>JANJGN010001138.1:12500-187113 GCA_026770705.1 Isurus oxyrinchus
GGAGGAGTGCTGGATGCTGACACTGGGTATAAAGTGGGGAGGGGGTTACACTGTCAGGGTAGTGTAGAGGGAGCTCTGTATTGTACCTGTCCCTGGGAGTGCTGGATGCTGACACTGGGTATAAAGTGGGGAGGGGGTTACACTGTCAGGGTAGTGTAGAGGGAGCTCTGTATTGTACCTGTCCCTGGGAGTGCTGGATGCTGACACTGGGTATAAAGTGGGGAGGGGGTTACACTGTCAGGGTAGTGTAGAGGGAGCTCTGTATTGTACCTGACCCTGGGAGGAGTGCTGGATGCTGACACTGGGTATAAAGTGGGGAGGGAGTTACACTGTCAGGGTAGTGTAGAGGGAGCTCTGTATTGTACCTGTCCCTGGGAGGAGTGCTGGATGCTGACACTGGGTATAAAGTGGGGAGGGGGTTACACTGTCAGGGTAGTGTAGAATGAGCTCTGTATTGTACCTGTCCCTGGGAGTGCTGGATGCTGACACTGGGTATAAAGTGGGGAGGGGGTTACACTGTCAGGGTAGTGTAGAGGGAGCTCTGTATTGTACCTGTCCCTGGGAGGAGTGCTGGATGCTGACACTGGGTATAAAGTGGGGAGGGGGTTACACTGTCAGGGTAGTGTAGAGGGAGCTCTGTATTGTACCTGTCCCTGGGAGAGCTGGATGCTGACACTGGGTATAAAGAGGGAGGGGTTTACACTGTCAGGGTAGTGTAGAGGGAGCTCTGTATTGTACCTGTCCCTGGGAGGAGTGCTGGATGCTGACACTGGGTATAAAGTGGGGAGGGGGTTACACTGTCAGGGTAGTGTAGAGGGAGCTCTGTATTGTACCTGTCCCTGGGAGTGCTGGATGCTGACACTGGGTATAAAGTGGGGAGGGGGTTACACTGTCAGGGTAGTGTAGAGGGAGCTCTGTATTGTACCTGTCCCTGGGAGTGCTGGATGCTGACACTGGGTATAAAGTGGGGAGGGGGTTACACTGTCAGGGTAGTGTAGAGGGAGCTCTGTATTGTACCTGTCCCTGGGAGGAGTGCTGGATGCTGACACTGGGTATAAAGTGGGGAGGGGTTACACTGTCAGGGTAGTGTAGAGGGAGCTCTGTATTGTACCTGTCCCTGGGAGTGCAGGATGCTGACACTGGGTATAAAGTGGGGAGGGGGTTACACTGTCAGGGTAGTGTAGAGGGAGCTCTGTATTGTACCTGTCCCTGGGAGTGCTGGATGCTGACACTGGGTATAAAGTGGGGAGGGGGTTACACTGTCAGGGTAGTGTAGAGGGAGCTCTGTATTGTACCTGTCCCTGGGAGTGCTGGATGCTGACACTGGGTATAAAGTGGGGAGGGGGTTACACTGTCAGGGTAGTGTAGAGGGAGCTCTGTATTGTACCTGTCCCTGGGAGGAGTGCTGGATGCTGACACTGGGTATAAAGTGGGGAGGGGGTTACACTGTCAGGGTAGTGTAGAGGGAGCTCTGTATTGTACCTGTCCCTGGGAGAGCTGGATGCTGACACTGGGTATAAAGAGGGAGGGGTTTACACTGTCAGGGTAGTGTAGAGGGAGCTCTGTATTGTACCTGTCCCTGGGAGGAGTGCTGGATGCTGACACTGGGTATAAAGTGGGGAGGGGTTACACTGTCAGGGTAGTGTAGAGGGAGCTCTGTATTGTACCTGTCCCTGGGAGTGCTGGATGCTGACACTGGGTATAAAGTGGGGAGGGGGTTACACTGTCAGGGTAGTGTAGAGGGAGCTCTGTATTGTACCTGTCCCTGGGAGTGCTGGATGCTGACACTGGGTATAAAGTGGGGAGGGGGTTACACTGTCAGGGTAGTGTAGAGGGAGCTCTGTATTGTACCTGTCCCTGGGAGTGCTGGATGCTGACACTGGGTATAAAGTGGGGAGGGGGTTACACTGTCAGGGTAGTGTAGAGGGAGCTCTGTATTGTACCTGTCCCTGGGAGGAGTGCTGGATGCTGACACTGGGTATAAAGTGGGGAGGGGGTTACACTGTCAGGGTAGTGTAGAGGGAGCTCTGTATTGTACCTGTCCCTGGGAGAGCTGGATGCTGACACTGGGTATAAAGAGGGAGGGGTTTACACTGTCAGGGTAGTGTAGAGGGAGCTCTGTATTGTACCTGTCCCTGGGAGGAGTGCTGGATGCTGACACTGGGTATAAAGTGGGGAGGGGGTTACACTGTCAGGGTAGTGTAGAGGGAGCTCTGTATTGTACCTGTCCCTGGGAGTGCTGGATGCTGACACTGGGTATAAAGTGGGGAGGGGGTTACACTGTCAGGGTAGTGTAGAGGGAGCTCTGTATTGTACCTGTCCCTGGGAGTGCTGGATGCTGACACTGGGTATAAAGTGGGGAGGGGGTTACACTGTCAGGGTAGTGTAGAGGGAGCTCTGTATTGTACCTGTCCCTGGGAGGAGTGCTGGATGCTGACACTGGGTATAAAGTGGGGAGGGGTTACACTGTCAGGGTAGTGTAGAGGGAGCTCTGTATTGTACCTGTCCCTGGCAGTGCTGGATGCTGACACTGGGTATAAAGTGGGGAGGGGGTTACACTGTCAGGGTAGTGTAGAGGGAGCTCTGTATTGTACCTGTCCCTGGGAGTGCTGGATGCTGACACTGGGTATAAAGTGGGGAGGGGGTTACACTGTCAGGGTAGTGTAGAGGGAGCTCTGTATTGTACCTGTCCCTCGGAGGAGTGCTGGATGCTGACACTGGGTATAAAGTGGGGAGGGGGTTAGACTGTCAGGGTAGTGTAGAGGGAGCTCTGTATTGTACCTGTCCCTGGGAGGAGTGCTGGATGCTGACACTGGGAATAAATTGGGGAGGGGGTAACACTGTCAGGGTAGTGTAGAGGGAGCTCTGTATTGTACCTGTTGCTGGGAGTGCTCGATGCACTGACCCTCCGACAGTGCGGCTCTCTCTCAGCACTGACCCTCCGACAGTGCGGCGCTCCCTCAGCACTGACCCTCCGACAGTGCGGCTCTCCCTCAGTCTGACCCTCCGACAGTGCGGCGCTCCCTCAGCACTGACCCTCCGACAGTGCGGCGCTCCCTCAGCACTGACCATCCGACAGTGCGGCGCTCCCTCAGTACTGATCCTCCGACAGTGCGGCGCTCCCACAGCACTGACCCTCCAACAGTGCGGCTCTCCCTCTGTACTGACCCTCCGACAGTGCCACACTCCCTCAGCACTGACCTTCCCACAGTGTGCCTCTCCCTCAGCTCTGACCCTCAGACAGTGCGGCTCTCCGTCAGCACTGACCCACCAACAGTGCGGCTCTCCCTCAGTACTGACCCTCCGAAAGTGCGGCACTCCCTCAGTACTGACCCTCCGACAGTGCGGCGCTACCTCAGCACTGACCCTCCGACAGTGCGGCTCTCCCTCAGTACTGACCCTCCGACAGTGCAGCTCTCCCTCAGCACTGACCCTCCGACAGTGCGGCTCTCCCTCAGCACTGACCCTCCGACAGTGCAACTCTCCCTCAACTCTGACCCTCCGACAGTACGGCTCTCCCTCAGTACTGACCCTCCGTCAGTGCGGCTCTCCCTCAGCACTGACCCTCCGACAGTGCGGCGCTCCCTCAGCTCTGACCCTCCGACAGTGCGGCGCTCCCTCAGCACTGGGCATGAGGTCGGATTTCGAAGTTAACTCCGTGGAGTGGGGCTGGATCTGAGGACTGGCTGGGTCAGAGTTTATAGCTGCCAATAAGCCACAATCACAGAATCTTAACGGCACAGAAGGTCCATCATGTCTGCACCAGCTCTCCAAATGAGCATTATGTCCTAGTGCCACTGCCCCTACCGTTTCTCCGCACCCCTGCACATGGTTTCCGACCGAATAATCATCTCACATCCTCTTGAATGCCTTGATTGAACCTGCCTCCCCCAAACTTCCAAGCCGTGCTTTCCAGACCCGAACCACTCACTCCACACAACGCTCCAGCTGAGGTCTAACCAGTGTCTTATATAAATTCAGCACAGCCTCCCTACTCTTGTACCCTACGCCCCTATGAATAAAGCCCAGGATACTGTCTGCTCTATTAAACCCTCTCTCCCCCTGTCCTGTCCCTCTTCAATGATTCAGACCCATTTACCCCCAGCTCCTGCAACACCCCTGCAAAATTTCAGCCCTTATTTTGTGTTGTCAGTCCATGTTTTTCCTACGACAATGCATCACCTCACACTTCTCCGCACGGAACTCCATCTGCCACCTATCTGCCCACTCCACCGACCTGTCTATGTCCCCTTGAAGTTCCACTCCCTCCTCCTCCCAGTTCACAACACTCCCAAGGTTCACGTCATCCGCAAACTTTGAAATTCTCCCCTGCACTCCGAGATTGAGGTCATTAATATATTATCAGGAAATGCAAGAGCCCCAATACTGACCCCTGGCGACCTCCACTACAAACCTCCCTCCGGCCGGAAATATATCCATTGACCATGACTCTCTGCTGGCTATTTTTCAGCCAGTTTTGTATCCACGTTGCTACTGTCCCTTTTCATTCCAGCAGCAATAACTTTTTTCACGAGTCTGTTGTGTGGCACGGAGTCAACTGCCTGTTGAAGGTCCATGTACACCACATCAACCGCGTTTCCCTCATCGACCCTCTCTGCTACCTCTTCCACAAAAACCTCCAGCGAGTTAGTGAAACACCATTTCCCCTTTAGAAATCCGTGCTGGCTCTTTCTCCTCAACCCCACACCTTTCCAAGCGACTGCTAATTCGATACCGAGGAATCGTTTCTTCAATCTTGCCCGCCGCTGAAGTTAAACTGACCGGTCTGTGATCGCTGGGCTTATCCTTACAGCCTTTTTTTGATCCAGGGTGTAAGGTTTGCAATTCTCCAGCCCTCTGAAACCCCCACCCCCCAATACAGACACTGCAGCACTCCCTCAGTACTGACCCTCCGACAGTGCGGCTCTCCCTCAGCACTGACCCTCCCACAGTGCGGCTCTCCCTCAGCACTGACCCTCCGACATTGCGGCTCTCCCTCAGCACTGACCCTCCGACAGTGCAGCTCTCCCTCAGCACTGACCCTCCGACAGTGCGGCTCTCCCTCAGTACTGACCCTCCGACAGTGCGGCTCTCCCTCAGCACTGACCCTCCGACAGTGCGGCTCTCCCTCTGTACTGACCCTCCGACAGTGCGGCTCTCCCTCAGCACTGACCCTGCGACAGTGCGGCTCTGCCTCAGTACTGACCCTCCGACAGTGCAGTGCTCCCTCAGTACTGACCCTCCGACAGTGCGGCGCTCCCTCAGCACTGACCCTCCGTCAGTGCGGCTCTCCCTCAGTACTGACCCTCCGACAGTGCGGCGCTCCTTCAGCACTGACTCTCCGTCAGTGCGGCTCTCCCTCAGCACTGACCCTCCGACAGGGTGGTGCACCCTCAGTATTGACCCTCCGACAGTGCGGCTCTCCCTCAGCACTGACCCTCCGACAGTGCGGTGCTCCCTCAGCACTGACCCTCCGACAGTGCGGCTCTCCCTCAGTACAGGGCATGAGGTCGGATTTCGAAGTTAACTCCGTGGAGTGGGGCTGGATCTGAGGATTGGCTGGGTCAGAGGTTAAGGGTGCCAGTAAGCCACAATCACAGAATCTTAACGGCACAGAAGGTCCATCATGTCTGCACCAGCTCTCCAAATGAGCATTATGTCCTAGTGCCACTGCCCCTACCGTTTCTCCGCACCCCTGCACATGGTTTCCGTTCGAATAATCATCTCACATCCTCTTGAATGCCTCGATTGAACCTGCCTCCCCCAAACTTCCAGGCCGTGCTTTCCAGACCCGAACCACTCAGTCCACACAACGCTCCAGCTGAGGGCTAACCAGTGTCTTATATAAATTCAGCACAGCCTCCCTGCTCTTGTACCCTACGCCCCTATGAATAAAGCCCAGGAACCTGTCCCTGGGAGTGCTGGATGCTGACACTGGGTATAAAGTGGGGAGGGGGTTACACTGTCAGGGTAGTGTAGAGGGAGCTCTGTATTGTACCTGTCCCTGGGAGGAGTGCTGGATGCTGACACTGGGTATAAAGTGGGGAGGGGGTTAGACTGTCAGGGTAGTGTAGAGGGAGCTCTGTATTGTACCTGTCCCTGGGAGGAGTGCTGGATGCTGACACTGGGTATAAAGTGGGGAGGGGGTTACACTGTCAGGGTAGTGTAGAGTGAGCTCTGTATTGTACCTGTCCCTGGGAGGAGTGCTGGATGCTGACACTGGGTATAAAGTGGGGAGGGGGTTACACTGTCAGGGTAGTGTAGAGTGAGCTCTGTATTGTACCTGTCCCTGGGAGGAGTGCTGGATGCTGACACTGGGTATAAAGTGGGGAGGGGGTTACACTGTCAGGGTAGTGTAGAGGGAGCTCTGTATTGTACCTGACCCTGGGAGTGCTGGATGCTGACACTGGGTATAAAGTGGGGAGGGGGTTACACTGTCAGGGTAGTGTAGAGGGAGCTCTGTATTGTACCTGTCCCTGGGAGTGCTGGATGCTGACACTGGGTATAAAGTGGGGAGGGGGTTACACTGTCAGGGTAGTGTAGAGGGAGCTCTGTATTGTACCTGTCCCTGGGAGGAGTGCTGGATGCTGACACTGGGTATAAAGTGGGGAGGGGGTTACACTGTCAGGGTAGTGTAGAGGGAGCTCTCTATTGTACCTGTCCCTGGGAGTGCTGGATGCTGACACTGGGTATAAAGTGGGGAGGGGGTTACACTGTCAGGGTAGTGTAGAGGGAGCTCTGTATTGTACCTGTCCCTGGGAGGAGTGCTGGATGCTGACACTGGGTATAAAGTGGGGAGGGGGTTACACTGTCAGGGTAGTGTAGAGGGAGCTCTGTATTGTACCTGTCTCTGGGAGTGCTGGATGCTGACACTGGGTATAAAGTGGGGAGGGGGTTACACTGTCAGGGTAGTGTAGAGGGAGCTCTGTATTGTACCTGTCCCTGGGAGTGCTGGATGCTGACACAGGGTATAAAGTGGGGAGGGGGTTACACTGTCAGGGTAGTGTAGAGGGAGCTCTGTATTGTACCTGTCCCTGGGAGGAGTGCTGGATGCTGACACTGGGTATAAAGTGGGGAGGGGGTTACACTGTCAGGGTAGTGTAGAGGGAGCTCTGTATTGTACCTGTCCCTGGGAGTGCTGGATGCTGACACTGGGTATAAAGTGGGGAGGGGGTTACACTGTCAGGGTAGTGTAGAGGGAGCTCTGTATTGTACCTGTCCCTGGGAGTGCTGGATGCTGACACTGGGTATAAAGTGGGGAGGTGGTTACACTGTCAGGGTAGTGTAGAGGGAGCTCTGTATTGTACCTGTCCCTGGGAGTGCTGGATGCTGACACTGGGTATAAAGTGGGGAGGGGGTTACACTGTCAGGGTAGTGTAGAGGGAGCTCTGTATTGTACCTGTCCCGGGGAGGAGCGCTGGATGCTGACACTGGGTATAAAGTGGGGAGGGGGTTACACTGTCAGGGTAGTGTATAGGGAGCTCTGTATTGTACCTGTCCCTGGGAGTGGTGGATGCTGACACTGGGTATAAAGTGGGGAGGGGGTTACACTGTCAGGGTAGTGTAGAGGGAGCTCTGTATTGTACCTGTCCCTGGGAGTGGTGGATGCTGACACTGGGTATAAAGTGGGGAGGGGGTTACACTGTCAGGGTAGTGTAGAGGGAGCTCTGTATTGTACCTGTCCCGGGGAGGAGTGCTGGATGCTGACACTGGGTATAAAGTGGGGAGGGGGGTTACACTGTCAGGGTAGTGTAGAGGGAGCTCTGTATTGTACCTGTCCCTGGGAGGAGTGCTGGATGCTGACACTGGGTATAAAGTGGGGAGGAGGTTACACTGTCAGGGTAGTGTAGAGCGAGCTCTGTATTGTACCTCTACCTGGGAGTGCTGGATGCTGAAACTGGGTATAAAGTGGGGAGGGGGTTACACTGTCAGGGTAGTGTAGAGGGAGCTCTGTATTGTACCTGTCCCTGGGAGGAGTGCTGGATGCTGACACTGGGTATAAAGTGGTGAAAGGGTTACACTGTCAGGGTAGTGTAGAGGGAGCTCTGTATTGTACCTGTCCCTGGGAGTGCTGGATGCTGACACTGGGTATAAAGTGGGGAGGGGGTTACACTGTCAGGGTAGTGTAGAGGGAGCTCTGTATTTTACCTGTCCCTGGGAGTGCTCGATGCTGACACTGGGTATAAAGTGGGGAGGGGGTTACACTGTCAGGGTAGTGTAGAGGGAGCTCTGTATTGTACCTGTCCCTGGGAGGAGTGCTGGATGCTGACACTGGGTATATAGTGGGGAGGGGGTTACACTGACAGGGTAGTGTAGAGGGAGCTCTGTATTGTACCTGTCCCTGGGAGGAGTGCTGGATGCTGACACTGGGTATAAAGTGGGGAGGGGGTTACACTGTCAGGGTAGTGTAGAGGGAGCTCTGTATTGTACCTGTCCCTGTGAGTGCTGGATGCTGACACTGGGTATAAAGTGGGGAGGGGGTTACACTGTCAGGGTAGTGTAGAGGGAGCTCTGTATTTTACCTGTCCCTGGGAGTGCTGGATGCTGACACTGGGTATAAAGTGGGGAGGGGGTTACACTGTCAGGGTAGTGTAGAGGGAGCTCTGTATTGTACCTGTCCGTGGGAGGAGTGCTGGATGCTGACACTGGGTATAAAGTGGGGAGGGGGTTACACTGTCAGGGTAGTGTAGAGGGAGCTCTGTATTGTACCTGTCCCTGGGAGGAGTGCTGGATGCTGACACTGGGTATAAAGTGGGGAGGGGGTTACACTGTCAGGGTAGTATAGAGTGAGCTCTGTATTGTACCTGTCCCTGGGAGGAGTGCTGGATGCTGACACTGGGTATAAAGTGGGGAGGGGGTTACACTGTCAGGGTAGTGTAGAGGGAGCTCTGTATTGTACCTGTCCCTGGGAGTGCTGGATGCTGACACTGGGTATAAAGTGGGGAGGGGGTTACACTGTCAGGGTAGTGTAGAGGGAGCTCTGTATTGTACCTGTCCCTGGGAGTGCTGGATGCTGACACTGGGTATAAAGTGGGGAGGGGGTTACACTGTCAGGGTAGTGTAGAGGGAGCTCTGTATTGTACCTGTCCCTGGGAGTGCTGGATGCTGACACTGGGTATAAAGTGGGGAGGGGGTTACACTGTCAGGGTAGTGTAGAGGGAGCTCTGTATTGTACCTGTCCCTGGGAGGAGTGCTGGATGCTGACACTGGGTATAAAGTGGGGAGGGGGTTACACTGTCAGGGTAGTGTAGAGGGAGCTCTCTATTGTACCTGTCCCTGGGAGTGCTGGATGCTGACACTGGGTATAAAGTGGGGAGGGGGTTACACTGTCAGGGTAGTGTAGAGGGAGCTCTGTATTGTACCTGTCCCTGGGAGGAGTGCTGGATGCTGACACTGGGTATAAAGTGGGGAGGGGGTTACACTGTCAGGGTAGTGTAGAGGGAGCTCTGTATTGTACCTGTCCCTGGGAGTGCTGGATGCTGACACTGGGTATAAAGTGGGGAGGGGGTTACACTGTCAGGGTAGTGTAGAGGGAGCTCTGTATTGTACCTGTCCCTGGGAGTGCTGGATGCTGACACTGGGTATAAAGTGGGGAGGGGGTTACACTGTCAGGGTAGTGTAGAGGGAGCTCTGTATTGTACCTGTCCCTGGGAGGAGTGCTGGATGCTGACACTGGGTATAAAGTGGGGAGGGGGTTACACTGTCAGGGTAGTGTAGAGGGAGCTCTGTATTGTACCTGTTCCTGGGAGTGCTGGATGCTGACACTGGGTATAAAGTGGGGAGGGGGTTACACTGTCAGGGTAGTGTAGAGGGAGCTCTGTATTGTACCTGTCCCTGGGAGTGCTGGATGCTGACACTGGGTATAAAGTGGGGAGGTGGTTACACTGTCAGGGTAGTGTAGAGGGAGCTCTGTATTGTACCTGTCCCTGGGAGTGCTGGATGCTGACACTGGGTATAAAGTGGGGAGGGGGTTACACTGTCAGGGTAGTGTAGAGGGAGCTCTGTATTGTACCTGTTCCGGGGAGGAGCGCTGGATGCTGACACTGGGTATAAAGTGGGGAGGGGGTTACACTGTCAGGGTAGTGTAGAGGGAGCTCTGTATTGTACCTGTCCCTGGGAGTGGTGGATGCTGACACTGGGTATAAAGTGGGGAGGGGGTTACACTGTCAGGGTAGTGTAGAGGGAGCTCTGTATTGTACCTGTCCCTGGGAGTGGTGGATGCTGACACTGGGTATAAAGTGGGGAGGGGGTTACACTGTCAGGGTAGTGTAGAGGGAGCTCTGTATTGTACCTGTCCCGGGGAGGAGTGCTGGATGCTGACACTGGGTATAAAGTGGGGAGGGGGTTACACTGTCAGGGTAGTGTAGAGGGAGCTCTGTATTGTACCTGTCCCTGGGAGGAGTGCTGGATGCTGACACTGGGTATAAAGTGGGGAGGAGGTTACACTGTCAGGGTAGTGTAGAGCGAGCTCTGTATTGTACCTGTCCCTGGGAGTGCTGGATGCTGACACTGGGTATAAAGTGGGGAGGGGGTTACACTGTCAGGGTAGTGTAGAGGGAGCTCTGTATTGTACCTGTCCCTGGGAGGAGTGCTGGATGCTGACACTGGGTATAAAGTCGTGAAAGGGTTACACTGTCAGGGTAGTGTAGAGGGAGCTCTGTATTGTACCTGTCCCTGGGAGGAGTGCTGGATGCTGACACTGGGTATAAAGTGGGGAGGGGGTTACACTGTCAGGGTAGTGTAGAGTGAGCTCTGTATTGTACCTGTCCCTGGGAGGAGTGCTGGATGCTGACACTGGGTATAAAGTGGGGAGGGGGTTACACTGTCAGGGTAGTGTAGAGGGAGCTCTGTATTGTACCTGTCCCTGGGAGGAGTGCTGGATGCTGACACTGGGTATAAAGTGGGGAGGGGGTTACACTGTCAGGGTAGTGTAGAGGGAGCTCTGTATTGTACCTGACCCTGGGAGTGCTGGATGCTGACACTGGGTATAAAGTGGGGAGGGGGTTACACTGTCAGGGTAGTGTAGAGGGAGCTCTGTATTGTACCTGTCCCTGGGAGTGCTGGATGCTGACACTGGGTATAAAGTGGGGAGGGGGTTACACTGTCAGGGTAGTGTAGAGGGAGCTCTGTATTGTACCTGTCCCTGGGAGGAGTGCTGGATGCTGACACTGGGTATAAAGTGGGGAGGGGGTTACACTGTCAGGGTAGTGTAGAGGGAGCTCTCTATTGTACCTGTCCCTGGGAGTGCTGGATGCTGACACTGGGTATAAAGTGGGGAGGGGGTTACACTGTCAGGGTAGTGTAGAGGGAGCTCTGTATTGTACCTGTCCCTGGGAGTGCTGGATGCTGACACTGGGTATAAAGTGGGGAGGGGGTTACACTGGCAGGGTAGTGTAGAGGGAGCTCTGTATTGTACCTGTCCCTGGGAGTGCTGGATGCTGACACTGGGTATAAAGTGGGGAGGGGGTTACACTGTCAGGGTAGTGTAGAGGGAGCTCTGTATTGTACCTGTCCCTGGGAGGAGTGCTGGATGCTGACACTGGGTATAAAGTGGGGAGGGGGTTACACTGTCAGGGTAGTGTAGAGGGAGCTCTGTATTGTACCTGTTCCGGGGAGGAGCGCTGGATGCTGACACTGGGTATAAAGTGGGGAGGGGGTTACACTGTCAGGGTAGTGTAGAGGGAGCTCTGTATTGTACCTGTCCCTGGGAGTGGTGGATGCTGACACTGGGTATAAAGTGGGGAGGGGGTTACACTGTCAGGGTAGTGTAGAGGGAGCTCTGTATTGTACCTGTCCCTGGGAGTGGTGGATGCTGACACTGGGTATAAAGTGGGGAGGGGGGTTACACTGTCAGGGTAGTGTAGAGGGAGCTCTGTATTGTACCTGTCCCGGGGAGGAGTGCTGGATGCTGACACTGGGTATAAAGTGGGGAGGGGGTTACACTGTCAGGGTAGTGTAGAGGGAGCTCTGTATTGTACCTGTCCCTGGGAGGAGTGCTGGATGCTGACACTGGGTATAAAGTGGGGAGGAGGTTACACTGTCAGGGTAGTGTAGAGCGAGCTCTGTATTGTACCTGTCCCTGGGAGTGCTGGATGCTGACACTGGGTATAAAGTGGGGAGGGGGTTACACTGTCAGGGTAGTGTAGAGGGAGCTCTGTATTGTACCTGTCCCTGGGAGGAGTGCTGGATGCTGACACTGGGTATAAAGTGGTGAAAGGGTTACACTGTCAGGGTAGTGTAGAGGGAGCTCTGTATTTTACCTGTCCCTGGGAGTGCTGGATGCTGACACTGGGTATAAAGTGGGGAGGGGGTTAGACTGTCAGGGTAGTGTAGAGGGAGCTCTGTATTGTACCTGTCCCTGGGAGGAGTGCTGGATGCTGACACTGGGTATAAAGTGGGGAGGGGGTTACACTGTCAGGGTAGTGTAGAGTGAGCTCTGTATTGTACCTGTCCCTGGGAGGAGTGCTGGATGCTGACACTGGGTATAAAGTGGGGAGGGGGTTACACTGTCAGGGTAGTGTAGAGTGAGCTCTGTATTGTACCTGTCCCTGGGAGGAGTGCTGGATGCTGACACTGGGTATAAAGTGGGGAGGGGGTTACACTGTCAGGGTAGTGTAGAGGGAGCTCTGTATTGTACCTGACCCTGGGAGTGCTGGATGCTGACACTGGGTATAAAGTGGGGAGGGGGTTACACTGTCAGGGTAGTGTAGAGGGAGCTCTGTATTGTACCTGTCCCTGGGAGGAGTGCTGGATGCTGACACTGGGTATAAAGTGGGGAGGGGGTTACACTGTCAGGGTAGTGTAGAGGGAGCTCTCTATTGTACCTGTCCCTGGGAGTGCTGGATGCTGACACTGGGTATAAAGTGGGGAGGGGGTTACACTGTCAGGGTAGTGTAGAGGGAGCTCTGTATTGTACCTGTCCCTGGGAGGAGTGCTGGATGCTGACACTGGGTATAAAGTGGGGAGGGGGTTACACTGTCAGGGTAGTGTAGAGGGAGCTCTGTATTGTACCTGTCCCTGGGAGTGCTGGATGCTGACACTGGGTATAAAGTGGGGAGGGGGTTACACTGTCAGGGTAGTGTAGAGGGAGCTCTGTATTGTACCTGTCCCTGGGAGTGCTGGATGCTGACACAGGGTATAAAGTGGGGAGGGGGTTACACTGTCAGGGTAGTGTAGAGGGAGCTCTGTATTGTACCTGTCCCTGGGAGGAGTGCTGGATGCTGACACTGGGTATAAAGTGGGGAGGGGGTTACACTGTCAGGGTAGTGTAGAGGGAGCTCTGTATTGTACCTGTCCCTGGGAGTGCTGGATGCTGACACTGGGTATAAAGTGGGGAGGGGGTTACACTGTCAGGGTAGTGTAGAGGGAGCTCTGTATTGTACCTGTCCCTGGGAGTGCTGGATGCTGACACTGGGTATAAAGTGGGGAGGTGGTTACACTGTCAGGGTAGTGTAGAGGGAGCTCTGTATTGTACCTGTCCCTGGGAGTGCTGGATGCTGACACTGGGTATAAAGTGGGGAGGGGGTTACACTGTCAGGGTAGTGTAGAGGGAGCTCTGTATTGTACCTGTCCCTGGGAGTGCTGGATGCTGACACTGGGTATAAAGTGGGGAGGGGGTTACACTGTCAGGGTAGTGTAGAGGGAGCTCTGTATTGTACCTGTCCCTGGGAGGAGTGCTGGATGCTGACACTGGGTATAAAGTGGGGAGGGGGTTACACTGTCAGGGTAGTGTAGAGGGAGCTCTGTATTGTACCTGTCCCTGGGAGTGCTGGATGCTGACACTGGGTATAAAGTGGGGAGGGGGTTACACTGTCAGGGTAGTGTAGAGGGAGCTCTGTATTGTACCTGTCCCTGGGAGTGCTGGATGCTGACACAGGGTATAAAGTGGGGAGGGGGTTACACTGTCAGGGTAGTGTAGAGGGAGCTCTGTATTGTACCTGTCCCTGGGAGGAGTGCTGGATGCTGACACTGGGTATAAAGTGGGGAGGGGGTTACACTGTCAGGGTAGTGTAGAGGGAGCTCTGTATTGTACCTGTCCCTGGGAGTGCTGGATGCTGACACTGGGTATAAAGTGGGGAGGGGGTTACACTGTCAGGGTAGTGTAGAGGGAGCTCTGTATTGTACCTGTCCCTGGGAGTGCTGGATGCTGACACTGGGTATAAAGTGGGGAGGTGGTTACACTGTCAGGGTAGTGTAGAGGGAGCTCTGTATTGTACCTGTCCCTGGGAGTGCTGGATGCTGACACTGGGTATAAAGTGGGGAGGGGGTTACACTGTCAGGGTAGTGTAGAGGGAGCTCTGTATTGTACCTGTCCCGGGGAGGAGCGCTGGATGCTGACACTGGGTATAAAGTGGGGAGGGGGTTACACTGTCAGGGTAGTGTATAGGGAGCTCTGTATTGTACCTGTCCCTGGGAGTGGTGGATGCTGACACTGGGTATAAAGTGGGGAGGGGGTTACACTGTCAGGGTAGTGTAGAGGGAGCTCTGTATTGTACCTGTCCCTGGGAGTGGTGGATGCTGACACTGGGTATAAAGTGGGGAGGGGGTTACACTGTCAGGGTAGTGTAGAGGGAGCTCTGTATTGTACCTGTCCCGGGGAGGAGTGCTGGATGCTGACACTGGGTATAAAGTGGGGAGGGGGTTACACTGTCAGGGTAGTGTAGAGGGAGCTCTGTATTGTACCTGTCCCTGGGAGGAGTGCTGGATGCTGACACTGGGTATAAAGTGGGGAGGAGGTTACACTGTCAGGGTAGTGTAGAGCGAGCTCTGTATTGTACCTCTACCTGGGAGTGCTGGATGCTGAAACTGGGTATAAAGTGGGGAGGGGGTTACACTGTCAGGGTAGTGTAGAGGGAGCTCTGTATTGTACCTGTCCCTGGGAGGAGTGCTGGATGCTGACACTGGGTATAAAGTGGTGAAAGGGTTACACTGTCAGGGTAGTGTAGAGGGAGCTCTGTATTGTACCTGTCCCTGGGAGTGCTGGATGCTGACACCGGGTATAAAGTGGGGAGGGGGTTACACTGTCAGGGTAGTGTAGAGGGAGCTCTGTATTTTACCTGTCCCTGGGAGTGCTCGATGCTGACACTGGGTATAAAGTGGGGAGGGGGTTACACTGTCAGGGTAGTGTAGAGGGAGCTCTGTATTGTACCTGTCCCTGGGAGGAGTGCTGGATGCTGACACTGGGTATATAGTGGGGAGGGGGTTACACTGACAGGGTAGTGTAGAGGGAGCTCTGTATTGTACCTGTCCCTGGGAGGAGTGCTGGATGCTGACACTGGGTATAAAGTGGGGAGGGGGTTACACTGTCAGGGTAGTGTAGAGGGAGCTCTGTATTGTACCTGTCCCTGTGAGTGCTGGATGCTGACACTGGGTATAAAGTGGGGAGGGGGTTACACTGTCAGGGTAGTGTAGAGGGAGCTCTGTATTTTACCTGTCCCTGGGAGTGCTGGATGCTGACACTGGGTATAAAGTGGGGAGGGGGTTACACTGTCAGGGTAGTGTAGAGGGAGCTCTGTATTGTACCTGTCCGTGGGAGGAGTGCTGGATGCTGACACTGGGTATAAAGTGGGGAGGGGGTTACACTGTCAGGGTAGTGTAGAGGGAGCTCTGTATTGTACCTGTCCCTGGGAGGAGTGCTGGATGCTGACACTGGGTATAAAGTGGGGAGGGGGTTACACTGTCAGGGTAGTATAGAGTGAGCTCTGTATTGTACCTGTCCCTGGGAGGAGTGCTGGATGCTGACACTGGGTATAAAGTGGGGAGGGGGTTACACTGTCAGGGTAGTGTAGAGGGAGCTCTGTATTGTACCTGTCCCTGGGAGTGCTGGATGCTGACACTGGGTATAAAGTGGGGAGGGGGTTACACTGTCAGGGTAGTGTAGAGGGAGCTCTGTATTGTACCTGTCCCTGGGAGTGCTGGATGCTGACACTGGGTATAAAGTGGGGAGGGGGTTACACTGTCAGGGTAGTGTAGAGGGAGCTCTGTATTGTACCTGTCCCTGGGAGTGCTGGATGCTGACACTGGGTATAAAGTGGGGAGGGGGTTACACTGTCAGGGTAGTGTAGAGGGAGCTCTGTATTGTACCTGTCCCTGGGAGGAGTGCTGGATGCTGACACTGGGTATAAAGTGGGGAGGGGGTTACACTGTCAGGGTAGTGTAGAGGGAGCTCTCTATTGTACCTGTCCCTGGGAGTGCTGGATGCTGACACTGGGTATAAAGTGGGGAGGGGGTTACACTGTCAGGGTAGTGTAGAGGGAGCTCTGTATTGTACCTGTCCCTGGGAGGAGTGCTGGATGCTGACACTGGGTATAAAGTGGGGAGGGGGTTACACTGTCAGGGTAGTGTAGAGGGAGCTCTGTATTGTACCTGTCCCTGGGAGTGCTGGATGCTGACACTGGGTATAAAGTGGGGAGGGGGTTACACTGTCAGGGTAGTGTAGAGGGAGCTCTGTATTGTACCTGTCCCTGGGAGTGCTGGATGCTGACACTGGGTATAAAGTGGGGAGGGGGTTACACTGTCAGGGTAGTGTAGAGGGAGCTCTGTATTGTACCTGTCCCTGGGAGGAGTGCTGGATGCTGACACTGGGTATAAAGTGGGGAGGGGGTTACACTGTCAGGGTAGTGTAGAGGGAGCTCTGTATTGTACCTGTTCCTGGGAGTGCTGGATGCTGACACTGGGTATAAAGTGGGGAGGGGGTTACACTGTCAGGGTAGTGTAGAGGGAGCTCTGTATTGTACCTGTCCCTGGGAGTGCTGGATGCTGACACTGGGTATAAAGTGGGGAGGTGGTTACACTGTCAGGGTAGTGTAGAGGGAGCTCTGTATTGTACCTGTCCCTGGGAGTGCTGGATGCTGACACTGGGTATAAAGTGGGGAGGGGGTTACACTGTCAGGGTAGTGTAGAGGGAGCTCTGTATTGTACCTGTTCCGGGGAGGAGCGCTGGATGCTGACACTGGGTATAAAGTGGGGAGGGGGTTACACTGTCAGGGTAGTGTAGAGGGAGCTCTGTATTGTACCTGTCCCTGGGAGTGGTGGATGCTGACACTGGGTATAAAGTGGGGAGGGGGTTACACTGTCAGGGTAGTGTAGAGGGAGCTCTGTATTGTACCTGTCCCTGGGAGTGGTGGATGCTGACACTGGGTATAAAGTGGGGAGGGGGTTACACTGTCAGGGTAGTGTAGAGGGAGCTCTGTATTGTACCTGTCCCGGGGAGGAGTGCTGGATGCTGACACTGGGTATAAAGTGGGGAGGGGGTTACACTGTCAGGGTAGTGTAGAGGGAGCTCTGTATTGTACCTGTCCCTGGGAGGAGTGCTGGATGCTGACACTGGGTATAAAGTGGGGAGGAGGTTACACTGTCAGGGTAGTGTAGAGCGAGCTCTGTATTGTACCTGTCCCTGGGAGTGCTGGATGCTGACACTGGGTATAAAGTGGGGAGGGGGTTACACTGTCAGGGTAGTGTAGAGGGAGCTCTGTATTGTACCTGTCCCTGGGAGGAGTGCTGGATGCTGACACTGGGTATAAAGTCGTGAAAGGGTTACACTGTCAGGGTAGTGTAGAGGGAGCTCTGTATTTTACCTGTCCCTGGGAGTGCTGGATGCTGACACTGGGTATAAAGTGGGGAGGGGGTTAGACTGTCAGGGTAGTGTAGAGGGAGCTCTGTATTGTACCTGTCCCTGGGAGGAGTGCTGGATGCTGACACTGGGTATAAAGTGGGGAGGGGGTTACACTGTCAGGGTAGTGTAGAGTGAGCTCTGTATTGTACCTGTCCCTGGGAGGAGTGCTGGATGCTGACACTGGGTATAAAGTGGGGAGGGGGTTACACTGTCAGGGTAGTGTAGAGGGAGCTCTGTATTGTACCTGTCCCTGGGAGGAGTGCTGGATGCTGACACTGGGTATAAAGTGGGGAGGGGGTTACACTGTCAGGGTAGTGTAGAGGGAGCTCTGTATTGTACCTGACCCTGGGAGTGCTGGATGCTGACACTGGGTATAAAGTGGGGAGGGGGTTACACTGTCAGGGTAGTGTAGAGGGAGCTCTGTATTGTACCTGTCCCTGGGAGTGCTGGATGCTGACACTGGGTATAAAGTGGGGAGGGGGTTACACTGTCAGGGTAGTGTAGAGGGAGCTCTGTATTGTACCTGTCCCTGGGAGGAGTGCTGGATGCTGACACTGGGTATAAAGTGGGGAGGGGGTTACACTGTCAGGGTAGTGTAGAGGGAGCTCTCTATTGTACCTGTCCCTGGGAGTGCTGGATGCTGACACTGGGTATAAAGTGGGGAGGGGGTTACACTGTCAGGGTAGTGTAGAGGGAGCTCTGTATTGTACCTGTCCCTGGGAGTGCTGGATGCTGACACTGGGTATAAAGTGGGGAGGGGGTTACACTGGCAGGGTAGTGTAGAGGGAGCTCTGTATTGTACCTGTCCCTGGGAGTGCTGGATGCTGACACTGGGTATAAAGTGGGGAGGGGGTTACACTGTCAGGGTAGTGTAGAGGGAGCTCTGTATTGTACCTGTCCCTGGGAGGAGTGCTGGATGCTGACACTGGGTATAAAGTGGGGAGGGGGTTACACTGTCAGGGTAGTGTAGAGGGAGCTCTGTATTGTACCTGTTCCGGGGAGGAGCGCTGGATGCTGACACTGGGTATAAAGTGGGGAGGGGGTTACACTGTCAGGGTAGTGTAGAGGGAGCTCTGTATTGTACCTGTCCCTGGGAGTGGTGGATGCTGACACTGGGTATAAAGTGGGGAGGGGGTTACACTGTCAGGGTAGTGTAGAGGGAGCTCTGTATTGTACCTGTCCCTGGGAGTGGTGGATGCTGACACTGGGTATAAAGTGGGGAGGGGGTTACACTGTCAGGGTAGTGTAGAGGGAGCTCTGTATTGTACCTGTCCCGGGGAGGAGTGCTGGATGCTGACACTGGGTATAAAGTGGGGAGGGGGTTACACTGTCAGGGTAGTGTAGAGGGAGCTCTGTATTGTACCTGTCCCTGGGAGGAGTGCTGGATGCTGACACTGGGTATAAAGTGGGGAGGAGGTTACACTGTCAGGGTAGTGTAGAGCGAGCTCTGTATTGTACCTGTCCCTGGGAGTGCTGGATGCTGACACTGGGTATAAAGTGGGGAGGGGGTTACACTGTCAGGGTAGTGTAGAGGGAGCTCTGTATTGTACCTGTCCCTGGGAGGAGTGCTGGATGCTGACACTGGGTATAAAGTGGTGAAAGGGTTACACTGTCAGGGTAGTGTAGAGGGAGCTCTGTATTTTACCTGTCCCTGGGAGTGCTGGATGCTGACACTGGGTATAAAGTGGGGAGGGGGTTAGACTGTCAGGGTAGTGTAGAGGGAGCTCTGTATTGTACCTGTCCCTGGGAGGAGTGCTGGATGCTGACACTGGGTATAAAGTGGGGAGGGGGTTACACTGTCAGGGTAGTGTAGAGTGAGCTCTGTATTGTACCTGTCCCTGGGAGGAGTGCTGGATGCTGACACTGGGTATAAAGTGGGGAGGGGGTTACACTGTCAGGGTAGTGTAGAGTGAGCTCTGTATTGTACCTGTCCCTGGGAGGAGTGCTGGATGCTGACACTGGGTATAAAGTGGGGAGGGGGTTACACTGTCAGGGTAGTGTAGAGGGAGCTCTGTATTGTACCTGACCCTGGGAGTGCTGGATGCTGACACTGGGTATAAAGTGGGGAGGGGGTTACACTGTCAGGGTAGTGTAGAGGGAGCTCTGTATTGTACCTGTCCCTGGGAGGAGTGCTGGATGCTGACACTGGGTATAAAGTGGGGAGGGGGTTACACTGTCAGGGTAGTGTAGAGGGAGCTCTCTATTGTACCTGTCCCTGGGAGTGCTGGATGCTGACACTGGGTATAAAGTGGGGAGGGGGTTACACTGTCAGGGTAGTGTAGAGGGAGCTCTGTATTGTACCTGTCCCTGGGAGGAGTGCTGGATGCTGACACTGGGTATAAAGTGGGGAGGGGGTTACACTGTCAGGGTAGTGTAGAGGGAGCTCTGTATTGTACCTGTCCCTGGGAGTGCTGGATGCTGACACTGGGTATAAAGTGGGGAGGGGGTTACACTGTCAGGGTAGTGTAGAGGGAGCTCTGTATTGTACCTGTCCCTGGGAGTGCTGGATGCTGACACAGGGTATAAAGTGGGGAGGGGGTTACACTGTCAGGGTAGTGTAGAGGGAGCTCTGTATTGTACCTGTCCCTGGGAGGAGTGCTGGATGCTGACACTGGGTATAAAGTGGGGAGGGGGTTACACTGTCAGGGTAGTGTAGAGGGAGCTCTGTATTGTACCTGTCCCTGGGAGTGCTGGATGCTGACACTGGGTATAAAGTGGGGAGGGGGTTACACTGTCAGGGTAGTGTAGAGGGAGCTCTGTATTGTACCTGTCCCTGGGAGTGCTGGATGCTGACACTGGGTATAAAGTGGGGAGGTGGTTACACTGTCAGGGTAGTGTAGAGGGAGCTCTGTATTGTACCTGTCCCTGGGAGTGCTGGATGCTGACACTGGGTATAAAGTGGGGAGGGGGTTACACTGTCAGGGTAGTGTAGAGGGAGCTCTGTATTGTACCTGTCCCTGGGAGTGCTGGATGCTGACACTGGGTATAAAGTGGGGAGGGGGTTACACTGTCAGGGTAGTGTAGAGGGAGCTCTGTATTGTACCTGTCCCTGGGAGGAGTGCTGGATGCTGACACTGGGTATAAAGTGGGGAGGGGGTTACACTGTCAGGGTAGTGTAGAGGGAGCTCTGTATTGTACCTGTCCCTGGGAGTGCTGGATGCTGACACTGGGTATAAAGTGGGGAGGGGGTTACACTGTCAGGGTAGTGTAGAGGGAGCTCTGTATTGTACCTGTCCCTGGGAGTGCTGGATGCTGACACAGGGTATAAAGTGGGGAGGGGGTTACACTGTCAGGGTAGTGTAGAGGGAGCTCTGTATTGTACCTGTCCCTGGGAGGAGTGCTGGATGCTGACACTGGGTATAAAGTGGGGAGGGGGTTACACTGTCAGGGTAGTGTAGAGGGAGCTCTGTATTGTACCTGTCCCTGGGAGTGCTGGATGCTGACACTGGGTATAAAGTGGGGAGGGGGTTACACTGTCAGGGTAGTGTAGAGGGAGCTCTGTATTGTACCTGTCCCTGGGAGTGCTGGATGCTGACACTGGGTATAAAGTGGGGAGGTGGTTACACTGTCAGGGTAGTGTAGAGGGAGCTCTGTATTGTACCTGTCCCTGGGAGTGCTGGATGCTGACACTGGGTATAAAGTGGGGAGGGGGTTACACTGTCAGGGTAGTGTAGAGGGAGCTCTGTATTGTACCTGTCCCGGGGAGGAGCGCTGGATGCTGACACTGGGTATAAAGTGGGGAGGGGGTTACACTGTCAGGGTAGTGTATAGGGAGCTCTGTATTGTACCTGTCCCTGGGAGTGGTGGATGCTGACACTGGGTATAAAGTGGGGAGGGGGTTACACTGTCAGGGTAGTGTAGAGGGAGCTCTGTATTGTACCTGTCCCTGGGAGTGGTGGATGCTGACACTGGGTATAAAGTGGGGAGGGGGTTACACTGTCAGGGTAGTGTAGAGGGAGCTCTGTATTGTACCTGTCCCGGGGAGGAGTGCTGGATGCTGACACTGGGTATAAAGTGGGGAGGGGGTTACACTGTCAGGGTAGTGTAGAGGGAGCTCTGTATTGTACCTGTCCCTGGGAGGAGTGCTGGATGCTGACACTGGGTATAAAGTGGGGAGGAGGTTACACTGTCAGGGTAGTGTAGAGCGAGCTCTGTATTGTACCTCTACCTGGGAGTGCTGGATGCTGAAACTGGGTATAAAGTGGGGAGGGGGTTACACTGTCAGGGTAGTGTAGAGGGAGCTCTGTATTGTACCTGTCCCTGGGAGGAGTGCTGGATGCTGACACTGGGTATAAAGTGGTGAAAGGGTTACACTGTCAGGGTAGTGTAGAGGGAGCTCTGTATTGTACCTGTCCCTGGGAGTGCTGGATGCTGACACCGGGTATAAAGTGGGGAGGGGGTTACACTGTCAGGGTAGTGTAGAGGGAGCTCTGTATTTTACCTGTCCCTGGGAGTGCTCGATGCTGACACTGGGTATAAAGTGGGGAGGGGGTTACACTGTCAGGGTAGTGTAGAGGGAGCTCTGTATTGTACCTGTCCCTGGGAGGAGTGCTGGATGCTGACACTGGGTATATAGTGGGGAGGGGGTTACACTGACAGGGTAGTGTAGAGGGAGCTCTGTATTGTACCTGTCCCTGGGAGGAGTGCTGGATGCTGACACTGGGTATAAAGTGGGGAGGGGGTTACACTGTCAGGGTAGTGTAGAGGGAGCTCTGTATTGTACCTGTCCCTGTGAGTGCTGGATGCTGACACTGGGTATAAAGTGGGGAGGGGGTTACACTGTCAGGGTAGTGTAGAGGGAGCTCTGTATTTTACCTGTCCCTGGGAGTGCTGGATGCTGACACTGGGTATAAAGTGGGGAGGGGGTTACACTGTCAGGGTAGTGTAGAGGGAGCTCTGTATTGTACCTGTCCCTGGGAGGAGTGCTGGATGCTGACACTGGGTATAAAGTGGGGAGGGGGTTACACTGTCAGGGTAGTGTAGAGGGAGCTCTGTATTGTACCTGTCCCTGGGAGGAGTGCTGGATGCTGACACTGGGTATAAAGTGGGGAGGGGGTTACACTGTCAGGGTAGTATAGAGTGAGCTCTGTATTGTACCTGTCCCTGGGAGGAGTGCTGGATGCTGACACTGGGTATAAAGTGGGGAGGGGGTTACACTGTCAGGGTAGTGTAGAGTGAGCTCTGTATTGTACCTGTCCCTGGGAGGAGTGCTGGATGCTGACACTGGGTATAAAGTGGGGAGGGGGTTACACTGTCAGGGTAGTGTAGAGGGAGCTCTGTATTGTACCTGTCCCTGGGAGTGCTGGATGCTGACACTGGGTATAAAGTGGGGAGGGGGTTACACTGTCAGGGTAGTGTAGAGGGAGCTCTGTATTGTACCTGTCCCTGGGAGGAGTGCTGGATGCTGACACTGGGTATAAAGTGGGGAGGGGGTTACACTGTCAGGGTAGTGTAGAGGGAGCTCTGTATTGTACCTGTCCCTGGGAGTGCTGGATGCTGACACTGGGTATAAAGTGGGGAGGGGGTTACACTGTCAGGGTAGTGTAGAGGGAGCTCTGTATTGTACCTGTCCCTGGGAGTGCTGGATGCTGACACTGGGTATAAAGTGGGGAGGGGGTTACACTGTCAGGGTAGTGTAGAGGGAGCTCTGTATTGTACCTGTCCCTGGGAGGAGTGCTGGATGCTGACACTGGGTATAAAGTGGGGAGGGGGTTACACTGTCAGGGTAGTGTAGAGGGAGCTCTCTATTGTACCTGTCCCTGGGAGTGCTGGATGCTGACACTGGGTATAAAGTGGGGAGGGGGTTACACTGTCAGGGTAGTGTAGAGGGAGCTCTGTATTGTACCTGTCCCTGGGAGGAGTGCTGGATGCTGACACTGGGTATAAAGTGGGGAGGGGGTTACACTGTCAGGGTAGTGTAGAGGGAGCTCTGTATTGTACCTGTCCCTGGGAGTGCTGGATGCTGACACTGGGTATAAAGTGGGGAGGGGGTTACACTGTCAGGGTAGTGTAGAGGGAGCTCTGTATTGTACCTGTCCCTGGGAGTGCTGGATGCTGACACTGGGTATAAAGTGGGGAGGGGGTTACACTGTCAGGGTAGTGTAGAGGGAGCTCTGTATTGTACCTGTCCCTGGGAGGAGTGCTGGATGCTGACACTGGGTATAAAGTGGGGAGGGGGTTACACTGTCAGGGTAGTGTAGAGGGAGCTCTGTATTGTACCTGTCCCTGGGAGTGCTGGATGCTGACACTGGGTATAAAGTGGGGAGGGGGTTACACTGTCAGGGTAGTGTAGAGGGAGCTCTGTATTGTACCTGTCCCTGGGAGTGCTGGATGCTGACACTGGGTATAAAGTGGGGAGGTGGTTACACTGTCAGGGTAGTGTAGAGGGAGCTCTGTATTGTACCTGTCCCTGGGAGTGCTGGATGCTGACACTGGGTATAAAGTGGGGAGGGGGTTACACTGTCAGGGTAGTGTAGAGGGAGCTCTGTATTGTACCTGTTCCGGGGAGGAGCGCTGGATGCTGACACTGGGTATAAAGTGGGGAGGGGGTTACACTGTCAGGGTAGTGTAGAGGGAGCTCTGTATTGTACCTGTCCCTGGGAGTGGTGGATGCTGACACTGGGTATAAAGTGGGGAGGGGGTTACACTGTCAGGGTAGTGTAGAGGGAGCTCTGTATTGTACCTGTCCCGGGGAGGAGTGCTGGATGCTGACACTGGGTATAAAGTGGGGAGGGGGTTACACTGTCAGGGTAGTGTAGAGGGAGCTCTGTATTGTACCTGTCCCTGGGAGGAGAGCTGGATGCTGACACTGGGTATAAAGTGGGGAGGAGGTTACACTGTCAGGGTAGTGTAGAGCGAGCTCTGTATTGTACCTGTCCCTGGGAGTGCTGGATGCTGACACTGGGTATAAAGTGGGGAGGGGGTTACACTGTCAGGGTAGTGTAGAGGGAGCTCTGTATTGTACCTGTCCCTGGGAGGAGTGCTGGATGCTGACACTGGGTATAAAGTGGTGAAAGGGTTACACTGTCAGGGTAGTGTAGAGGGAGCTCTGTATTTTACCTGTCCCTGGGAGTGCTGGATGCTGACACTGGGTATAAAGTGGGGAGGGGGTTACACTGTCAGGGTAGTGTAGAGGAAGCTCTGTATTTTACCTGTCCCTGGGAGTGCTGGATGCTGACACTGGGTATAAAGTGAGGAGGGGGTTACACTGTCAGGGTAGTGTAGAGGGAGCTCTGTATTGTACCTGTCCCTGGGAGTGCTGGATGCTGTCACTGGGTATAAAGTGGGGAGGGGGTTACACTGTCAGGGTAGTGTAGAGGGAGCTCTGTATTGTACCTGTCCCTGGGAGGAGTGCTGGATGCTGACACTGGGTATAAAGTGGGGAGGGGGTTACACTGTCAGGGTAGTGTAGAGGGAGCTCTGTATTGTACCTGTCCCTGGGAGGAGTGCTGGATGCTGACACTGGGTATATAGTGGGGAGGGGGTTACACTGACAGGGTAGTGTAGAGGGAGCTCTGTATTGTACCTGTCCCTGGGAGGAGTGCTGGATGCTGACACTGGGTATTAAGTGGGGAGGGGGTTACACTGTCAGGGTAGTGTAGAGGGAGCTCTGTATTGTACCTGTCCCTGGGAGGAGTGCTGGATGCTGACACTGGGTATATAGTGGGGAGGGGGTTACACTGTCAGGGTAGTGAAGAGGGAGCTCTGTATTGTACCTGTCCCTGGGAGTGCTCGATGCTGACACTGGGTATAAAGTGGGGAGGGGGTTACACTGTCAGGGTAGTGTAGAGGGAGCTCTGTATTGTACCTGTCCCTGGGAGGAGTGCTGGATGCTGACACTGGGTATATAGTGGGGAGGGGGTTACACTGTCTGGGTAGTGCAGAGGGAGCTCTGTATTGTACCTGTCCCTGGGAGGAGTGCTGGATGCTGACACTGGGTATAAAGTGGGGAGGGGGTTACACTGTCAGGGTAGTGTAGAGGGAGCTCTGTATTGTACCTGTCCCTGGGAGGAGTGCTGGATGCTGACACTGGGTATAAAGTGGGGAGGGGGTTACACTGTCAGGGTAGTGTAGAGGGAGCTCTGTATTTTACCTGTCCCTGGGAGTGCTGGATGCTGACACTGGGTATAAAGTGGGGAGGGGGTTACACTGTCAGGGTAGTGTAGAGGGAGCTCTGTATTGTACCTGTCCCTGGGAGTGCTGGATGCTGACACTGGGTATAAAGTGTGGAGGGGCTTACACTGTCAGGGTAGTGTAGAGGGAGCTCTGTATTGTACCTGTCCCTGGGAGTGCTGGATGCTGACACTGGGTATAAAGTGGGGAGGGGGTTACACTGTCAGGGTAGTGTAGAGGGAGCTCTGTATTGTACCTGTCCCTGGGAGGAGTGCTGGATGCTGACACTGGGTATTAAGTGGGGAGGGGTTTACACTGTCAGGGTAGTGTAGAGGGAGCTCTGTATTGTACCTGTCCCTGGGAGGAGTGCTGGATGCTGACACTGGGTATAAAGTGGGGAGGGGGTTACACTGTCAGGGTAGTGTAGAGGGAGCTCTGTATTGTACCTGTCCCTGGGAGGAGTGCTGGATGCTGACACTGGGTATAAAGTGGGGAGGGGGTTACACTGTCAGGGTAGTGTAGAGGGAGCTCTGTATTGTACCTGTCCCTGTGAGTGCTGGATGCTGACACTGGGTATAAAGTGGGGAGGGGGTTACACTGTCAGGGTAGTGTAGAGGGAGCTCTGTATTGTACCTGTCCCTGGGAGGAGTGCTGGATGCTGACACTGGGTATAAAGTGGGGAGGGGGTTACACTGTCAGGGTAGTGTAGAGGGAGCTCTCTATTGTACCTGTCCCTGGGAGTGCTGGATGCTGACACTGGGTATAAAGTGGGGAGGGGGTTACACTGTCAGGGTAGTGTAGAGGGAGCTCTGTATTGTACCTGTCCCTGGGAGGAGTGCTGGATGCTGACACTGGGTATAAAGTGGGGAGGGGGTTACACTGTCAGGGTAGTGTAGAGGGAGCTCTGTATTGTACCTGTCCCTGGGAGTGCTGGATGCTGACACTGGGTATAAAGTGGGGAGGGGGTTACACTGTCAGGGTAGTGTAGAGGGAGCTCTGTATTGTACCTGTCCCTGGGAGTGCTGGATGCTGACACTGGGTATAAAGTGGGGAGGGGGTTACACTGTCAGGGTAGTGTAGAGGGAGCTCTGTATTGTACCTGTCCCTGGGAGGAGTGCTGGATGCTGACACTGGGTATAAAGTGGGGAGGGGGTTACACTGTCAGGGTAGTGTAGAGGGAGCTCTGTATTGTACCTGTCCCTGGGAGTGCTGGATGCTGACACTGGGTATAAAGTGGGGAGGGGGTTACACTGTCAGGGTAGTGTAGAGGGAGCTCTGTATTGTACCTGTCCCTGGGAGTGCTGGATGCTGACACTGGGTATAAAGTGGGGAGGTGGTTACACTGTCAGGGTAGTGTAGAGGGAGCTCTGTATTGTACCTGTCCCTGGGAGTGCTGGATGCTGACACTGGGTATAAAGTGGGGAGGGGGTTACACTGTCAGGGTAGTGTAGAGGGAGCTCTGTATTGTACCTGTTCCGGGGAGGAGCGCTGGATGCTGACACTGGGTATAAAGTGGGGAGGGGGTTACACTGTCAGGGTAGTGTAGAGGGAGCTCTGTATTGTACCTGTCCCTGGGAGTGGTGGATGCTGACACTGGGTATAAAGTGGGGAGGGGGTTACACTGTCAGGGTAGTGTAGAGGGAGCTCTGTATTGTACCTGTCCCTGGGAGTGGTGGATGCTGACACTGGGTATAAAGTGGGGAGGGGGTTACACTGTCAGGGTAGTGTAGAGGGAGCTCTGTATTGTACCTGTCCCGGGGAGGAGTGCTGGATGCTGACACTGGGTATAAAGTGGGGAGGGGGTTACACTGTCAGGGTAGTGTAGAGGGAGCTCTGTATTGTACCTGTCCCTGGGAGGAGTGCTGGATGCTGACACTGGGTATAAAGTGGGGAGGAGGTTACACTGTCAGGGTAGTGTAGAGCGAGCTCTGTATTGTACCTGTCCCTGGGAGTGCTGGATGCTGACACTGGGTATAAAGTGGGGAGGGGGTTACACTGTCAGGGTAGTGTAGAGGGAGCTCTGTATTGTACCTGTCCCTGGGAGGAGTGCTGGATGCTGACACTGGGTATAAAGTGGTGAAAGGGTTACACTGTCAGGGTAGTGTAGAGGGAGCTCTGTATTTTACCTGTCCCTGGGAGTGCTGGATGCTGACACTGGGTATAAAGTGGGGAGGGGGTTACACTGTCAGGGTAGTGTAGAGGGAGCTCTGTATTTTACCTGTCCCTGGGAGTGCTGGATGCTGACACTGGGTATAAAGTGGGGAGGGGGTTACACTGTCAGGGTAGTGTAGAGGGAGCTCTGTATTGTACCTGTCCCTGGGAGGAGTGCTGGATGCTGACACTGGGTATATAGTGGGGAGGGGGTTACACTGACAGGGTAGTGTAGAGGGAGCTCTGTATTGTACCTGTCCCTGGGAGGAGTGCTGGATGCTGACACTGGGTATTAAGTGGGGAGGGGGTTACACTGTCAGGGTAGTGTAGAGGGAGCTCTGTATTGTACCTGTCCCTGGGAGGAGTGCTGGATGCTGACACTGGGTATATAGTGGGGAGGGGGTTACACTGTCAGGGTAGTGTAGAGGGAGCTCTGTATTGTACCTGTCCCTGGGAGTGCTCGATGCTGACACTGGGTATAAAGTGGGGAGGGGGTTACACTGTCAGGGTAGTGTAGAGGGAGCTCTGTATTGTACCTGTCCCTGGGAGGAGTGCTGGATGCTGACACTGGGTATATAGTGGGGAGGGGGTTACACTGTCAGGGTAAGTAGAGGGAGCTCTGTATTGTACCTGACCCTGGGAGTGCTGGATGCTGACACTGGGTATAAAGTGGGGAGGGGGTTACACTGTCAGGGTAGTGTAGAGGGAGCTCTGTATTGTACCTGTCCCTGGGAGGAGTGCTGGATGCTGACACTGGGTATAAAGTGGGGAGGGGGTTACACTGTCAGGGTAGTGTAGAGGGAGCTCTGTATTTTACCTGTCCCTGGGAGTGCTGGATGCTGACACTGGGTATAAAGTGGGGAGGGGGTTACACTGTCAGGGTAGTGTAGAGGGTGCTCTGTATTGTACCTGTCCCTGGGAGTGCTGGATGCTGACACTGGGTATAAAGTGTGGAGGGGCTTACACTGTCAGGGTAGTGTAGAGGGAGCTCTGTATTGTACCTGTCCCTGGGAGTGCTGGATGCTGACACTGGGTATAAAGTGGGGAGGGGGTTACACTGTCAGGGTAGTGTAGAGGGAGCTCTGTATTGTACCTGTCCCTGGGAGGAGTGCTGGATGCTGACACTGGGTATTAAGTGGGGAGGGGTTTACACTGTCAGGGTAGTGTAGAGGGAGCTCTGTATTGTACCTGTCCCTGGGAGGAGTGCTGGATGCTGACACTGGGTATAAAGTGGGGAGGGGGTTACACTGTCAGGGTAGTGTAGAGGGAGCTCTGTATTGTACCTGTCCCTGGGAGGAGTGCTGGATGCTGACACTGGGTATAAAGTGGGGAGGGGGTTACACTGTCAGGGTAGTGTAGAGGGAGCTCTGTATTGTACCTGTCCCTGTGAGTGCTGGATGCTGACACTGGGTATAAAGTGGGGAGGGGGTTACACTGTCAGGGTAGTGTAGAGGGAGCTCTGTATTTTACCTGTCCCTGGGAGTGCTGGATGCTGACACTGGGTATAAAGTGGGGAGGGGGTTACACTGTCAGGGTAGTGTAGAGGGAGCTCTGTATTGTACCTGTCCCTGGGAGGAGTGCTGGATGCTGACACTGGGTATAAAGTGGGGAGGGGGTTACACTGTCAGGGTAGTGTAGAGGGAGCTCTGTATTGTACCTGTCCGTGGGAGTGCTCGATGCTGACACTGGGAATAAATTGGGGAGGGGGTAACACTGTCAGGGTAGTGTAGAGGTAGCTCTGTATTGTACCTGTTGCTGGGAGTGCTCGATGCACTGACCCTCCAACAGTGCGGCTCTCTCTCAGCACTGACCCGCCGACAGTGCGGCGCTCCCTCAGCACTGACCCTCCGACAGTTCGGCTCTCCCTCAGTTCTGACCCTCCGACGGTGCGGCGCTCCCTCAGCACTGACCGTCCGACAGTGCGGCTCTCCCTCAGTACTGACCCTCCGACAGTGCCACACTCCCTCAGCACTGACCCTCCCACAGTGCTGCTCTCCCTCAGCTCTGACCCTCAGACAGTGCGGCTCTCCCTCAGCACTGACCCACCACCAGTGCGGCTCTCCCTCAGTACTGACCCTCTGACAGTGCGGCACTCCCTCAGTACTGACCCTCCGACAGTGCGGCGCTACCTCAGCACTGACCCTCCGACAGTGCGGCTCTCCCTCAGTACTGACCCTCCGACAGTGCAGCTCTCCCTCATCACTGACCCTCCGACAGTGCGGCTCTCCCTCAGCACTGACCCTCCGACAGTGCAACTCTTCCTCAACACTGACCCTCCGACAGTACGGCTTTCCCTCAGCACTGACCCTCCGACAGTGCGGCTCTCCCTCAGTACTGACCTTCCGACAGTGCGGTGCACCCTCAGTATTGACCCTCCGACAGTGCGGCGCTCCCTCAGTACTGACCCTCCAACAGTACGGTGCACCCTCAGTATTGACCCTCCGACAGTGCGGCGCTCCCTCAGCACTGACCCTCCGACAGTGCGGCTCTCCCTCAGCACTGACCCTCCGACAGTGCGGCGCTCCCTCAGCACTGACCCTCCGACAGTGCGGCGCTCCCTCAGCACTGACCCTCCGACAGTGCGGTGCTCCCTCAGCACTGACCCTCCCACAGTGTGGCTCTCCCTCAGCACTGACCCTCCGACAGTGCGGCTCTCCCTCAGTACGGGGCATGAGGTCGGATTTCGAAGTTAACTCCGTGGAGTGGGGCTGGATCTGAGGACCGGCTGGGTCAGAGGTTAAAGGTGCCAGTAAGCCACAATCACTGAATCTTAACGGCACAGAAGGTCCATCATGTTTGCACCAGCTCTCCAAATGAGCATTATGTCCTAGTGCCACTGCCCCTACCGTTTTTTCCGCACCCCTGCACATGGTTTCCGACCGAATAATCATCTCACATCCTCTTGAATGCCTTGATTGAACCTGCCTCCCCCAAAATTCCAGGCCGTGCTTTCCAGACCCGAACCACTCACTCCACACAACGCTCCAGCTGAGGTCTAACCAGTGTCTTATATAAATTCAGCACAGCCTCCCTGCTCTTGTACCCTACGCCCCACTGAATAAAGCCCAGGATACTGTCTGCTCTATTAAACCCTCTCTCCCCCTGTCCTGTCCCTCTTCAATGATTCAGACCCATTTACCCCCAGCTCCTGCAACCCCCCTGCAAAATTTCAGCCCTTATTTTGTGTTGTCAGTCCATATTCTTCCTACGACAATGCATCACCTCACACTTCTCCGCACGGAACTCCATCTGCCACCTATCTGCCCACTCCACCGACCTGTCTATGTCCCCTTGAAGTTCCACTCCCTCCTCCTCCCAGTTCACAACACTCCCAAGGTTCACGTCATCCGCAAACTTTGAACTTCTCCCCTGCACTCCGAGATCGAGGTCATTAATATATTATCAGGAAATGCAAGAGCCCCAATACTGACCCCTGGCGACCTCCACTACAAACCTCCCTCCGGCCGGAAATATATCCATTGACCATGACTCTCTGCTGGCTATTTTTCAGCCAGTTTTGTATCCACGTTGCTACAGTCCCTTTTCATTCCAGCAGCAATAACTTTTTTCACGAGTCTGTTGTGTGGCACGGAGTCAACTGCCTGTTGAAGGTCCATGTACACCACATCAACCGCGTTACCCTCATCGACCCTCTCTGCTGCCTCTTCCACAAAAACCTCCAGCGAGTTAGTGAAACACCATTTCCCCTTTAGAAATCCGTGCTGGCTCTTTCTCCTCAACCCCACACCTTTCCAAGCGACTGCTAATTCGATACCGAGGAATCGTTTCTTCAATCTTGCCCGCCGCTGAAGTTAAACTGACCGGTCTGTGATCGCTGGGCTTATCCTTACAGCCTTTTTTTGATCCAGGGTGTAAGGTTTGCAATTCTCCAGCCCTCTGAAACCCCCACCCCCCCTCCCCCCCCCAAGCCCCCTCTACTCCCCTGAGTCTAGGGAGGACTGGGAGATGATGTCCAGCGCCCCTCCAATTCCTACTCTCACTCCCTTCAATATCTGCGGATGCATCTCGTCCGTTCCCGGTACCGACAGCCTATTCAACACTTCCTCCTTGTCAGCTTGGAACCCTTCTCGTGTCAGAGTTTCCTCGTCTTTCACCATGGCCTGTGTAGCACCTACCTCCTTGGTAGAGACGGATTAATTTAACCGCTCAGCCAAGGCCCCTTTGTCCATGTGTAAATTCCCTTTTAGGTCCCTAATCAACCCCACTCCTACTACCCTTTTACTATTTATATGTCTATAGAAGACTTAGGGATTCCCCTTTCCGTTCGCTGCCAGTCTTTTCTCATAATCCCACTTTGTTCCTCTAATATGCTTTTTCACCTCCTCTCCGAATCCACTGCATTCTGCTCGGTTATCAATGGTATTTTCTACCTGACACCTGTCATAAGCCCCCATTCTCTCCTCTGCCTTAATTTCCGTCCCCTCTTTCACCCAGGGAGATCTGGATTTGTTTGCCCTACCTTTCCCTTTCGATGGAATATACCTCGACTGTGCCCGAACCAATTCTTTTCTTGAGCGTAGCCCACTGTTCAGCTCCAGCTTTTCCCGCCGACTTTTCGTTCCGGTCTGTCCAGCCCAGCTCCGTTCCTGCCCCATCGAAGTCGCCTCACGTCCAGTTAATTATTCTCACTCGGTGGATTGCCGATCGTCCTTTTCTATCATCATCGTAAAACGTACTATGCAATGATCACTATCTTCTAAATGCTCCCCACTGACATTTGACCTGGTTCTTGGAAATGAGGCAGGACAAGTAGATCTTGTTGGATTGGACACATACTGCTATAGAAAATTCTCCTGAACACAATCTAGGAGCTTTTGCCCCCCCCTCCCCCCTTCACACTATCACGGTCTCAGTCTACATTCGGGTAATTAGAGTCCCCCATTATAACTACTCTATAATGCCTGTATCTCTCTGTAATTTCCCTGCAGGTTTGTTCTTCTACGTCCTTCTCACTAGTTGGGGGTCTATAGACCACACCGAGCAATGTAATTGCTCCCTTTTTGTTCCTTAGCTATCGCCAAATAGATTCTGTCCTTGAACCCTCTGGGACATCCTCTTTCTCCAGCACTGCAATGTTCTCCTTAACCAATACCACCACCCCTCCTCCTTTCCTATCTCTTCTGAACATCATGTGCCCAGGAATATTTAACACCCAGTTCTGCCCTTCCTTGAGCCAGGTCTCTGTTATCACCACAACTGTCTCTCTCTCTCTCTCTAGCTGTCTCACTCTCCCTATGTCTCTCTCTGCCTCTCTCTCTCTGTGTCTCTGCCTCTCTCTGTCCTTTTCTCTGTCTCTCCCTCACTCTCCCTCTCTCCCCTGCCTTTCCCTCTCTGCCTCTCCATCTCTCTGTCTGTCACCCTCTCTCTGTCCCTCTCTGTCTCTCCCTCTCTCTAGCTGTCTCTCTCTCCCTATGTCTCTCTCTGCCTCTCTCTCTCTGCGTCTCTGCCTCTCTCTGTCCCTTTCTCTGTCTCTCCCTCACTCTCCCTCTCTCCCCTGCCTTTCCCTCTCTGCCTCTCCATCTCTCTGTCTGTCACCCTCTCTCTGTACCTCTCTGTCTCTCCCTCTCTCTCCTTCACCCTCTTTGTCTCTCTCTAGCTGTCTCTCTCTCTCCATCTACCCCTCCCTCAGTCTCTCCCTCTCGCTCTGTCTCTCTCTCTCTGTCTCACCCTCTCTCTCTCTGACTTGCTGTCTCCCTCTCTCAATGTCTCTCTCTCTCGTTGTCTCTCTGTCTGTCTCTCTTTCCCTTGCTATCTCTGTTTCACTCTCTCTGACTTTCCATCTCTCTCACTCGCTGTCTCTCTCTCTCAATACCTCTCTCTCGCTGTCTCTCTCTTTCCCTTGCTGTCTCTGTCTCACTCTCTCTGACTTTCCATCTCTCTCTCTCACTGTCTCTCTGTCTCTCTCTCTTTCCCTTGCTGTCTCTGTCTCACTCTCTCTGACTTTCCATCTCTCTCATGGCAATCTGTGCCTGTAAGGCCCTGATCTTATTTACCATACTCCATGCATTCACATACATGCACTGTATCCCTGATTCAGATTCTGTTACCTTCTCCCTCACCCCCACTTCACCTATTAACTTACCGTTCTCCATACTGGTTCTATCTGTCCCTCCCGGTACTTTGTGCACCCTGGTACTCCTCTCTAATGTTTGCCCCTGGTTCCCAGACCCCTGCCGAGTTAGTTTAAAGCCTTCCCAGCCAATGCTGAAAATGGGATGATCAGGAGTGAGGTGTGGCTGGGGGAGCTGGGGGTTCGCGGGTTACATTCGGCCTCTCCAACAGTGGACTCCCCAGGTCCTTCAGCCACTGTGTTGACGTGGGAATGGGAAGGGAGATCCACTGTCCTGGGTTAGGGAGCCCGGAGAGCACCGCCAGAGGGGGAGAGAATGTTGTTCACCCTGGCTGCCCTGGGGCAAGGGGTAGACTGTGTCTTCTCTGCGTAGGGTTTGAAATGATGCTGCCTCGAGGTACTGGCTGACTTTACACTCAGTCTTCACTCAACAGACAAATATTGGGGTAAGAAATCTCTCTCTCTATCTCTCACTGAGAAAAAGGGAGAGGGAGAGAGACAGAACGAGAGAGAGGGAGACACAGAGTGAGTCACTCTCCCTCTTTGTGTCTCTCTCTCTGACCCCTTCTCTCTCTCTCTCGCTGTCTCTCACTCTCTCTATCCCTCTGTCTCTCTCTCTCCCTCCCTCTCCATCTCTCTCTCTCTCTCTCTCTCTCTCTGCCTGTCTCTCTCTCGGTCCCCCTCTCTCTCTCGGTCCCCCCCTCCTCTCTCTCTGTCCCCCTCTCTCTCTCCGCCCCCTCTCTGTCCCTCTCTTTCTGTCTCCTGTTGTCTCTCTCTCTCCCTCCTTGTCTCTCCCTCTCTCTCTGTCTCTCTTGCTTTCTCTCTCTCACAGTCTCAATGTCTGCCTGTCTCTCTCTCTCTCTCTCTCTGCTTCTCTCTCTCCCTATGTCTCTCTCTCCCTCTCTCACTGTGTCGCTGCCTCTCTCTGTCCCTTTCTCTGTCTCTCCCTCCCTCCATCTCTCCCTCCGTCCCCTGCCTTTCCCTCTCTGCCTCTCCATCTCTCTCTCTGTCTGTCACCGTCTCTCTGTCCCTCTCTGCCTCTCCATCTCTCTGTCTGTCACCGTCTCTCTGTCCCTCTCTGCCTCTCCATCTCTCTCTCTGTCTGTCACCGTCTCTCTGTCCCTCTCTGCCTCTCCATCTCTCTCTCTGTCTGTCACCGTCTCTCTGTCCCTCTCTGCCTCTCCATCTCTCTCTCTCTGTCTGTCACCGTCTCTCTGTCCCTCTTTGTCTCTCCCTCTCTTTCTCCCTCTTTGACTCTTTCTCTGTCTCTCTCTAGCTGTCTCTCTTTCTCCGTCTACCTCAGTCTCTCCCTCTCGCTCTGTCTCTCTCTCCCCCTGTCTCTCCCTCCCTGACTCACCCTCTCTCTGACTTTCTGTCTCTCTCTCTCCCCCTCAATGTCTCTCTCTCTCGCTGTCTCTGTCTGTCTCTCTCTCTCCCTTGCTGTAGCTGTCTCACTCTCTCTGACTTTCCATCTCTCCCACTCGCTGTCTCTCTCTCACTGCCTCTCTGTCCCACTCTCTCTCTCTCTGTCTCTCTCACTCTCTCCTTCTCCCTTTGTCTCTCTCTGTCTCTCTCTCTCTCCATCTACTTCTCTCTCTGTCTCACCCTCTCGCTCTGTCTCTCTCTCTCCCTGTCTCTCCCTCTCCGTCTCACCCTCTCTCTCTGACTTTGTCGCTCTCTCTCTCGCTGTCTGTCTGTCTCTCTCTCTCCCTTGCTGTAGCTGTCTCACTCACTCTGACTTTCCATCTCTCTCTCTCTAGCTGTCTCTCTCTCTCTCTCTTGCTGTCTCTCTGTCTGTCTCTCTCTTTCACTGCCTCTCCGTCACACTCTCTCTCTCTCTGTCCCTCTCTGTCTCTCTCTCCCTCTGTGTCTTTCTCTCTGTGTCTCTCCCTCTCTCTGTATCTCTCCCTCTCTCTCTCTCTGTGTCTGTCACTCTCTTGCTCTCTGTCTCTCCCTCCCTCCCTCTCTGTCTCCTCGCTGTCTGTCTCTCCTTCTCTCTCTCTCACTCTGTCTCTCTCTCTTGATGTCTGTTTCTCTGTCTCCCCCTCTCTCTGTGTCTGTCTGTCACTCTCTGTCTGTCCCTCTTTTTGTTCCTCTCTCTGTCTCTCCCTGCCTCTCGACCTCTCCTCTCTCTCGCTCTCTCTCTATCTGTCTCTGTCTCTCTCTCTCTGTCCCTCCCTCTCTCTGTCCCGCAATCTCTCTCTCCACTTCTCTCTTTGTCTCTCCGTCTCTCTCTTTCCCTGTCTCTCTCTCGCGCTGCCTCTCTCTTTCTCGCTGTCACTGTCTCTCTCTCTCTCTCTTGCTGTCTCCCTGTCTCTCCCTGCCTCTCCCTCTCTCTCTGTGTCTGTCTGTCTGTTTCTCTATGCCTGTCCCTCCCTCTCAGTCTCACCCTCTCTCCCTGTCTGTCTCTCCCTGTCTGTGTTTCCTTCTGTGTCCCCCTCCCTCTCTCTCTGCATGTCTCTCACTTGCTCTCTGTCTCTCCCTCTCTCTGTCTCTCGCTCACTGTCTCTCTGAATCTCCAGCACAGTCTCCCTCTCTCGTTGCCTTATTCTCTCTGTCTCTCCCTTTCTTTCTGTGTATCTCCCTGTCACTCTCTTTCTCTCTCTCTCTCTCTAACACACTGATCTCGCTCTCTCTAACACCCTAATCTCTCTTTCACACTAACACTCTGATATCTCTCTCTCTCAAACACCATGATCTCTCTCTCTAAAACCATGACCGCTCTCTCTTTCTAACAACATGACCTCTCTCTCTAACACCCCGATCTCTCTCTCTAACACCCTGATTTCTCTCTAACACCCTGATCTCTCAATCTAACTCACTGATCACTCCCTCTAACACCCTGATCCCTGCCTCTCTTTAACATCCTGATCTCTCTCTCTAACACCCTGATCTCAATCTATCTAACACCCTGATCTCTATCTAACACCCTGATCTCTCTCTCTCACACCCTGATCTCTCTCTCTCACACACTGATCTCTCTCTCTAACACCCTGATCTCTCTCTCTCACACCCTGATCTCTCTCTCTAACACCCTGATCTCAATCTATCTAACACCCTGATCTCTATCTAACACCCTGATCTCTCTCTCTCACACCCTGATCTCTCTCTAACACCCTGATCTCTCTGTCTAAAACTCTGATCTCACGCTCTCTCTTAACATCCTGATCTCTCTCTTAAAACCCAGATCACTCTCACTAACACCCTGATCTCTCTCTCACACCCGGATCTCTCTCTCTAACACCCTGATCACTCTCACTAACACCCTGATCTCTCTCTCACACCCTGATCTCTCTCTCTAACACCCTGATCTCTCTCTCTAACACCCTGATCTCTCTCTCTAACACCCTGATCTCTCTCTCTAACACCCTGATCTCTCTCTCTCTCTCTCTCTCTCTCTAACACCCTGATCTCTCTCTCTAACACACTGATCTCTCTAACACCCTGCTCTCTCTAACTAACACCCCGATCTCTCTCTAATACACTGATCTCTCTCTCTAACGCCCTGATCTCTCTCTCTCTAACACACTGATCTCTCTCTCTCTCTAACATCCTGATATCTCTGTCGCTCTAACACCCTGATCTCTAATCTCTCTCGCTAACACCCTGATCTCTCTCTCTCTAACACACTGATCTCTCTCTCTAACACCCTGATCTCTCTCTCTAACACCCTGATCTCTCTCTCTAACACCCTGATCTCTCTCTCTAACACCCTGATCTCTCTCTCTCTCTCTCTCTAAAAATCTGATCTCTCTCTCTCTCTAACAATAATCTCTCTCTCTCTAACAAACTGATATCTCTCTCTCTAACAACCTGATCTCTCTATCTCTCTAACAATAATCTCTCTCTCTAACAGCCTAATCTCCCACTCCCTCTCTAACACCCTGATCTCTCTCTAACAGCCTGATCTCTCTCTCTCAAACACCCTGATCTCTAGCTCTCTCTCCCTAACACCCTGATCTCTCTCTCTAACACACTGATCTCTCTCTCTAACACCCTGATCTCTCTCTCTAACACCCTGATCTCTCTCTCTAACACCCTGATCTCTCTCTCTCGCTCTCTCTAAAAACCTGATCTCTCTCTCTCTCTAACAATAATCTCTCTCTCTCTAACAAACTGATATCTCTCTCTCTAACAACCTGATCTCTCTCTCTCTCTAACAATAATCTCTCTCTCTAACAGCCTAATCTCCCACTCCCTCTCTAACACCCTGATATCTCTCTAACAGCCTGATCTCTCTCTCTCAAACACCCTGATCTCTAGCTCTCTCTCCCTAACACCCTGATCTCTCTCTCTAACACCCTGATCTCTCTCTCTCGCTCTCTCTAAAAACCTGATCTCTCTCTCTCTCTCTAACAATAATCTCTCTCTCTCTAACAAACTGATATCTCTCTCTCTAACAACCTGATCGTTCTCTCTCTCTAACAATAATCTCTCTCTCTAACAGCATAATCTCCCACTCCCTCTCTAACACCCTGATCTCTCTCTAACAGCCTGATCTCTCTCTCTCAAACACCCTGATCTCTTTCTCTAACACACTGATCTCTCTCTAAAACCCTGATCTCACTCTAACACCCCGATCTCTCTCTAACACACTGATCTCTCTCTAACACCCCGATCTCTCTCTAACACACTGATCTCTCTCTCTAACGCCCTGATCTCTCTCTCTCTAACACACTGATCTCTCTCTCTCTCTAACATCCTGATATCTCTCTCTCCCTAACACCCTGATCGCTCTCTCTAACACACTGATCTCTCTCTCTAAGACCCTGATCTCTCTCTAACACCCTGATCTCTCTCTCTAACACCCTGATCTCTCTCTCTAACACCCTGATCTCTCTCTCTAACACCCTGATCTCTCTCTCTCTCTCTCTCTCTAAAAACCTGATCTCTCTCTCTCTCTAACAATAATCTCTCTCTCTCTAACAAACTGATATCTCTCTCTCTAACAACCTGATCTCTCTCTCTCTCTAACAATAATCTCTCTCTCTAACAGCCTAATCTCCCACTCCCTCTCTAACACCCTGATCTCTCTCTAACAGCCTGATCTCTCTCTCTCAAACACCCTGAACTCTCTCTCTAACACCCTGATCTCTCTCTAAAACCCTGATCTCTCTCTAACACCCCGATCTCTCTTTAACACACTGATCTCTCTCTCTAACGCCCTGATCTCTCTCTCTCTAACACACTGATCTCTCTCTCTCTAACATCCTGATATCTCTGTCGCTCTAATACACTGATCTCTAGCTCTCTCTCCCTAACACCCTGATCACTCTCTCAAACACACTGATCTCTCTCTCTAACACCCTGATCTCTCTGTCTAACACCCTGATCTCTCTCTCTAACACCCTGATATCTCTCTCTAACACCCTGATCTCTCTCTCTCTCTCTAACAAACTGATATCTCTCTCTCTATCAACCTGATCTCTCTCTCTATCACCTTGATCTCTCTCTCTCTAGCACCCTGATCTCTCTCTCTCTAGCACCCTCATCTCTCTCTCTCTAGCACCCTGATCTCTCTATCTAGCACCCTGATCTCTCTCTCTGGCACCCTGATCTCTCTCTCTAACACCCTGATCTCTCTCTGTGGCACCCTGATCTCTCTCTCTAACACCCTGATCTCTCTCTAACAGCCTGATCTCTCTCTCTCAAACACCCTGATCTCTCTCTCTAACACCCTGATCTCTGTCTAACACCCCGATCTCTCTCTAACACCCCGATCTCTCTCTAACACCCCGATTTCTCTCTAACACACTGATCTCTCTGTTTCTCTCTAACACCCTGACCTCTCTCTCTCTCTCTCTAACAAACTGATATCTCTCTCTCTAACAACCTGATCTCTCTCTCTCTAACACACTGATCTCTCTAACACCCTGATCTCTCTAACTAACACCCTGATCTCTCTCTCCCTCTAACACCCTGATCTCTCTCTCTAGCACACTGATCTCTCTCTCTAGCACCCTCATCTCTCTGTCTAGTACCCTGATCTCAATTTCCAACACCCTGATCTCTCTCTAACACCCTGATCTCTCTCTAACACCCTGATCTCTAACACTAATAACCTGATATCTCTCTCTAAAACCCTGAGCTCTCTCTCTAACACCCTGATCTCTCTCTCTCTAACACCCTGATCTCTCTATTTTTAACACCCTGATCTCTCTCTCTGGTACCCTGATCTCTCTCTCTAGTACCCTGATCTCTCTCTCTGGTACCCTGATCACTCTCTCTAACACCCTGATCTCTAACACTAATACCCTGATATCTCTCTCTAAAACCCTGAGCTCTCTCTCTAACACCCTGATCTCTCTATCTTTAACACCCTGATCTCTCTCTCTAGTACCCTGATCTCTCTCTCTGGTACCCTGATCACTCTCTCTAACACCCTGATCTCTAACACTAATACCCTGATATCTCTCTCTAAAACCCTGAGCTCTCTCTCTAACACCCTGATCTCTCTATCTTTAACACCCTGATCTCTCTCTCTAGTACCCTGATCACTCTCTCTAGTACCCTGATCTCTCTCTCTGGTACCCTGATCTCTCTCTCAGGTACCCTGATCTCTCTTTCTAACACCCTGATCTCTCTCTCTAACACCCTGATCTCTCTCTAACACCCTGATGTCTAACACTAATACCCTGATATCTCTCTCTAAAACCCTGAGCTCTCTCTCTAACACCCTGATCTCTCTCTCTAACACCCTGATCTATCTCTCTAACACCCTGATCTCTAACACTAATACCCTGATATCTCTCTCTAAAAACCTGAGATCTCTCTCTAACACCCTGATCTCTCTAACCTTAACACGCTGATCTCTCTCTCTAACACCCTGATCTCTCTCTCTAACACCCTGATCTCTCTCTCTCTCTAACACCCGAATCTCTCTCTCAAACACCCTGATCACTCTCTCTAGCACCCTGATCTCTCTTTCTCTAGCACCCTCATCTCTCTCTGTCTAGAACCCTGATCTCTCTATCTAGCACCCTGATCTCTCTCTCTAACACACTGATCTCTCTCTCTAACACCCTGATTTCTCTCTGTGGCACCCTGATCTCTCTCTCTAACACCCTGATCTCTCTCTCTCTCACGCTGATCTCTCTATCTAACACACTGATCTCTCTCTCTCTCTAACACCCTCATCTCTCTCCCTCACACCCTGATCTCCCTCTCTAACACCCTGATCTCCATCTCTAACACCCTGATCTCTCTGTCTCTAACACCCTGATTTCTCTCTCTAAAACCCTGATCTATCTCGCTAACACCCTGATCTCTCTCTCTAATACAGTGATTTCTCTCTCTCACACCATGATCTCGCTCGCTCTAACACACTGATCTCTCTAACACGCTGATCTCTCTAACTAACACCCTGATCTCTCTCTCCCTCTAACACCCTGATCTCTTTCTCTAACACCCTGAACTCTCTAACACCCTGATCTCTCTCTAACACCCTGAGCTCTCTCTCTCTAACACCCTGATCTCTAACACTAATACCCTGATATCTCTCTCTAAAACCCTGAGCTCTCTCTCTAACACCCTGATCTCTCTCTCTCTAACACCCTGATCTCTCTCTCTAACACCCTGATCTCTCTCTAACACCCTGATCTCTAACACTAATACCCTGATATCTCTCTCTAAAACCCTGAGCTCTCTCTCTAACACCCTGATCTCTCTCTCTCTAACACACTGATCTCTCCCTCTAACACCCTGATCTCTCTTTCTAACACCCTGATCTCACTCTCTCTAACACCCTGATCTCTCTCTCTCACACCCAGATCTCTCTCTCTAACACCCTGATCTCTCTCTCCAACACCCTGATCTCTAACACTAAAACCCTGATATCTCTCTCTAAAACCCTGAGCTCTCTCTCTAACACCCTGATCTCTCTCTCTAGCACACTGATCTCTCTCTCTAGCACCCTCATCTCTCTGTCTAGTACCCTGATCTCTATTTCTAACACCCTGATCTCTCTCTCTAACACCCTGATCTCTCTCTAACACCCTGATCTCTAACACTAATACCCTGATATCTCTCTCTAAAACCCTGAGCTCTCTCTCTCTAACACCTTGATCTCTCTATCTTTAACACCCTGATCTCTCTATCTTTAACACCCTGATCTCTCTCTCTGGTACCCTGATCTCTCTCTCTAGTACCCTGATCTCTCTCTCTAGTACCCTGATCTCTCTCTCTGGTACCCTGATCTCTCTCTCTAACACCCTGATCTCTCTCTAACACCCTGATCTCTAACACTAATACCCTGATATCTCTCTCTAAAATCCTGAGCTCTCTCTCTAACACCCTGATCTCTCTCTCTAACACCCTGATCTATCTCTCTAACACCCTGATCTCTAACACTAATACCCTGATATCTCTCTCTAAAACCCTGAGCTCTCTCTCTAACACCCTGATCTCTCTCTCTCTAACACACTGATCTCTCTCTCTAACACCCTGATCTCTCTTTCTAACACCCTGATCTCTCTCTCTAACACCCTGATCTCTCTCTCTAACACCCTGATCTCTCTCTAACACCCTGATCTCTAACACTAATACCCTGATATCTCTCTCTAAAACCCTGAGCTCTCTCTCTAACACCCTGATCTCTCTAACTAACACCCTGATCTCTCTATCTTTAACACCCTGATCTCTCTCTCTGGTACCCTGATCACTCTCTCTAGTACCCTGATCTCTCTCTCTAGTACCCTGATCTCTCTCTCTGGTACCCTGATCTCTCTCTCTAACACCCTGATCTCTCTCTAACACCCTGATCTCTAACACTAATACCCTGATATCTCTCTCTAAAATCCTGAGCTCTCTCTCTAACACCCTGATCTCTCTCTCTAACACCCTGATCTATCTCTCTAACACCCTGATCTCTAACACTAATACCCTGATCTCTCTCTCTCTCACGCTGATCTCTCTATCTAACACCCTGATCTCTCTATCTAACACCCTGATCTCTCTAACACCCTGATCTCTCTCTCTCTCACGCTGATCTCTCTATCTAACACACTGATCTCTCTCTCTCTCTAACACCCTCATCTCTCTCCCTCACACCCTGATCTCCCTCTCTAACACCCTGATCTCTCTCTCTCTTAACACCCCGATCTCTCTCTAACACCCTGATCTCTCTCTCTAACACAGTGATCTCTCTCTCTCTCACACCCTGATCTCTCTCGCTCTAACACACTGATCTCTCTAACACCCTGATCTCTCTAACTAACACCCTGATCTCTCTGTCCCTCTAACACCCTGATCTCTTTCTCTAACATCCTGAACTCTCTAACACCCTGATCTCTCTAACTAACACCCTGATATCTCTCTCCCTCTAACACCCTGATCTCTTTCTCTAACACCCTGAACTCTCTAACACACTGATCTCTCTCTAACACCCTGAGCTCTCTCTCTCTAACACCCTGATCTCTAACACTAATACCCTGATATCTCTCTCTAAAACCCTGAGCTCTCTCTCTAACACCCTGATCTCTCTCTCTCTAACACCCTGATCTCTCTTTCTAACACCCTGATCTCTCTCTCTCTCTAACACCCTGATCTCTCTCTAACACCCTGATCTCTAACACTAATACCCTGATATCTCTCTCTAAAACCCTGAGCTCTCTCTCTAACACCCTGATCTCTCTCTCTCACACCCAGATCTCTCTCTCTAACACCCTGATCTCTCTCTCTAACGCCCTGATCTCACTCTCTAACGCCCTGATCTCTCTAACACCCTGATCTCTCTCTCTAACACCCTGATCTCTCTTTCTAACACCCTGATCTCTCTCTAACACCCTGATCTCTCTTTCTAACACCCTGATCTCTCTGTAACACCCTGATCTCTCCCTCTAGCACATTGATCTCTCTCTCTAACACACTGATCTCTCTCTCTCTCTAAATTCCTGATCTCTCTCTCGCTCTAACACCTTATCTCTCTCTCTCTCTCTCTAACACAATGATCTCTCTCTGTCTCTAAAATCCTGCTCTCTATCTCTCTCAAACATCCTGCTCGCCCTCTCTCTCTAACACCCCCTCTCACTCTCTGATGCCCTGATCTCACTCTCGAATGCCCTGATCTCTCTCTCTCTAACACAATGATCTCTCTCTGTCTCTAAAATCCTGCTCTCTCTCTCTCTCAAACATCCTGCTCGCCCTCTCTCTCTAACACCCTGATTTCTCTCTCACTCTCTAATGCCCTGATCTCACTCTCTAACACCCTGATCTCTCTCTCTAACACCCTGATCTCTCTCTCTAACACCCTGATCTCTCTCTCTAACGCCCTGATCTCACTCTCTCACACCCTGATCTCTCTCTCTAACACCCTGATCTCTCTCTCTAACGCCCTGATCTCACTCTCTAACGCCCTGATCTCTCTCTCTCTAACACATGAATCTGTCTCTCTCTAACACCCGAATCACTCTCTCTCACACCCTGATCTCTCTGTCTAACGCTCAGATCTTACTCTCTCTCTCTTAACATCCTGATCTCTCTCATAACACCCTGATCGCCTTCTCTAACATGCTGATCTCTCTCTCTCTAACACCCTGATTTCTCTCACTAAGATCCTGATCTCACTCACTAACACACTGATCTCACTCTCACACACCCTGATCTCTCTGTCTAACACTCTGATCTCACTCTCTCTTAACATCCTGATCTCTCTCTTAACATCCTGATCTCTCTCTTAACATCCTGATCTCTCTCTCTAATATCCTGATCTCTCTAACTAGCACTCTGATCTCTCCCTCTCACACACCCTGATCTCTCTAACTAACACCCTGAGCTCTCTCTCTCACACCCTGATCTCTCTCTCTAAAACCCTGATCTCTCTCTCTAACACCCTGATCTCTCTAACACCCTGATCTCTGCCCCTAACACCCTGATCTCTATCTCTAACACCCTGATCTCTCTCTCAAACCCTGATATCTCTCTCTCTCAAACACCCTGATCTCTCTCTCTCTATCACCTTGATCTCTCTCTCTCTAGCACCCTGATCTCTCTCTCTCTAGCACCCTCATCTCTCTCTAGCACCCTGATCTCTCTATCTAGCACCCTGATCTCTCTATCTAGCACCCTGATCTCTCTCTCTGGCACCCTGATCTCTCTCTCTAACACCCTGATCTCTCTCTCTGGCACCCTGATCTCTCTCTCTCTAACACCCTGATCTCTCTCTCTCTCTCTCTAACAACCTGATATCTCTCTCTCTCTAACAATAATCTCTCTCTCTAACAGTCTAATCTCCCACTCCCACTCTAACACCCTGATCTCTCTCTAACATACTGATCTCTCTCTAACACCCCGATCTCTCTCTAACACACTGATCTCTCGGTTTCTCTCTAACACCCTGACCTCTCTCTCTCTCTCTCTCTCTCTCTCGAACAAAGTGATATCTCTCTCTCTAACAACCTGATCTCTCTCTCTCTAACACACTGATCTCTCTAACACCCTGATCTCTCTAACTAACACCCTGATCTCTCTCTCCCTCTAACACCCTGATCTCTCTCTCTAACACCCTGATCTCTCTCTCTGGCACCCTGATCTCTCTCTCTCTAACACCCTGATCTCTCTCTCTCTCTAACAATTATCCCTCTCTCTAACAGCCTAATCTCCCACTCCCTCTCTAACACCCTGATCTCTCTCTAACAGCCTGATCTCTCTCTCTCAAACACTCTGATCTCTCTCTCTAACACCCTGATCTCTCTCTAACACCCTGATCTCTCTCTAACAGCCTGATCTCTCTCTCAAACACCCTGATCTCTCTCTCTCAAACACCCTGATCTCTCTGTCTAACACCCTGATCTCTCTCTAACACCCCGATCTCTCTCTAACACCCTGATCTCTCTCTAACACCCCGATCTCTCTCTAACACACTGATCTCTCTGTTTCTCTCTAACACCCTGACATTTCTCTCTCTCTCTCTCTCTCTCGAACAAAGTGATATCTCTCTCTCTAACAACCTGATCTCTCTCTCTCTAACACACTGATCTCTCTAACACCCTGATCTCTCTAACTAACACCCTGATCTCTCTCTCCCTCTAACACCCTGATCTCTCCCTCTAATACCCTGATCTCTCTCTCTGGCACCCTGATCTCTCTCTCTCTAACACCCTGATCTCTCTCTCTAGCACCCTGATCTCTCTCTCTCTCTCTCTCTAACACCCTGATCTCTGTCTCTCTCTAACAATAATCTCTCTCTCTAACAGCCTAATCTCCCACTCCCTCTCTAACACCCTGATCTCTCTCTAACAGCCTGATCTCTCTCTCTCAAACACTCTGATCTCTCTCTCTAACACCCTGATCTCTCTCTAACACCCTGATCTCTCTCTAACAGCCTGATCTCTCTCTCAAACACCCTGATATCTCTCTCTCAAACACCCTGATCTCTCTCTCTAACACCCTGATCTCTCTCTAACACCCCGATCTCTCTCTAACACACTGATCTCTCTGTTTCTCTCTAACACCCTGACCTTTCTCTCTCTCTCTCTCTCTCTCTCTCGAACAAAGTGATATCTCTCTCTCTAACAACCTGATCTCTGTCTCTCTAACACACTGATCTCTCTAACACCCTGATCTCTCTATCTAACACCCTGATCTCTCTCTCCCTCTAACACCCTGATCTCTTTCTCTAACACCCTGAACTCGCTAACACCCTGATCTCTCTCTAACACCCTGAGCTCTCTCTCTCTAACACCCTGATCTCTAACACTAAAACCCTGATATCTCTCTCTAAAACCCTGAGCTCTCTCTCTAACACCCTGATCACTCTCTCTAACACCCTGATCTCTCTATCTTTAACACCCTGATCTCTCTCTCTGGTACCCTTATCTCTCTCTCTAGTACCCTGATCTCTCTCTCTAGTACCTTGATCTCTCTCTCTAGTACCCTGATCTCTCTCTCTAGTACCCTGATCTCTCTCTCTGGTACCCTGATCTCTCTTTCTAACACCCCGATCTCTCTCTAACACTCTGATCTCTCCCTCTAACACAGTGATCTCTCTCTCTCTCACACCCTGATCTCTCTCGCTCTAACACACTGATCTCTCTAACACCCTGATCTCTCTAACTAACACCCTGATCTCTCTCTCCCTCTAACACCCTGATCTCTTTCTCTAACACCCTGAACTCTCTAACACCCTGATCTCTCTCTAACACCCTGAGCTCTCTCTCTCTAACACCCTGATCTCTAACACTAATACCCTGATATCTCTCTCTAAAACCCTGAGCTCTCTCTCTAACACCCTGATCTCTCTCTCTCTCTAACACCCTGAGCTCTCTCTCTCTAACACCATGATCTCTAACACTAATACCCTGATATCACTCTCTAAAACCCTGAGCTCTCTCTCTAACACCCTGATCTCTCTCTCTCTAACACACTGATCTCTCTCTCTAACACCCTGATCTCTCTTTCTAACACCCTGATCTCACTCTCTCTAACACCCTGATCTCTCTCTCTCACACCCAGATCTCTCTCTCTAACACCCTGATCTCTCTCTCCAACACCCTGATCTCTAACACTAAAACCCTGATATCTCTCTCTAAAACCCTGAGCTCTCTCTCTAACACCCTGATCTCTCTCTCTAGCACACTGATCTCTCTCTCTAGCACCCTCATCTCTCTGTCTAGTACCCTGATCTCTATTTCTAACACCCTGATCTCTCTCTCTAACACCCTGATCTCTCTCTCTCACACCCAGATCTCTCTCTCTAACACCCTGATCTCTCTCTCTCACACCCAGATCTCTCTCTCTAACACCCTGATCTCTCTCTCTAACACCCTGATCTCTCTCTAACACCCTGATCTCTCTTTCTAACACCCTGATCTCTCTGTAACACCCTGATCTCTCCCTCTAGCACACTGATCTCTCTCTCTCTCTAAATTCCTGATCTCTCTCTCGCTCTAACACCTTATCTCTCTCTCTCTCTCTCTAACACAATGATCTCTCTCTGTCTCTAAAATCCTGCTCTCTCTCTCTCTCAAAGATCCTGCTCGCCCTCTCTCTCTAACACCCTGATTTCTCTCTCACTCTCTAATGCCCTGATCTCACTCTCTAACACCCTGATCTCTCTCTCTAACACCCTGATCTCACTCTCTAACGCCCTGATCTCTCTCTCTCTAACACATGATTCGCTCTCTCTCTAACACCCTGATCTCTCTGTCTAACGCTCAGATCTTACTCTCTCTCTCTCTTAACATCCTGATGTCTCTCATAACACCCTGATCGCCTTCTCTAACATGCTGATCTCTCTCTCTCTAACACCCTGATTTCTCTCTCTAAGACCCTGATCTCACTCACTAACACACTGATCTCACTCTCACACACCCTGATCTCTCTGTCTAACACTCTGATCTCACTCTCTCTTAACATCCTGATATCTCTCTTAACATCCTGATCTCTCTCTCTAATATCCTGATCTCTCTAACTAGCACTCTGATCTCTCTCTCTCACATGCTGATCTCTCTAACTAACACCCTGAGCTCTCTCTCTCACACCCTGATGTCTCTCTCTAACACCCTGATCTCTGCCCCTAACACCCTGATCTCTATCTCTAACACCCTGATCTCACTCTCAAACTCTGATATCTCTCTCTCTCAAACACCCTGATCTCTCTCTCTAACACCCTGATCTCTCTCTCTCTATCACTTTGATCTCTCTCTCTCTAGCACCCTCATCTCTCTCTCTCTAGCACCCTGATCTCTCTATCTAGCACTCTGATCTCTCTATCTAGCACCCTGATCTCTCTCTCTGGCACCCTGATCTCTCTCTCTAACACCCTGATCTCTCTCTCTGGCACCCTGATCTCTCTCTCTAACACCCTGATCTCTCTAACTAACACCCTGATCTCTCTCTCCCTCTAACACCCTGATCTCTCTAACTAACACCCTGATCTCTCTCTCCCTCTAACACCCTGATCTTTCTCTAACACCCTAAACTCGCTAACACCCTGATCTCTCTCTAACACCCTGAGCTCTCTCTCTCTAACACCCTGATCTCTAACACTAAAACCCTGATATCTCTCTCTAAAACCCTCAGCTCTCTCTCTAACACCCTGATCTCTCTCTCTAGCACACTGATCTCTCTGTCTAGCACCCTGATCTCTCTGTCTAGTACCCTGATCTCTATTTCTAACACCCTGATCTCTCTCTAACACGCTGATCTCTAACACTAATACCCTGATATCTCTCCCTAAAACCCTGAGCTCTCTCTCTAACACCCTGATCTCTCTCTCTAACACCCTGATCTCTCTATCTTTAACACCCTGATCTCTCTCTCTGGTACCCTGATCTCTCTCTCTAGTACGCTGATCTCTCTCTCTACTACTCTGATCTCTCTCTCTGGTACCCTGATCTCTCTCTCTGGTACCCTGATCTCTCTTTCTAACACCCTGATCTCTCTATCTAACAACCTGATCTCTCTAACACCCTGATCTCTCTCTCTCTCACACTGATCTCTTTATCTAACACACTGATCTCTCTCTCTAACACCCTGATCTCTCTTTCTAACACCCTGATCTCTCTCTCTCTAACACCCTGATCTCTCTCTCTCACACCCAGATCTCTCTCTCTAACACCCTGATCTCTCTCTCTAACACCCTGATCTCTCTCTAACACCTTGATCTCTCTTTCTAACACCATGATCTCTCTGAAACACCCTGATCTCTCCCTCTAGCACATTGATCTCTCTCTCTAACACACTGATCTCTCTCTCTCTCTAAATTCCTGATCTCTCTCTCGCTCTAACACTTTATCTCTCTCTCTCTCTCTCTAACACAATGATCTCTCTCTGTCTCTAAAATCCTGCTCTCTCTCTCTCTCAAACATCCTGCTCGCCCTCTCTCTCTAACACCCTGATTTCTCTCTCACTCTCTAATGCCCTGATCTCACTCTCTAACACCCTGATCTCTCTCTCTAACGCCCTGATCTCACTCTCTAACGCCGTGATCTCTCTCTCTCTAACACATGATTCTCTCTCTCTCTAACACCCTGATCTCTCTGTCTAACGCTCAGATCTTACTCTCTCTCTCTCTTAACATCCTGATCTCTCTCATAACACCCTGATCGCCTTCTCTAACATTCTGATCTCTCTCTCTCTAACACCCTGATTTCTCTCTCTAAGACCCTGATCTCACTCACTAACACACTGATCTCACTCTCACACACCCTGATCTCTCTGTCTAACACTCTGATCTCACTCTCTCTTAACATCCTGATATCTCTCTTAACATCCTGATCTCTCTCTCTAATATCCTGATCTCTCTAACTAGCACTCTGATCTCTCTCTCTCACATGCTGATCTCTCTAACTAACACCCTGAGCTCTCTCTCTCACACCCTGATCTCTCTCTCTAACACCCTGATCTCTGCCCCTAACACCCTGATCTCTATCTCTAACACCCTGATCTCTCTCTCAAACTCTGATATCTCTCTCTCTCAAACACCCTGATCTCTCTCTCTAAAACCCTGACCTCTCTCTCTCTATCACTTTGATCTCTCTCTCTCTAGCACCCTGATCTCTCTCTCTCTAGCACCCTCATCTCTCTCTCTCTAGCACCCTGATCTCTCTATCTAGCACCCTGATCTCTCTATCTAGCACCCTGATCTCTCTCTCTGGCACCCTGATCTCTCTCTCTAACACCCTGATCTCTCTCTCTGGCACCCTGATCTCTCTCTCTCTAACACCCTGATATCTCTCTCTAGCACCCTGATCTCTCTCTCTTACAACCTGATCTCTCTCTCTTACAACCTGATCTCTCTCTCTAACAATAATCTCTCTCTCTAACAGCCTAATCTCCCACTCCCTCTCTAACAGCCTGATCTCTCTCTAACAGCCTGTTCCCTCTCTCTCAAACACCCTGATCTCTCTCTCTAACACCCTGATCTCTCTTTCTAACACCCTGATCTCTCTCTGTCTCTAACACCCTGATCTCTCTCTCTCACACCCAGATCTCTCTCTCTAACACCCTGATCTCTCTCTCTAACACACTGATCTCTCTCTCTCTAACACCCTGATCTCTCTTTCTAACACCCTGATCTCTCTCTCTAACACCCTGATCTCTCTCTAACACCCTGATCTCTCTTTCTAACACCCTGATCTCTCTGTAACACCCTGATCTCTCCCTCTAGCACATAGATCTCTCTCTCTCTAACACACTGATCTCTCTCTCTCTCTAAATTCCTGATCTCTCTCTCGCTCTAACACCTTATCTCTCTCTCTCTCTCTCTAACACAATGATCTCTCTCTGTCTCTAAAATCCTGCTCTCTATCTCTCTCAAACATCCTGCTCGCCCTCTCTCTCTAACACCCCCTCTCACTCTCTGATGCCCTGATCTCACTCTCTAACACCCTGATCTCTCTCTCTAACGCCCTGATCTCACTCTCTAACGCCCTGATCTCTCTCTCTCTAACACATGAATCTCTCTCTCTCTCTAACACCCGAATCACTCTCTCTCACACCCTGATCTCTCTGTCTAACGCTCAGATCTTACTTTCTCTCTCTTAACATCCTGATCTCTCTCATAACACCCTGATCGCCTTCTCTAACATCCTGATCTCTCTCTAACACCCTGATTTCTCTCTCTAAGACCCTGATCTCACTCACTAACACACTGATCTCTCTCTCACACACCCTGATTCTCTGTCTAACACTCTGATCTCACTCTCTCTTAACATCCTGATCTCTCTCTTAACATCCTGATCTCTCTCTCTAATATCCTGATCTCTCTAACTAGCACTCTGATCTCTCTCTCACACCCTGATCTCTCTAACTAACACCCTGAGCTCTCTCTCTCACACCCTGATCTCTCTAACTAACACCATGAGCTCTCTCTCTCTCACCCTGATATCTCTCTAACACCCTGATCTCTGCCCCTAACACCCTGATCTCTATCTCTAACACCCTGATCTCTCTCTCAAACCCTGATATCTCTCTCTCTCTCAAACACCCTGATCTCTCTCTCTAAAACCCTGATCTCTATCTCTAACACCCTGATCTCTCTCTCAAACCCTGATCTCTCTCTCTATCTAATACCCTGATCTCTCTCTCTCTAACATACTGATCTCTCTCTCTCTAACTCACTGATCTCTCTCTAACATCCTGACCTCTCTCTCTTACACCGAAATCTCTCTCTCTAACACACTAATCTCTCTCTCACACACCCTGATCTCTCTGTCTAACACTCTGATCTCACTCTCTCTTAACATCCTGATCTCTCTCTCTAATATCCTGATCTCTCTAACTAACACCCTGATCTCTGCCCCTAACACCCTGATCTCTATCTCTAACACCCTGATCTCTCTCTCAAACCCTGATATCTCTCTCTCTCAAACACCCTGATCTCTCTCTCTCTATCACCTTGATCTCTCTCTCTCTAGCACCCTGATCTCTCTCTCTCTAGCACCCTCATCTCTCTCTCTCTAGCACCCTGATCTCTCTATCTAGCACCGTGATCTCTCTATCTAGCACCTTGATCTCTCTCTCTGGCACCCTGATCTCTCTCTCTAACACCCTGATCTCTCTCTCTGGCACCCTGATCTCTCTCTCTCTAACACCCTGATCTCTCTCTCTCTCTCTCTCTAACAACCTGATATCTCTCTCTCTCTAACAATAATCTCTCTCTCTAACAGTCTAATCTCCCACTCCCACTCTAACACCCTGATCTCTCTCTAACATACTGATCTCTCTCTAACACCCCGATCTCTCTCTAACACACTGATCTCTCGGTTTCTCTCTAACACCCTGACCTCTCTCTCTCTCTCTCTCTCTCTCGAACAAAGTGATATCTCTCTCTCTAACAACCTGATCTCTCTCTCTCTAACACACTGATCTCTCTAACACCCTGATCTCTCTAACTAACACCCTGATCTCTCTCTCCCTCTAACACCCTGATCTCTCTCTCTAACACCCTGATCTCTCTCTCTGGCACCCTGATCTCTCTCTCTCTAACACCCTGATCTCTCTCTCTCTCTAACAATTATCCCTCTCTCTAACAGCCTAATCTCCCACTCCCTCTCTAACACCCTGATCTCTCTCTAACAGCCTGATCTCTCTCTAACAGCCTGATCTCTCTCTCAAACACCCTGATCTCTCTCTCTCAAACACCCTGATCTCTCTCTCTAACACCCTGATCTCTCTCTAACACCCCGATCTCTCTCTAACACCCTGATCTCTCTCTAACACCCCGATCTCTCTCTAACACACTGATCTCTCTGTTTCTCTCTAACACCCTGACCTTTCTCTCTCTCTCTCTCTCTCTCTCTCGAACAAAGTGATATCTCTCTCTCTAACAACCTGATCTCTCTCTCTCTAACACACTGATCTCTTTAACACCCTGATCTCTCTAACTAACACCCTGATCTCTCTCTCCCTCTAACACCCTGATCTCTCTCTCTAACACCCTGATCTCTCTCTCTGGCACCCTGATCTCTCTCTCTCTAACACCCTGATCTCTCTCTCTAGCACCCTGATCTCTCTCTCTCTCTCTCTCTCTCTCTAACACCCTGATCTCTGTCTCTCTCTAACAATAATCTCTCTCTCTAACAGCCTAATCTCCCACTCCCTCTCCAGCACCCTGATCTCTCTCTAACAGCCTGATCTCTCTCTCTCAAACACTCTGATCTCTCTCTCTAACACCCTGATCTCTCTCTAACACCCTGATCTCTCTCTAACAGCCTGATCTCTCTCTCAAACACCCTGATATCTCTCTCTCAAACACCCTGATCTCTCTCTCTAACACCCTGATCTCTCTCTAACACCCCGATCTCTCTCTAACACACTGATCTCTCTGTTTCTCTCTAACACCCTGACCTTTCTCTCTCTCTCTCTCTCTCTCTCGAACAAAGTGATATCTCTCTCTCTAACAACCTGATCTCTGTCTCTCTAACACACTGATCTCTCTAACACCCTGATCTCTCTATCTAACACCCTGATCTCTCTCTCCCTCTAACACCCTGATCTCTTTCTCTAACACCCTGAACTCGCTAACACCCTGATCTCTCTCTAACACCCTGAGCTCTCTCTCTCTAACACCCTGATCTCTAACACTAAAACCCTGATATCTCTCTCTAAAACCCTGAGCTCTCTCTCTAACACCCTGATCTCTCTCTCTAGCACACTGATCTCTCTCTCTAGCACCCTCATCTCTCTGTCTAGTACCCTGATCTCTATTTCTAACACCCTGATCTCTCTCTCTAACACCCTGATCTCTCTCTCTCACACCCAGATCTCTCTCTCTAACACCCTGATCTCTCTCTCTCACACCCAGATCTCTCTCTCTAACACCCTGAACTCTCTCTCTAACACCCTGATCTCTCTCTAACACCCTGATCTCTCTTTCTAACACCCTGATCTCTCTGTAACACCCTGATCTCTCCCTCTAGCACACTGATCTCTCTCTCTCTCTAAATTCCTGATCTCTCTCTCGCTCTAACACCTTATCTCTCTCTCTCTCTCTCTAACACAATGATCTCTCTCTGTCTCTAAAATCCTGCTCTCTCTCTCTCTCAAAGATCCTGCTCGCCCTCTCTCTCTAACACCCTGATTTCTCTCTCACTCTCTAATGCCCTGATCTCACTCTCTAACACCCTGATCTCTCTCTCTAACACCCTGATCTCACTCTCTAACGCCCTGATCTCTCTCTCTCTAACACATGATTCGCTCTCTCTCTAACACCCTGATCTCTCTGTCTAACGCTCAGATCTTACTCTCTCTCTCTCTTAACATCCTGATGTCTCTCATAACACCCTGATCGCCTTCTCTAACATGCTGATCTCTCTCTCTCTAACACCCTGATTTCTCTCTCTAAGACCCTGATCTCACTCACTAACACACTGATCTCACTCTCACACACCCTGATCTCTCTGTCTAACACTCTGATCTCACTCTCTCTTAACATCCTGATATCTCTCTTAACATCCTGATCTCTCTCTCTAATATCCTGATCTCTCTAACTAGCACTCTGATCTCTCTCTCTCACATGCTGATCTCTCTAACTAACACCCTGAGCTCTCTCTCTCATACCCTGATGCCTCTCTCTAACACCCTGATCTCTGCCCCTAACACCCTGATCTCTATCTCTAACACCCTGATCTCACTCTCAAACTCTGATATCTCTCTCTCTCAAACACCCTGATCTCTCTCTCTAACACCCTGATCTCTCTCTCTCTATCACTTTGATCTCTCTCTCTCTAGCACCCTCATCTCTCTCTCTCTAGCACCCTGATCTCTCTATCTAGCACTCTGATCTCTCTATCTAGCACCCTGATCTCTCTCTCTGGCACCCTGATCTCTCTCTCTAACACCCTGATCTCTCTCTCTGGCACCCTGATCTCTCTCTCTAACACCCTGATCTCTCTAACTAACACCCTGATCTCTCTCTCCCTCTAACACCCTGATCTCTCTAACTAACACCCTGATCTCTCTCTCCCTCTAACACCCTGATCTTTCTCTAACACCCTAAACTCGCTAACACCCTGATCTCTCTCTAACACCCTGAGCTCTCTCTCTCTAACACCCTGATCTCTAACACTAAAACCCTGATATCTCTCTCTAAAACCCTCAGCTCTCTCTCTAACACCCTGATCTCTCTCTCTAGCACACTGATCTCTCTGTCTAGCACCCTGATCTCTCTGTCTAGTACCCTGATCTCTATTTCTAACACCCTGATCTCTCTCTAACACGCTGATCTCTAACACTAATACCCTGATATCTCTCCCTAAAACCCTGAGCTCTCTCTCTAACACCCTGATCTCTCTCTCTAACACCCTGATCTCTCTATCTTTAACACCCTGATCTCTCTCTCTGGTACCCTGATCTCTCTCTCTAGTACGCTGATCTCTCTCTCTACTACTCTGATCTCTCTCTCTGGTACCCTGATCTCTCTCTCTGGTACCCTGATCTCTCTTTCTAACACCCTGATCTCTCTATCTAACAACCTGATCTCTCTAACACCCTGATCTCTCTCTCTCTCACACTGATCTCTTTATCTAACACACTGATCTCTCTCTCTAACACCCTGATCTCTCTTTCTAACACCCTGATCTCTCTCTCTCTAACACCCTGATCTCTCTCTCTCACACCCAGATCTCTCTCTCTAACACCCTGATCTCTCTCTCTAACACCCTGATCTCTCTCTAACACCTTGATCTCTCTTTCTAACACCATGATCTCTCTGAAACACCCTGATCTCTCCCTCTAGCACATTGATCTCTCTCTCTAACACACTGATCTCTCTCTCTCTCTAAATTCCTGATCTCTCTCTCGCTCTAACACTTTATCTCTCTCTCTATCTCTCTAACACAATGATCTCTCTCTGTCTCTAAAATCCTGCTCTCTCTCTCTCTCAAACATCCTGCTCGCCCTCTCTCTCTAACACCCTGATTTCTCTCTCACTCTCTAATGCCCTGATCTCACTCTCTAACACCCTGATCTCTCTCTCTAACGCCCTGATCTCACTCTCTAACGCCGTGATCTCTCTCTCTCTAACACATGATTCTCTCTCTCTCTAACACCCTGATCTCTCTGTCTAACGCTCAGATCTTACTCTCTCTCTCTCTTAACATCCTGATCTCTCTCATAACACCCTGATCGCCTTCTCTAACATTCTGATCTCTCTCTCTCTAACACCCTGATTTCTCTCTCTAAGACCCTGATCTCACTCACTAACACACTGATCTCACTCTCACACACCCTGATCTCTCTGTCTAACACTCTGATCTCACTCTCTCTTAACATCCTGATATCTCTCTTAACATCCTGATCTCTCTCTCTAATATCCTGATCTCTCTAACTAGCACTCTGATCTCTCTCTCTCACATGCTGATCTCTCTAACTAACACCCTGAGCTCTCTCTCTCACACCCTGATCTCTCTCTCTAACACCCTGATCTCTGCCCCTAACACCCTGATCTCTATCTCTAACACCCTGATCTCTCTCTCAAACTCTGATATCTCTCTCTCTCAAACACCCTGATCTCTCTCTCTAAAACCCTGACCTCTCTCTCTCTATCACTTTGATCTCTCTCTCTCTAGCACCCTGATCTCTCTCTCTCTAGCACCCTCATCTCTCTCTCTCTAGCACCCTGATCTCTCTATCTAGCACCCTGATCTCTCTATCTAGCACCCTGATCTCTCTCTCTGGCACCCTGATCTCTCTCTCTAACACCCTGATCTCTCTCTCTGGCACCCTGATCTCTCTCTCTCTAACACCCTGATATCTCTCTCTAGCACCCTGATCTCTCTCTCTTACAACCTGATCTCTCTCTCTTACAACCTGATCTCTCTCTCTAACAATAATCTCTCTCTCTAACAGCCTAATCTCCCACTCCCTCTCTAACAGCCTGATCTCTCTCTAACAGCCTGTTCCCTCTCTCTCAAACACCCTGATCTCTCTCTCTAACACCCTGATCTCTCTTTCTAACACCCTGATCTCTCTCTGTCTCTAACACCCTGATCTCTCTCTCTCACACCCAGATCTCTCTCTCTAACACCCTGATCTCTCTCTCTAACACACTGATCTCTCTCTCTCTAACACCCTGATCTCTCTTTCTAACACCCTGATCTCTCTCTCTAACACCCTGATCTCTCTCTAACACCCTGATCTCTCTTTCTAACACCCTGATCTCTCTGTAACACCCTGATCTCTCCCTCTAGCACATAGATCTCTCTCTCTCTAACACACTGATCTCTCTCTCTCTCTAAATTCCTGATCTCTCTCTCGCTCTAACACCTTATCTCTCTCTCTCTCTCTCTAACACAATGATCTCTCTCTGTCTCTAAAATCCTGCTCTCTATCTCTCTCAAACATCCTGCTCGCCCTCTCTCTCTAACACCCCCTCTCACTCTCTGATGCCCTGATCTCACTCTCTAACACCCTGATCTCTCTCTCTAACGCCCTGATCTCACTCTCTAACGCCCTGATCTCTCTCTCTCTAACACATGAATCTCTCTCTCTCTCTAACACCCGAATCACTCTCTCTCACACCCTGATCTCTCTGTCTAACGCTCAGATCTTACTTTCTCTCTCTTAACATCCTGATCTCTCTCATAACACCCTGATCGCCTTCTCTAACATCCTGATCTCTCTCTAACACCCTGATTTCTCTCTCTAAGACCCTGATCTCACTCACTAACACACTGATCTCTCTCTCACACACCCTGATTCTCTGTCTAACACTCTGATCTCACTCTCTCTTAACATCCTGATCTCTCTCTTAACATCCTGATCTCTCTCTCTAATATCCTGATCTCTCTAACTAGCACTCTGATCTCTCTCTCACACCCTGATCTCTCTAACTAACACCCTGAGCTCTCTCTCTCACACCCTGATCTCTCTAACTAACACCATGAGCTCTCTCTCTCTCACCCTGATATCTCTCTCTAACACCCTGATCTCTGCCCCTAACACCCTGATCTCTATCTCTAACACCCTGATCTCTCTCTCAAACCCTGATCTCTCTCTCTATCTAATACCCTGATCTCTCTCTCTCTAACATACTGATCTCTCTCTCTCTAACTCACTGATCTCTCTCTAACATCCTGACCTCTCTCTCTTACACCGAAATCTCTCTCTCTAACACACTAATCTCTCTCTCACACACCCTGATCTCTCTGTCTAACACTCTGATCTCACTCTCTCTTAACATCCTGATCTCTCTCTCTAATATCCTGATCTCTCTAACTAACACCCTGATCTCTGCCCCTAACACCCTGATCTCTATCTCTAACACCCTGATCTCTCTCTCAAACCCTGATATCTCTCTCTCTCAAACACCCTGATCTCTCTCTCTCTATCACCTTGATCTCTCTCTCTCTAGCACCCTGATCTCTCTCTCTCTAGCACCCTCATCTCTCTCTCTCTAGCACCCTGATCTCTCTATCTAGCACCCTGATCTCTCTATCTAGCACCTTGATCTCTCTCTCTGGCACCCTGATCTCTCTCTCTAACACCCTGATCTCTCTCTCTGGCACCCTGATCTCTCTCTCTCTAACACCCTGATCTCTCTCTCTCTCTCTCTCTAACAACCTGATATCTCTCTCTCTCTAACAATAATCTCTCTCTCTAACAGTCTAATCTCCCACTCCCACTCTAACACCCTGATCTCTCTCTAACATACTGATCTCTCTCTAACACCCCGATCTCTCTCTAACACACTGATCTCTCGGTTTCTCTCTAACACCCTGACCTCTCTCTCTCTCTCTCTCTCGAACAAAGTGATATCTCTCTCTCTAACAACCTGATCTCTCTCTCTCTAACACACTGATCTCTCTAACACCCTGATCTCTCTAACTAACACCCTGATCTCTCTCTCCCTCTAACACCCTGATCTCTCTCTCTAACACCCTGATCTCTCTCTCTGGCACCCTGATCTCTCTCTCTCTAACACCCTGATCTCTCTCTCTCTCTAACAATTATCCCTCTCTCTAACAGCCTAATCTCCCACTCCCTCTCTAACACCCTGATCTCTCTCTAACAGCCTGATCTCTCTCTAACAGCCTGATCTCTCTCTCAAACACCCTGATCTCTCTCTCTCAAACACCCTGATCTCTCTCTCTAACACCCTGATCTCTCTCTAACACCCCGATCTCTCTCTAACACCCTGATCTCTCTCTAACACCCCGATCTCTCTCTAACACACTGATCTCTCTGTTTCTCTCTAACACCCTGACCTTTCTCTCTCTCTCTCTCTCTCTCGAACAAAGTGATATCTCTCTCTCTAACAACCTGATCTCTCTCTCTCTAACACACTGATCTCTCTAACACCCTGATCTCTCTAACTAACACCCTGATCTCTCTCTCCCTCTAACACCCTGATCTCTCTCTCTAACACCCTGATCTCTCTCTCTGGCACCCTGATCTCTCTCTCTCTAACACCCTGATCTCTCTCTCTAGCACCCTGATCTCCCTCTCTCTCTCTCTCTAACACCCTGATCTCTGTCTCTCTCTAACAATAATCTCTCTCTCTAACAGCCTAATCTCCCACTCCCTCTCTAACACCCTGATCTCTCTCTAACAGCCTGATCTCTCTCTCTCAAACACTCTGATCTCTCTCTCTAACACCCTGATCTCTCTCTAACACCCTGATCTCTCTCTAACAGCCTGATCTCTCTCTCAAACACCCTGATATCTCTCTCTCAAACCACCCTGATCTCTCTCTCTAACACCCTGATCTCTCTCTAACACCCCGATCTCTCTCTAACACACTGATCTCTCTGTTTCTCTCTAACACCCTGACCTTTCTCTCTCTCTCTCTCTCTCTCTCTCGAACAAAGTGATATCTCTCTCTCTAACAACCTGATCTCTGTCTCTCTAACACACTGATCTCTCTAACACCCTGATCTCTCTATCTAACACCCTGATCTCTCTCTCCCTCTAACACCCTGATCTCTTTCTCTAACACCCTGAACTCGCTAACACCCTGATCTCTCTCTAACACCCTGAGCTCTCTCTCTCTAACACCCTGATCTCTAACACTAAAACCCTGATATCTCTCTCTAAAACCCTGAGCTCTCTCTCTAACACCCTGATCTCTCTCTCTAACACCCTGATCTCTCTATCTTTAACACCCTGATCTCTCTCTCTGGTACCCTTATCTCTCTCTCTAGTACCCTGATCTCTCTCTCTAGTACCTTGATCTCTCTCTCTAGTACCCTGATCTCTCTCTCTAGTACCCTGATCTCTCTCTCTGGTACCCTGATCTCTCTTTCTAACACCCCGATCTCTCTCTAACACTCTGATCTCTCCCTCTAACACAGTGATCTCTCTCTCTCTCACACCCTGATCTCTCTCGCTCTAACACACTGATCTCTCTAACACCCTGATCTCTCTAACTAACACCCTGATCTCTCTCTCCCTCTAACACCCTGATCTCTTTCTCTAACACCCTGAACTCTCTAACACCCTGATCTCTCTCTAACACCCTGAGCTCTCTCTCTCTAACACCATGATCTCTAACACTAATACCCTGATATCTCTCTCTAAAACCCTGAGCTCTCTCTCTAACACCCTGATCTCTCTGTCTAACGCTCAGATCTTACTCTCTCTCTCTCTTAACATCCTGATCTCTCTCATAACACCCTGATCGCCTTCTCTAACATTCTGATCTCTCTCTCTCTAACACCCTGATTTCTCTCTCTAAGACCCTGATCTCACTCACTAACACACTGATCTCACTCTCACACACCCTGATCTCTCTGTCTAACACTCTGATCTCACTCTCTCTTAACATCCTGATATCTCTCTTAACATCCTGATCTCTCTCTCTAATATCCTGATCTCTCTAACTAGCACTCTGATCTCTCTCTCTCACATGCTGATCTCTCTAACTAACACCCTGAGCTCTCTCTCTCACACCCTGATCTCTCTCTCTAACACCCTGATCTCTGCCCCTAACACCCTGATCTCTATCTCTAACACCCTGATCTCTCTCTCAAACTCTGATATCTCTCTCTCTCAAACACCCTGATCTCTCTCTCTAAAACCCTGACCTCTCTCTCTCTATCACTTTGATCTCTCTCTCTCTAGCACCCTGATCTCTCTCTCTCTAGCACCCTCATCTCTCTCTCTCTAGCACCCTGATCTCTCTATCTAGCACCCTGATCTCTCTATCTAGCACCCTGATCTCTCTCTCTGGCACCCTGATCTCTCTCTCTAACACCCTGATCTCTCTCTCTGGCACCCTGATCTCTCTCTCTAACACCCTGATATCTCTCTCTAGCACCCTGATCTCTCTCTCTTACAACCTGATCTCTCTCTCTTACAACCTGATCTCTCTCTCTAACAATAATCTCTCTCTCTAACAGCCTAATCTCCCACTCCCTCTCTAACAGCCTGATCTCTCTCTAACAGCCTGTTCCCTCTCTCTCAAACACCCTGATCTCTCTCTCTAACACCCTGATCTCTCTCTAACACCCTGATCTCTCTCTAACACCCCGATCTCTCTCTAACACCCTGATCGCTCTCTAACACACTGATCTCTCTGTTTCTCTCTAACACCCTGACCTCTCTCTCTCTCTCTCTCTCCCTAACAAAGTGATATCTCTCTCTCTAACAACCTGATCTCTCTCTCTCTAACACACTGATCTCTCTAACACCCTGATCTCTCTAACTAACACCCTGATCTCTCTCTCCCTCTAACACCCTGATCTTTCTCTAACACCCTGAACTCGCTAACACCCTGATCTCTCCCTAACACCCTGAGCTCTCTCTCTCTAACACCCTGATCTCTAACACTAAAACCCTGATATCTCTCTCTAAAACCCTGAGCTCTCTCTCTAACACCCTGATCTCTCTCTCTAGCACACTGATCTCTCTGTCTAGCACCCTGATCACTCTGTCTAGTACCCTGATCTCTATTTCTAACACCCTGATCTCTCTCTAACACGCTGATCTCTAACACTAATACCCTGATATCTCTCTCTAAAACCCTGATCTCTCTCTCTAACACCCTGATCTCTCTATCTTTAACACCCTGATCTCTCTCTCTGGCACCCTGATCTCTCTCTCTAGTACGGTGATCTCTCTCTCTAGTACCCTGATCTCTCTCTCTAGTACCCTGATCTCTCTCTCTAGTACCCTGATCTCTCTCTCTCTGGGACCCTGATCTCTCTCTCTGGTACCCTGATCTCTCTTTCTAACACCCTGATCTCTCTAACACCCTGATCTCTCTCTAACACCCTGATCTCTAACACTAATACCCTGATATCTCTCTCTTAAACCCTGAACTCTCTCTCTAACACCCTGATCTCTCTCTCTAACACCCTGATCTCTCTAACTAACACCCTGATCTCTCTAACTTTAACACCCTGATCTCTCTCTCTCTAACACCCTGATCTCTCTCTCTAACACCCTGATCTCTCTCTCTCTCTAACACCCGAATCTCTCTCTCAAACACCCTGATCTCTCTCTCTCTAGAACCCTGATCTCTCTCTCTCTCTAGCACCCTCATCTCTCTCTCTCTAGCACCCTGATCTCTCTATCTAGCAATGTGATCTCTCTCTGAGGCACCCTGATCTCTCTCTCTAACACCCTGATATCTCTCTCTAGCACCCTGATCTCTCTCTCTTACAACCTGATCTCTCTCTCTTACAACCTGATCTCTCTCTCTAACAATAATCTCTCTCTCTAACAGCCTAATCTCCCACTCCCTCTCTAACAGCCTGATCTCTCTCTAACAGCCTGTTCCCTCTCTCTCAAACACCCTGATCTCTCTCTCTAACACCCTGATCTCTCTCTAACACCCTGATCTCTCTCTAACACCCCGATCTCTCTCTAACACCCTGATCGCTCTCTAACACACTGATCTCTCTGTTTCTCTCTAACACCCTGACCTCTCTCTCTCTCTCTCTCTCCCTAACAAAGTGATATCTCTCTCTCTAACAACCTGATCTCTCTCTCTCTAACACACTGATCTCTCTAACACCCTGATCTCTCTAACTAACACCCTGATCTCTCTCTCCCTCTAACACCCTGATCTTTCTCTAACACCCTGAACTCGCTAACACCCTGATCTCTCCCTAACACCCTGAGCTCTCTCTCTCTAACACCCTGATCTCTAACACTAAAACCCTGATATCTCTCTCTAAAACCCTGAGCTCTCTCTCTAACACCCTGATCTCTCTCTCTAGCACACTGATCTCTCTGTCTAGCACCCTGATCACTCTGTCTAGTACCCTGATCTCTATTTCTAACACCCTGATCTCTCTCTAACACGCTGATCTCTAACACTAATACCCTGATATCTCTCTCTAAAACCCTGATCTCTCTCTCTAACACCCTGATCTCTCTATCTTTAACACCCTGATCTCTCTCTCTGGCACCCTGATCTCTCTCTCTAGTACGGTGATCTCTCTCTCTAGTACCCTGATCTCTCTCTCTAGTACCCTGATCTCTCTCTCTAGTACCCTGATCTCTCTCTCTCTGGGACCCTGATCTCTCTCTCTGGTACCCTGATCTCTCTTTCTAACACCCTGATCTCTCTAACACCCTGATCTCTCTCTAACACCCTGATCTCTAACACTAATACCCTGATATCTCTCTCTTAAACCCTGAACTCTCTCTCTAACACCCTGATCTCTCTCTCTAACACCCTGATCTCTCTAACTAACACCCTGATCTCTCTAACTTTAACACCCTGATCTCTCTCTCTCTAACACCCTGATCTCTCTCTCTAACACCCTGATCTCTCTCTCTCTCTAACACCCGAATCTCTCTCTCAAACACCCTGATCTCTCTCTCTCTAGAACCCTGATCTCTCTCTCTCTCTAGCACCCTCATCTCTCTCTCTCTAGCACCCTGATCTCTCTATCTAGCAATGTGATCTCTCTCTGAGGCACCCTGATCTCTCTCTCTAGCACCCTGATCTCTCTCTGTAGCACCCTGATCTCTCTCTCTGGCACCCTGATCTCTCTCTCTGGCACCCTGATCTCTCTCTCTCTCTAACACCCTGATCTCTCTATCTAACACCCTGATCTCTCTAACACCCTGATCTCTTTCTCTCTCACGCTGATCTCTCTATCTAACACACTGATCTCTCTCTCTCTCTAACACCCTCATCTCTCTCCCTCACACCCTGATCTCCCTCTCTAACACCCTGATCTCCATCTCTAACACCCTGATCTCTCTGTCTCTAACACCCTGATTTCTCTCTCTAAAACCCTGATCTATCTCGCTAACACCCTGATCTCTCTCTCTCTTAACACCCCGATCTCTCTCTAACACCCTGATCTCTGTCTCTAACACAGTGATCTCTCTCTCTCTCACACCCTGATCTCTCTCGCTCTAACACACTGATCTCTCTAACACCCTGATCTCTCTAACTAACACCCTGATCTCTCTGTCCCTCGAACACCCTGATCTCTTTCTCTAACACCCTGAACTCTCTAACACCCTGATCTCTCTCTAACACCCTGAGCTCTCTCTCTCTAACACCCTGATCTCTAACACTAATACCCTGATATCTCTCTCTAAAACCCTGAGCACTCTCTCTAACACGCTGATCTCTCTCTCTAACACCCTGATCTCTCTCTCTCTAACACCCTGATCTCTCTTTCTAACACCCTGATCTCTCTCTCTCTAACACCCTGATCTCTCTCTCTAACACCCTGATCTCTCTCTCTAACACCCTGATCTCTCTGTAACACCCTGATCTCTCCCTCTAGCACATTGATCTCTCTCTCTAACACACTGATCTCTCTCTCTCTCTAAATTCCTGATCTCTCTCTCGCTCTAACACCTTATCTCTCTCTCTCTCTCTAACACAATGATCTCTCTCTGTCTCTAAAATCCTGCTCTCTCTCTCTCTCAAGCATCCTGCTCGCCCTCTCTCTCTAACACCCTGATTTCTCTCTCACTCTCTAATGCCCTGATCTCACTCTCTAACACCCTGATCTCTCTCTCTAACGCCCTGATCTCACTCTCGAATGCCCTGATCTCTCTCTCTCTAACACAATGATCTCTCTCTGTCTCTAAAATCCTGCTCTCTATCTCTCTCAAACATCCTGCTCGCCCTCTCTCTCTGACACCCTCTCTCACTCTCTGATGCCCTGATCTCACTCTCTAACACCCTGATCTCTCTCTCTAACGCCCTGATCTCACTCTCTAACGCCCTGATCTCTCTCTCTCTAACACATGAATCTCTCTCTCTCTCTAACACCCGAATCACTCTCTCTCACACCCTGATCTCTCTGTCTAATGCTCAGATCTTACTCTCTCTCTCTTAACATCCTGATGTCTCTCATAACACCCTGATCGCCTTCTCTAACATCCTGATCTCTCTCTCTCTAACACCCTGATTTCTCTCTCTAAGACCCTGATCTCACTCACTAACACACTGATCTCTCTCTCACACACCCTGATCTCTCTGTCTAACACTCTGATCTCACTCTCTCTTAACATCCTGATCTCTCTCTCTAATATCCTGATCTCTCTAACTAGCACTCTGATCTCTCTCTCTCACACCCTGATCTCTCTAACTAACAACCTGAGCTCTCTCTCTCACACCCTGATCTCTCTCTCTAACACCCTGATCTCTGCCCCTAACACCCTGATCTCTATCTCTAACACCCTGATCTCTCTCTCAAACCCTGATATCTCTCTCTCTCTCAAACACCCTGATCTCTCTCTCTAACACCCTGATCTCTATCTCTAACACCCTGATCTCTCTCTCTCAAACCCTGATATCTCTCTCTCTCTCCAACACCCTGATCTCTCTCTCTCTATTACCTTGATCTCTCTCTCTCTAGCACCCTGATCTCTCTCTCTCTAGCACCCAATCTCTCTCTCTCTAGCACCCTCATCTCTCTCTCTCTAGCACCCTGATCTCTCTATCTAGCACCCTGATCTCTCTATCTAGCACCCTGATCTCTCTCTCTGGCACCCTGATCTCTCTCTCTAACACCCTGATCTCTCTCTCTGTCAACCTGATCTCTCTCTCTAACACTCTGATCTCTCTCTCTAGCACCCTGATCTCTCTCTCTCTCTCTAACAACCTGATCTCTCTCTCTCTCTAACACCATGATCTCTCTCTCTAAAACCATGACCGCTCTCTCTTTCTAACAACATGACCTCTCTCTCTAACACCCTGATTTCTCTCTAACACCCTGATCTCTCAGTCTAACTCACTGATCACTCCCTCTAACACCCTGATCCCTGCCTCTCTTTAACATCCTGATCTCTCTCTCTAACATCCTGATCTCTCTCTAACACCCTGATCTCTAACACTAATACCCTGATATCTCTCTCTAAAACCCTGAGCTCTCTCTCTAACACCCTGAGCTCTCTCTCTCTAACACCCTGATCTCTCTATCTTTAACACCCTGATCTCTCTCTCTGGTACCCTGATCTCTCTCTCTAGTACCCTGATCTCTCTCTCTAGTACCCTGATCTCACTCTCTGGTACCCTGATCACTCTCTCTAACACCCTGATCTCTAACACTAATACCCTGATATCTCTCTCTAAAACCCTGAGCTCTCTCTCTCTAACACCTTGATCTCTCTATCTTTAACACCCTGATCTCTCTCTCTAGTACCCTGATCACTCTCTCTAGTACCCTGATCTCTCTCTCTGGTACCCTGATCTCTCTCTCAGGTACCCTGATCTCTCTTTCTAACACCCTGATCTCTCTCTCTAACACCCTGATCTCTCTCTAACACCCTGATGTCTAACACTAATACCCTGATATCTCTCTCTAAAACCCTGAGCTCTCTCTCTAACACCCTGATCTCTCTCTCTAACACCCTGATCTCTCTCTCTAACACCCTGATCTCTAACACTAATACCCTAATATCTCTCTCTAAAAACCTGAGATCTCTCTCTAACACCCTGATCTCTCTCTCTAACACCCTGATCTCTCTCTCTAACACCCTGATCTCTCTCTCTCTCTAACACCCGAATCTCTCTCTCAAACACCCTGATCTCTCTCTCTAGCACCCTGATCTCTCTTTCTCTAGCACCCTCATCTCTCTCTGTCTAGAACCCTGATCTCTCTATCTAGCACCCTGATCTCTCTCTCTAGTACCCTGATCTCTCTCTCTAGTACCCTGATCTCACTCTCTGGTACCCTGATCACTCTCTCTAACACCCTGATCTCTAACACTAATACCCTGATATCTCTCTCTAAAACCCTGAGCTCTCTCTCTCTAACACCTTGATCTCTCTATCTTTAACACCCTGATCTCTCTCTCTAGTACCCTGATCACTCTCTCTAGTACCCTGATCTCTCTCTCTGGTACCCTGATCTCTCTCTCAGGTACCCTGATCTCTCTTTCTAACACCCTGATCTCTCTCTCTAACACACTGATCTCTCTCTCTCTAACACCCTGATCTCTCTCTGTGGCACCCTGATCTCTCTCTCTAACACCCTGATCTCTCTCTCTCTCACGCTGATCTCTCTATCTAACACACTGATCTCTCTCTCTCTCTAACACCCTCATCTCTCTCCCTCACATCCTGATCTCCCTCTCTAACACCCTGATCTCCATCTCTAACACCCTGATCTCTCTGACTCTAACACCCTGATTTCTCTCTCTAACACCCTGATCTCTAACACTAATACCCTAATATCTCTCTCTAAAAACCTGAGATCTCTCTCTAACACCCTGATCTCTCTCTCTAACACCCTGATCTCTCTCTCTAACACCCTGATCTCTCTCTCTCTCTAACACCCGAATCTCTCTCTCAAACACCCTGATCTCTCTCTCTCTAGCACCCTGATCTCTCTTTCTCTAGCACCCTCATCTCTCTCTGTCTAGAACCCTGATCTCTCTATCTAGCACCCTGATCTCTCTCTCTAGTACCCTGATCTCTCTCTCTAGTACCCTGATCTCACTCTCTGGTACCCTGATCACTCTCTCTAACACCCTGATCTCTAACACTAATACCCTGATATCTCTCTCTAAAACCCTGAGCTCTCTCTGTCTAACACCTTGATCTCTCTATCTTTAACACCCTGATCTCTCTCTCTAGTACCCTGATCACTCTCTCTAGTACCCTGATCTCTCTCTCTGGTACCCTGATCTCTCTCTCAGGTACCCTGATCTCTCTTTCTAACACCCTGATCTCTCTCTCTAACACACTGATCTCTCTCTCTCTAACACCCTGATCTCTCTCTGTGGCACCCTGATCTCTCTCTCTAACACCCTGATCTCTCTCTCTCTCACGCTGATCTCTCTATCTAACACACTGATCTCTCTCTCTCTCTAACACCCTCATCTCTCTCCCTCACATCCTGATCTCCCTCTCTAACACCCTGATCTCCATCTCTAACACCCTGATCTCTCTGACTCTAACACCCTGATTTCTCTCTCTAAAACCCTGATCTATCTCGCTAACACCCTGATCTCTCTCTCTCTTAACACCCCGATCTCTCTCTAACACCCTGATCTCTCTCGCTAACACAGTGATTTCTCTCTCTCACACCATGATCTCTCTCGCTCTAACACACTGATCTCTCTAACTCGCTGATCTCTCTAACTAACACCCTGATCTCTTTCTCTAACACCCTGAACTCTCTAACACCCTGATCTCTCTCTAACACCCTGAGCTCTCTCTCTCTAACACCCTGATCTCTAACACTAATACCCTGATATCTAATCTCTAAAACCCTGAGCTCTCTCTCTAACACCCTGATCTCTCTCTCTCTCTAACACACTGATCTCTCTCTCTAACACCCTGATCTCTCTTTCTAACACCCTGATCTCTCTCTCTCTAACACCCTGATGTCTCTCTCTCTCTCTAACACCCGAATCTCTCTCTCAAACACACTGATCTCTCTCTCTCTAGCACCCTGATCTCTCTATCTAGCACCCTGATCTCTCTCTCTGGCACCCTGATCTCTCTCTCTGGCACCCTGATCTCTCTCTCTAACACCCTGATCTCTCTCTCTAACACCCTGATCTCTCTCTCTGGCACCCTGATCTCTCTCTCTAACACCCTGATCTCTCTCTCTAACACCCTGATCTCTCTCTCTAACAACCTGATCTCTCTAACACCCTGATCTCTCCCTCTCTCACGCTGATCTCTCTATCTAACACACAGATCTCTCTCTCTCTCTAACACCCTCATCTCTCTCCCTCACACTCTGAACTCCCTCTCTAACACCCTGATCTCCATCTCTAACACCCTGATCTCTCTGTCTCTAACACCCTGATTTCTCTCTCTAAAACCCTGATCTATCTCGCTAACACCCTGATCTCTCTCTCTCTTAACACCCCGATCTCTCTCTAACACCCTGATCTCTCTCTCTAACACATTGATCTCTCTCTCTCTCACACCCTGATCTCTCTCGCTCTAACACACTGATCTCTCTAACACCCTGATCTCTCTAACTAACACCCTGATCTCTCTCTCCCTCGAACACCCTGATCTCTTTCTCTAACACCCTGAACTCTCTAACACCCTGATCTCTCTCTAACACCCTGAGCTCTCTCTCTCTAATACCCTGATCTCTAACACTAATACCCTGATATCTCTCTCTAAAACCCTGAGCTCTCTCTCTAACACCCTGATCTCTCTCTCTAACACCCTGATCTCTCTCTCTAACACCCTGATCTCTCTTTCTAACACCCTGATGTCTCTCTCTGTCTCTAAAACCCTGATTTCTCTCTCTCACACCCAGATCTCTCTCTCTAACACCCTGATCTCTCTCTCTAACACCCTGATCTCTCTCTCTCTAACACCCTGATCTCTCTCTCTAACACCCTGATCTCTCTCTCTCTCACACACACTGATCTCTCTCTCTCTCTAAATTCCTGATCTCTCTCTCGCTCTAACATCTTATCTCTCTCTTTCTCTAACACAATGATCTCTCTCTGTCTCTAAAATCCTGCTCTCTCTCTCTCAAACATCCTGCTCGCCCTTTCTCTCTAACACCCTGATTTCTCTCTCACTCTCTAATGCCCTGATCTCACTCTCTAACACCCTGATCTCTCTCTCTAACACCCTGATCTCTCTCTAACACCCTGAACTCTAACACTAATACCCTGATATCTCTCTCTAAAACCCTGAGCTCTCTCTCTAACACCCTGATCTCTCTCTCTAACACCCTGATCTCTCTCTCAGGTACCCTGATATCTCTCTCTGGTACCCTGATCTCTCTTTCTAACACCCTGATCTCTCTCTGTAACACCCTGATCTCTCTCTAACACCCTGATCTCTAACACTAATACCCTGATATCTCTCTGTAAAACCCTGAGCTCTCTCTCTAACACCCTGATCTCTCTCTCTAACACCCTGATCTCTCTCTCTAACACCCTGATCTCTCTAACTTTAACACCCTGATCTCTCTCTCTCTAACACCCTGATCTATCTCTAACACCCTGATCTCTCTCTCTCTCTCTCTCTAACACCCGAATGTCTCTCTCAAACACCCTGATCTCTCTCTCTCTAGCACCCTCATCTCTCTCTCTCTCGCACCCTGATCTCTCTATCTAGCACCCTGATCTCTCTCTCTGGCACCCTGATCTCTCTCTCTAACACCCTGATCTCTCTCTCTAGCACCCTGATCTCTCTCTCTGGCACCCTGATCTCTCTCTCTAACACCCTGATCTCTCTATCTAACAACCTGATCTCTCTAACACCCTGATCTCTCTCTCTCTCTCACACTGATCTCTTTATCTAACACACTGATCTCTCTCTCTAACACCCTCATCTCTCTCCCTCACACCCTGATCTCTCTTTCTAACACCCTGATCTCTCTCTCTCTGTCTCTAACACCCTGATCGCTCTCTCTCACACCCAGATCTCTCTCTCTAACACCCTGATCTCTCTCTCTAACACACTGATCTCTCTTTCTCTAACACCCTGATCTCTCTCTCCAACACCCTGATCTCTCTCTAACACCCTGATCTCTCTTTCTAACACCCTGATCTCTCTCTCTGTCTCTAACACCCTGATCTCTCTCTCTGGCACCCTGATCTCTCTCTCTCTAACACCCTGATCTCTCTCTCTAACACCCTGATCTCTCTCTCTAACACCCTGATCTCTCTCTCTGGCACCCTGATCTCTCTCTCTCTAACACCCTGATATCTCTCTCTAGCACCCTGATCTCTCTCTCTAACACCCTGATCTCTCCCTCTAACACCCTGATCTCTCTCTCTAACACCCTGATCTCTCTCTCTGGCACCCTGATCTCTCTCTCTCTAACACCCTGATATCTCTCTCTAGCACCCTGATCTCTCTCTCTTACAACCTGATCTCTCTCTCTTACAACCTGATCTCTCTCTCTAACAATAATCTCTCTCTCTAACAGCCTAATCTCCCACTCCCTCTCTAATAGCCTGATCTCTCTCTAACAGCCTGTTCCCTCTCTCTCAAACACCCTGATCTCTCTCTCTAACACCCTGATCTCTCTTTCTAACACCCTGATCTCTCTCTGTCTCTAACACCCTGATCTCTCTCTCTCACACCCAGATCTCTCTCTCTAACACCCTGATCTCTCTCTCTAACACACTGATCTCTCTCTCTCTAACACCCTGATCTCTCTTTCTAACACCCTGATCTCTCTCTCTAACACCCTGATCTCTCTCTAACACCCTGATCTCTCTTTCTAACACCCTGATCTCTCTGTAACACCCTGATCTCTCCCTCTAGCACATAGATCTCTCTCTCTCTAACACACTGATCTCTCTCTCTCTCTAAATTCCTGATCTCTCTCTCGCTCTAACACCTTATCTCTCTCTCTCTCTCTCTAACACAATGATCTCTCTCTGTCTCTAAAATCCTGCTCTCTCTCTCTCTCAAACATCCTGCTCGCCCTCTCTCTCTAACACCCCCTCTCACTCTCTGATGCCCTGATCTCACTCTCTAACACCCTGATCTCTCTCTCTAACGCCCTGATCTCACTCTCTAATGCCCTGATCTCTCTCTCTCTAACACATGAATCTCTCTCTCTCTCTAACACCCGAATCACTCTCTCTCACACCCTGATCTCTCTGTCTAACGCTCAGATCTTACTTTCTCTCTCTTAACATCCTGATCTCTCTCATAACACCCTGATCGCCTTCTCTAACATCCTGATCTCTCTCTAACACCCTGATTTCTCTCTCTAAGACCCTGATCTCACTCACTAACACACTGATCTCTCTCTCACACACCCTGATTCTCTGTCTAACACTCTGATCTCACTCTCTCTTAACATCCTGATCTCTCTCTTAACATCCTGATCTCTCTCTCTAATATCCTGATCTCTCTAACTAGCACTCTGATCTCTCTCTCACACCCTGATCTCTCTAACTAACACCCTGAGCTCTCTCTCTCACACCCTGATCTCTCTAACTAACACCATGAGCTCTCTCTCTCTCACCCTGATATCTCTCTCTAACACCCTGATCTCTGCCCCTAACACCCTGATCTCTATCTCTAACACCCTGATCTCTCTCTCAACCCTGATCTCTCTCTCTATCTAATACCCTGATCTCTCTCTCTCTAACATACTGATCTCTCTCTCTCTAACTCACTGATCTCTCTCTAACATCCTGACCTCTCTCTCTTACACCGAAATCTCTCTCTCTAACACACTAATCTCTCTCTCACACACCCTGATCTCTCTGTCTAACACTCTGATCTCACTCTCTCTTAACATCCTGATCTCTCTCTCTAATATCCTGATCTCTCTAACTAACACCCTGATCTCTCTCTCTCACACAGTGATCTCTGCCCCCAACACCCTGATCTCTATCTCTAACACCCTGATCTCTCTCTCAGCCCTGATCTCTCTCACTATCTAACACCCTGATCTCTCTCTCTCTAACATACTGATCTCTCTCTCTAACATCCTGACCTCTCTCTCTTACACCCAAATCTCTCTCTCTAACACCCTGATCTCTCTCTCTACACAGCCCGATCTCTCGCTCACATACCCAGATCTCTCTCTCAAACAACCTGATCTCTCTGACTAACAACCTGATCTCTCTCTCTCAAACACTGATCTCCCTCTCTAACACACGGATCTCACTCTCTTACACACGGATCTCTCTCTCTAACACCATGATCTCTCTCTAACACCATGATCTCTCTCTAACACCCTGATCTCTCTCTCTCTAACACCCTGATCTCTCCCTCTCTAACACGCTGATCTCTCTCTCAAACACCCTGATCACTCTCTAACACTCTGATCCCTCTCTCTCTCTAACACCCTGATCTCTCTCTAACACCCTGATCTCTCTCTCTAACACCCTGATCTCTCACTAACACCCTGATCTCTCTCTCTAACACCCTGATCTCTCTCTCTAACACCCTGATCTCTCTCTCTAACACCCTGATCTCTCTCTCTAACACCCTGATCTCTCTCTCTAACACCATGATCTCTCTCTAACATGATGATCTCTCTCTAACACCCTGATCTCTCTCTCTCTAACACCCTGATCTCTCTCTCTCTAACACCCTGATCTCTCTCTGCAATACCCTGATCTCTCTTTATCTTAACACCCTGATCGCTCTCTCTAACATCCTGATCTCTCTCCCTCTAACACCCTGATCTCTCTCTCTCTCTAAGACCCTGATCTCTTTCTCTCTCTAACACCCTGTTCTCTCTCTAACACCCTGATCTCTCTTTAACACCCTGATATCTCTCTCTCTAACACACTGATCTCTCTCTCTAACACCCTGATCTCTCTCTCTAACACCCTGATCTCTCTCTCTAACACCCTGATCTCTCTCTCTCTAACACCCTGATCTCTCTCTCTCTCTAACACCCTGATCTCTCTCTAACACCCAGATCTCTCTCTCTAACACCCTGATCTCTCTCTCTCTAACACCCTGATCTCTCTCTCTAACACCCTGATCTCTCTCTCTCTAACACCCTGATCTCTCTCTCTAACACCCTGATCTCTCTCTCTAACACCCTGATCTCTCTCTCTCTAACACCCTGATCTCTCTCTCTCTCTAACACCCTGATCTCTCTCTCTAACACCCTGATCTCTCTCTCTAACACCCTGATCTCTCTCTCTAACACCCTGATCTCTCTCTCTAACACCATGATCTCTCTCTAACATGATGATCTCTCTCTAACACCCTGATCTCTCTCTCTCTAACACCCTGATCTCTCTCTGCAATACCCTGATCTCTCTCTATCTTAACACCCTGATCGCTCTCTCTAACATCCTGATCTCTCTCCCTCTAACACCCTGATCTCCCTCTCTCTCTAAGACCCTGATCTCTTTCTCTCTCTAACACCCTGATCTCTCTCTAACACCCTGATCTCTCTCTAACACCCTGATCTCTCTCTGCAATACCCTGATCTCTCTCTCTCTCTAACACCCTGATCTCTATCTCTCTAACACCCTGATCTCTATCTCTCTAACACCCTGATCTCTCTCTCTAACACATTGAGCTCTCTCACTCTTTCACACGCTGATTGCCCAGTCTAACACCCTGATCGCAATCTCTAACACCCTGATCTCTCTCTCTCACACCCAGATCTCTCTCTCTAGCACACCCTGATCACTCTCTCGAACACACTGATCTCTCTCTTTCTCTCTAAAACCCTGACCCCTCTCTCTCTCTCTCTCTCTCTCTAACAAACTGATATCTCTCTCTCTAACAACCTGATCTCTCTCTCTCTAACACCCTGATCTCTCTCTCTAACACCCTGATCTCTATCTCTAACACCCTGATCTCTCTCTCTCACACCCTGATCTCTCTCTCTCTCTAACACACTGATCTCTCTCTCTCTAACTCACTGATCTCTCTCTCTAACATCCTGACCTCTCTCTCTTAACCCAAATCTCTCTCTCTAACACCCTGATCTCTCTCTCTTCACACCCTGATCTCTCGCTCACACACCCTGATCTCTCTCTCACACACCCTGATCTCTATGTCTAACACTCTGATCTCACTCTCTCACTTAACATCCTGATCACTTTCTTAACACCCTGATCTCTCTCTCAAACAACCTGATCTCTCTGACTAACAACCTGATCTCTCTCTCTCAAACACTGATCTCCCTCTCTAACACACGGATCTCACTCTCTAACACACGGATCTCTCCCTCTAACACCATGATCTCTCTCCAACACCATGATCTCTCTAACACCCTGACCTCTCTCTCTCTAACACCCTGATCTCTCTCTCTCACACACTGATCTCTCTCTCTAACACTCTGATCTCTCTCTCTAACACCCTGATCTCTCTCTCTAACACCCTGATCTCTCTCTCTAACACCCTGATCTCTCTCTCTAACACCCTGATCTCTCTCTCTCTAACACCCTGATCTCTCTCTCTCTCTAACACCCTGATCTCTCTCTAAAACCCTGATCTCTCTCTCTCTAACACCCTGATCTCTCTCTCTAACACCCTGATCTCTCTCTCTAACACCCTGATCTCTCTCTCTAACACCCTGATCTCTCTCTCTCTAACACCCTGATCTCTCTCTCTCTCTAACACCCTGATCTCTCTCTAACACCCTGATCTCTCTCTCTAACACCCTGATCTCTCTCTCCAACAAACTGATCTCTCTAACTAACTCACTGATCTCCCTCTCTAACACCCTGATCTCTCTCTCTAACAAACTGATCTCTCTAACTCACTGATCTCCCTCTCTATCACCCTGATCTCTCTCTCTAACACCCTGATCTCTCTCTCTCTAACACCCTGATCTCTCTCTGCAATACCCTGATCTCTCTCTCTCTCTCACACCCTGATCTCTATCTCTCTAACACCCTGATCTCTCTCTCTAAAACATTGACCTCTCTCACTCTTTCACACGCTGATTGCCCAGTCTAACACCCTGATCGCAATCTCTAACACCCTGATCTCTCTCTCTCACACACAGATCTCTCTCTCTAGCACACTGATCTCTCTCTCTAACACACTGATCTCTCTTTCTCTAACACCCTGATCTCTCTCTCCAACACCCTGATCTCTCTCTAACACCCTGATCTCTCTTTCTAACACCCTGATCTCTCTCTCTGTCTCTAACACCCTGATCTCTCTCTCTGGCACCCTGATCTCTCTCTCTCTAACACCCTGATCTCTCTCTCTAACACCCTGATCTCTCTCTCTAACACCCTGATCTCTCTCTCTGGCACCCTGATCTCTCTCTCTCTAACACCCTGATATCTCTCTCTAGCACCCTGATCTCTCTCTCTAACACCCTGATCTCTCCCTCTAACACCCTGATCTCTCTCTCTAACACCCTGATCTCTCTCTCTGGCACCCTGATCTCTCTCTCTCTAACACCCTGATATCTCTCTCTAGCACCCTGATCTCTCTCTCTTACAACCTGATCTCTCTCTCTTACAACCTGATCTCTCTCTCTAACAATAATCTCTCTCTCTAACAGCCTAATCTCCCACTCCCTCTCTAATAGCCTGATCTCTCTCTAACAGCCTGTTCCCTCTCTCTCAAACACCCTGATCTCTCTCTCTAACACCCTGATCTCTCTTTCTAACACCCTGATCTCTCTCTGTCTCTAACACCCTGATCTCTCTCTCTCACACCCAGATCTCTCTCTCTAACACCCTGATCTCTCTCTCTAACACACTGATCTCTCTCTCTCTAACACCCTGATCTCTCTTTCTAACACCCTGATCTCTCTCTCTAACACCCTGATCTCTCTCTAACACCCTGATCTCTCTTTCTAACACCCTGATCTCTCTGTAACACCCTGATCTCTCCCTCTAGCACATAGATCTCTCTCTCTCTAACACACTGATCTCTCTCTCTCTCTAAATTCCTGATCTCTCTCTCGCTCTAACACCTTATCTCTCTCTCTCTCTCTCTAACACAATGATCTCTCTCTGTCTCTAAAATCCTGCTCTCTCTCTCTCTCAAACATCCTGCTCGCCCTCTCTCTCTAACACCCCCTCTCACTCTCTGATGCCCTGATCTCACTCTCTAACACCCTGATCTCTCTCTCTAACGCCCTGATCTCACTCTCTAATGCCCTGATCTCTCTCTCTCTAACACATGAATCTCTCTCTCTCTCTAACACCCGAATCACTCTCTCTCACACCCTGATCTCTCTGTCTAACGCTCAGATCTTACTTTCTCTCTCTTAACATCCTGATCTCTCTCATAACACCCTGATCGCCTTCTCTAACATCCTGATCTCTCTCTAACACCCTGATTTCTCTCTCTAAGACCCTGATCTCACTCACTAACACACTGATCTCTCTCTCACACACCCTGATTCTCTGTCTAACACTCTGATCTCACTCTCTCTTAACATCCTGATCTCTCTCTTAACATCCTGATCTCTCTCTCTAATATCCTGATCTCTCTAACTAGCACTCTGATCTCTCTCTCACACCCTGATCTCTCTAACTAACACCCTGAGCTCTCTCTCTCACACCCTGATCTCTCTAACTAACACCATGAGCTCTCTCTCTCTCACCCTGATATCTCTCTCTAACACCCTGATCTCTGCCCCTAACACCCTGATCTCTATCTCTAACACCCTGATCTCTCTCTCAACCCTGATCTCTCTCTCTATCTAATACCCTGATCTCTCTCTCTCTAACATACTGATCTCTCTCTCTCTAACTCACTGATCTCTCTCTAACATCCTGACCTCTCTCTCTTACACCGAAATCTCTCTCTCTAACACACTAATCTCTCTCTCACACACCCTGATCTCTCTGTCTAACACTCTGATCTCACTCTCTCTTAACATCCTGATCTCTCTCTCTAATATCCTGATCTCTCTAACTAACACCCTGATCTCTCTCTCTCACACAGTGATCTCTGCCCCCAACACCCTGATCTCTATCTCTAACACCCTGATCTCTCTCTCAGCCCTGATCTCTCTCACTATCTAACACCCTGATCTCTCTCTCTCTAACATACTGATCTCTCTCTCTAACATCCTGACCTCTCTCTCTTACACCCAAATCTCTCTCTCTAACACCCTGATCTCTCTCTCTACACAGCCCGATCTCTCGCTCACATACCCAGATCTCTCTCTCAAACAACCTGATCTCTCTGACTAACAACCTGATCTCTCTCTCTCAAACACTGATCTCCCTCTCTAACACACGGATCTCACTCTCTTACACACGGATCTCTCTCTCTAACACCATGATCTGTCTCTAACACCATGATCTCTCTCTAACACCCTGATCTCTCTCTCTCTAACACCCTGATCTCTCCCTCTCTAACACGCTGATCTCTCTCTCAAACACCCTGATCACTCTCTAACACTCTGATCCCTCTCTCTCTCTAACACCCTGATCTCTCTCTAACACCCTGATCTCTCTCTCTAACACCCTGATCTCTCACTAACACCCTGATCTCTCTCTCTAACACCCTGATCTCTCTCTCTAACACCCTGATCTCTCTCTCTAACACCCTGATCTCTCTCTCTAACACCATGATCTCTCTCTAACATGATGATCTCTCTCTAACACCCTGATCTCTCTCTCTCTAACACCCTGATCTCTCTCTCTCTAACACCCTGATCTCTCTCTGCAATACCCTGATCTCTCTTTATCTTAACACCCTGATCGCTCTCTCTAACATCCTGATCTCTCTCCCTCTAACACCCTGATCTCTCTCTCTCTCTAAGACCCTGATCTCTTTCTCTCTCTAACACCCTGTTCTCTCTCTAACACCCTGATCTCTCTTTAACACCCTGATATCTCTCTCTCTAACACACTGATCTCTCTCTCTAACAACCTGATCTCTCTCTCTAACACCCTGATCTCTCTCTCTAACACCCTGATCTCTCTCTCTCTAACACCCTGATCTCTCTCTCTCTCTAACACCCTGATCTGTCTCTAACACCCAGATCTCTCTCTCTAACACCCTGATCTCTCTCTCTAACACCCTGATCTCACTCTCTAACACCCTGATCTCTCTCTCTAACACCCTGATCTCTCTCTCTAACACCCTGATCTCTCTCTCTAACACCCTGATCTCTCTCTCTAACACCATGATCTCTCTCTAACATGATGATCTCTCTCTAACACCCTGATCTCTCTCTCTCTAACACCCTGATCTCTCTCTGCAATACCCTGATCTCTCTCTATCTTAACACCCTGATCGCTCTCTCTAACATCCTGATCTCTCTCCCTCTAACACCCTGATCTCTCTCTCTCTCTAAGACCCTGATCTCTTTCTCTCTCTAACACCCTGATCTCTCTCTAACACCCTGATCTCTCTCTAACACCCTGATCTCTCTCTGCAATACCCTGATCTCTCTCTCTCTCTAACACCCTGATCTCTATCTCTCTAACACCCTGATCTCTATCTCTCTAACACCCTGATCTCTCTCTCTAACACATTGAGCTCTATCACTCTTTCACACGCTGATTGCCCAGTCTAACACCCTGATCGCAATCTCTAACACCCTGATCTCTCTCTCTCACACCCAGATCTCTCTCTCTAGCACACCCTGATCACTCTCTCGAACACACTGATCTCTCTCTTTCTCTCTAAAACCCTGACCCCTCTCTCTCTCTCTCTCTCTCTCTAACAAACTGATATCTCTCTCTCTAACAACCTGATCTCTCTCTCTCTAACACCCTGATCTCTCTCTCTAACACCCTGATCTCTATCTCTAACACCCTGATCTCTCTCTCTCACACCCTGATCTCTCTCTCTCTCTAACACACTGATCTCTCTCTCTCTAACTCACTGATCTCTCTCTCTAACATCCTGACCTCTCTCTCTTAACCCAAATCTCTCTCTCTAACACCCTGATCTCTCTCTCTTCACACCCTGATCTCTCGCTCACACACCCTGATCTCTCTCTCACACACCCTGATCTCATTGTCTAACACTCTGATCTCACTCTCTCTCTTAACATCCTGATCACTTTCTTAACACCCTGTTCTCTCTCTCAAACAACCTGATCTCTCTGACTAACAACCTGATCTCTCTCTCTCAAACACTGATCTCCCTCTCTAACACACGGATCTCACTCTCTAACACACGGATCTCTCCCTCTAACACCATGATCTCTCTCCAACACCATGATCTCTCTAACACCCTGATCTCTCTCTCTCTAACACCCTGATCTCTCTCTCTCACACACTGATCTCTCTCTCTAACACTCTGATCTCTCTCTCTAACACCCTGATCTCTCTCTCTAACACCCTGATCTCTCTCTCTAACACCCTGATCTCTCTCTCTAACACCCTGATCTCTCTCTCTCTAACACCCTGATCTCTCTCTCTCTCTAACACCCTGATCTCTCTCTAACACCCTGATCTCTCTCTCTCTAACACCCTGATCTCTCTCTCTAACACCCTGATCTCTCTCTCTAACACCCTGATCTCTCTCTCTAACACCCTGATCTCTCTCTGCAATACCCTGATCTCTATCTTAACACCCTGATCGCTCTCTCTAACATCCTGATCTCTCTCCCTCTAACACCCTGATCTCTCTCTCTCTCTAAGACCCTGATCTCTTTCTCTCTCTAACACCCTGATCTCTCTCTAACACCCTGATCTCTCTCTAACACCCTGATCTCTCTCTCTCTAACACACTGATCTCTCTCTCTAACACTCTGATCTCTCTCTCTAACACCCTGATCTCTCTCTCTAACACCCTGATCTCTCTCTCTAACACCCTGATCTCTCTCTCCAACAAACTGATCTCTCTAACTAACTCACTGATCTCCCTCTCTAACACCCTGATCTCTCTCTCTAACAAACTGATCTCTCTAACTCACTGATCTCCCTCTCTATCACCATGATCTCTCTCTCTAACACCATGATCTCTCTCTCTCTAACACCCTGATCTCTCTCTGCAATACCCTGATCTCTCCCTCTAACACCCTGATCTCTCTCTCTAACACCCTGATCTCTCTCTCTCTAACACCCTGATCTCTCTCTGCAATACCCTGATCTCTCTCTCTCTCTAACACCCTGATCTCTACCTCTCTAACACCCTGATCTCTCTCTCTAAAACATTGACCTCTCTCACTCTTTCACACGCTGATTGCCCAGTCTAACACCCTGATCGCAATCTCTAACACCCTGATCTCTCTCTCTCACACCCAGATCTCTCTCTCTAGCACACTGATCTCTCTCTCTAACACACTGATCTCTCTCTTTCTCTCTAACACCCTGACCCCTCTCTCTCTCTCTCTCTCTCTAACAAACTGATATCTGTCTCTCTAACAACCTGATCTCTCTCTCTCCAACACCCTGATCTCTCTCTCTAACACCCTGATCTCTATCTAACACCCTGATCTCTATCTCTAACACCCAGATCTCTCTCCCTCTCTAACACCCTGATCTCTATCTCTCTAACACCCTGATCTCTCTCTCTAAAACATTGACCTCTCTCACTCTTTCACACGCTGATTGCCCAGTCTAACACCCTGATCTCTCTCTCTAACACCCTGATCTCTCTCTCTAACACACTGATCTCTCTCTCAAACAACCTGATCTCTCTGACTAACAACCTGATCTCTCTCTCTCAAACACTGATCTCCCTCTCTAACACACGGATCTCACTCTCTAACACACGGATCTCTCTCTCTAACACCATGATCTCTCTCTAACACCATGATCTCTCTCTAACACCCTGATCTCTCTCTCCCTAACACCCTGATCTCTCTCTCTCACACACTGATCTCTCTCTCTCTAACACCCTGATCTCTCTCTCTAACACCCTGATCTCTCTCTAACACCCTGATCTCTCTCTCTCTCTAACACCCTGATCTCTCTCTAACACCCTGAACTCTCTCTCTAACACCCTGATCTCTCTCTCTCTAACACCCTGATCTCTCTCTCTAACACCCTGATCTCTCTCTCTAACACCCTGATCTCTCTCTCTAACAAACTGATCTCTCTCTCTAACACCCTGATCTCTCTCTCTAACACCATGATCTCTCTCTAACATGATGATCTCTCTCTAACACCCTGATCTCTCTCTCTCTAACACCCTGATCTCTCTCTGCAATACCCTGATCTCTCTCTATCTTAACATCCTGATCGCTCTCTCTAACATCCTGATCTCTCTCCCCCTAAAAACCTGATCTCTCTCTCTCTCTAAGACCCTGATCTCTTTCTCTCTCTAACACCCTGATCTCTCTCTAACACCCTGATCTCTCTCTAACACCCTGATCTCTCTCTCTCTCTAACACACTGATCTCTCTCTCTAACACTCTGATCTCTCTCTCTAACACCCTGATCTCTCTCTCTAACACCCTGATCTCTCTCTCTAACACCCTGATCTCTCTCTCTAACACCCTGATCTCTCTCTCTCTAACACCCTGATCTCTCTCTCTCTCTAACACCCTGATCTCTCTCTAACACCCCGATCTCTCTCTCTAACACCCTGATCTCTCTCTCTCTAACACCCTGATCTCTCTCTCTAACACCCTGATCTCTCTCTCTAACACCCTGATCTCTCTCTCTAACACCATGATCTCTCTCTAACATGATGATCTCTCTCTAACACCCTGATCTCTCTCTCTCTAACACCCTGATCTCTCTCTGCAATACCCTGCTCTATCTTAACACCCAGATCGCTCTCTCTAACATCCTGATCTCTCTCCCTCTAACACCCTGATCTCTCTCTCTCTCTAAGACCCTGATCTCTTTCCCTCTCTAACACCCAGATCTCTCTCTAACACCCTGATCTCTCTCTAACACCCTGATCTCTCTCTCTCTATCACACTGATCTCTCTCTCTAACACTCCGATCTCTCTCTCTAACACCCTGATCTCTCTCTCTAACACCCTGATCTCTCTCTCTAACACCCTGATCTCTCTCTCCAACAAACTGATCTCTCTAACTAACTCACTGATCTCCCTCTCTAACACCCTGATCTCTCTCTCTAACAAACTGATCTCTCTAACTCACTGATCTCCCTCTCTATCACCCTGATCTCTCTCTCTAACACCCTGATCTCTCTCTCTCTAACACCCTGATCTCTCTCTGCAATACCCTGATCTCTCTCTCTCTCTCACACCCTGATCTCTATCTCTCTAACACCCTGATCTCTCTCTCTAAAACATTGACCTCTCTCACTCTTTCACACGCTGATTGCCCAGTCTAACACCCTGATCGCAATCTCTAACACCCTGATCTCTCTCTCTCACACACAGATCTCTCTCTCTAGCACACTGATCTCTCTCTCTAACACACTGATCTATCTCTTTCTCTCTAACACCCTGACCCCTCTCTCTCTCTAACAAACTGATATCTGTCTCTCTAACAACCTGATCTCTCTCTCTCCAACACCCTGATCTCTCTCTCTCTAACACCCTGATCTCTATCTAACACCCTGATCTCTCTCCCTCTAACACCCTGATCTCTCTCTCTCTCCAAGACCCTGATCTCTCTCTCTCTAACACCCTGATCTCTCTCTAACACCCTGATCTCTCTCTCTAACACCCTGATCTCTCTCTCTAACACACTGATCTCTCTCTCTAACACCCTGATCTCTCTCTCTAACACCCTGATCTCTCTCTCTAACACCCTGATCTCTCTCTCTAACAAACTGATCTCTCTAACTAACTCACTGATCTCCCTCCCTAACACCCTGATCACTCTCTCTAACAAACTGCCCTCTCTAACTCACTGATCTCCCTCTCTAACACCCTGATCTCTCTAACACCCTGATCTCTCTCTCTCTAACACCCTGATCTCTCTCTCTCTAACACCCTGATCTCTCTCTGCAATACCCTGATCTCTCTCTCTCTCTCTCTCTAACACCCTGATCTCTCTCTCTAACACCCTGATCTCTCTCTCTCTAACACCCTGATCTCTCTCTGCAATACCCTGATCTCTCTCTCTCTCTAACACCCTGATCTCTATCTCTCTAACACCCTGATCTATCTCTTTCTCTCTAACACCCTGACCCCTCTCTCTCTCTAACAAACTGATATCTGTCTCTCTAACAACCTGATCTCTCTCTCTCCAACACCCTGATCTCTCTCTCTCTAACACCCTGATCTCTATCTAACACCCTGATCTCTATCTCTAACACCCTGATCTCTCTCCCTCTAACACCCTGATCTCTCTCTCTCTCCAAGACCCTGATCTCTCTCTCTCTAACACCCTGATCTCTCTCTAACACCCTGATCTCTCTCTCTAACACCCTGATCTCTCTCTCTAACACACTGATCTCTCTGGCTAACACCCTGATCTCTCTCTCTAACACCCTGATCTCTCTCTCTAACACCCTGATCTCTCTCTCTAACAAACTGATCTCTCTAACTAACTCACTGATCTCCCTCCCTAACACCCTGATCACTCTCTCTAACAAACTGCCCTCTCTAACTCACTGATCTCCCTCTCTAACACCCTGATCTCTCTAACACCCTGATCTCTCTCTGCAATACCCTGATCTCTCTCTCTCTCTCACACCCTGATCTCTCTCTCTAAAACATTGACCTCTCTCACTCTTTCACACGCTGATTGCCCAGTCTAACACCCTGATCGCAATCTCTAACACCCTGATCTCTCTCTCTCACACACAGATCTCTCTCTCTAGCACACTGATCTCTCTCTCTAACACACTGATCTATCTCTTTCTCTCTAACACCCTGACCCCTCTCTCTCTCTAACAAACTGATATCTGTCTCTCTAACAACCTGATCTCTCTCTCTCCAACACCCTGATCTCTCTCTCTCTAACACCCTGATCTCTATCTAACACCCTGATCTCTCTCCCTCTAACACCCTGATCTCTCTCTCTCTCCAAGACCCTGATCTCTCTCTCTCTAACACCCTGATCTCTCTCTAACACCCTGATCTCTCTCTCTAACACCCTGATCTCTCTCTCTAACACACTGATCTCTCTCTCTAACACCCTGATCTCTCTCTCTAACACCCTGATCTCTCTCTCTAACACCCTGATCTCTCTCTCTAACAAACTGATCTCTCTAACTAACTCACTGATCTCCCTCCCTAACACCCTGATCACTCTCTCTAACAAACTGCCCTCTCTAACTCACTGATCTCCCTCTCTAACACCCTGATCTCTCTAACACCCTGATCTCTCTCTCTCTAACACCCTGATCTCTCTCTCTCTAACACCCTGATCTCTCTCTGCAATACCCTGATCTCTCTCTCTCTCTCTCTCTAACACCCTGATCTCTCTCTCTAACACCCTGATCTCTCTCTCTCTAACACCCTGATCTCTCTCTGCAATACCCTGATCTCTCTCTCTCTCTAACACCCTGATCTCTATCTCTCTAACACCCTGATCTATCTCTTTCTCTCTAACACCCTGACCCCTCTCTCTCTCTAACAAACTGATATCTGTCTCTCTAACAACCTGATCTCTCTCTCTCCAACACCCTGATCTCTCTCTCTCTAACACCCTGATCTCTATCTAACACCCTGATCTCTATCTCTAACACCCTGATCTCTCTCCCTCTAACACCCTGATCTCTCTCTCTCTCCAAGACCCTGATCTCTCTCTCTCTAACACCCTGATCTCTCTCTAACACCCTGATCTCTCTCTCTAACACCCTGATCTCTCTCTCTAACACACTGATCTCTCTGGCTAACACCCTGATCTCTCTCTCTAACACCCTGATCTCTCTCTCTAACACCCTGATCTCTCTCTCTAACAAACTGATCTCTCTAACTAACTCACTGATCTCCCTCCCTAACACCCTGATCACTCTCTCTAACAAACTGCCCTCTCTAACTCACTGATCTCCCTCTCTAACACCCTGATCTCTCTAACACCCTGATCTCTCTCTCTCTAACACCCTGATCTCTCTCTCTCTAACACCCTGATCTCTCTCTGCAATACCCTGATCTCTCTCTCTCTCTCTCTAACACCCTGATCTCTCTCTCTAACACCCTGATCTCTCTCTCTCTAACACCCTGATCTCTCTCTGCAATACCCTGATCTCTCTCTCTCTCTAACACCCTGATCTCTATCTCTCTAACACCCTGATCTCTCTCTCTATCACTTTGACCTCTCTCACTCTTTCACACGCTGATTGCCCAGTCTAACACCCTGATCGCAATCTCTAACACCCTGATCTCTCTCTCTCACACCCAGATCTCTCTCTCTAGCACACCCTGATCACTCTCTCGAACACACTGATCTCTCTCTTTCTCTCTAAAACCCTGACCCCTCTCTCTCTCTCTCTCTCTCTCTAACAAACTGATATCTCTCTCTCTAACAACCTGATCTCTCTCTCTCTAACACCCTGATCTCTCTCTCTAACACCCTGATCTCTATCTCTAACACCCTGATCTCTCTCTCTCACACCCTGATCTCTCTCTCTCTCTAACACACTGATCTCTCTCTCTCTAACTCACTGATCTCTCTCTCTAACATCCTGACCTCTCTCTCTTAACCCAAATCTCTCTCTCTAACACCCTGATCTCTCTCTCTTCACACCCTGATCTCTCGCTCACACACCCTGATCTCTCTCTCACACACCCTGATCTCTATGTCTAACACTCTGATCTCACTCTCTCTCTTAACATCCTGATCTCTTTCTTAACACCCTGATCTCTCTCTCAAACAACCTGATCTCTCTGACTAACAACCTGATCTCTCTCTCTCAAACACTGATCTCCCTCTCTAACACACGGATCTCACTCTCTAACACACGGATCTTTCTCTCTAACACCATGATCTCTCTCTAACACCATGATCTCTCTCTAACACCCTGATCTCTCTCTCTCTAACACCCTGATCTCTCTCTCTCACACACTGATCTCTCTCTCTCTAACACCCTGATCTTTCTCTCTAACACCCTGATCTCTCTCTAACACCCTGATCTCTCTCTCTCTCTAACACCCTGATCTCTCTCTAACACCCTGATCTCTCTCTCTAACACCCTAATCTCTCTCTCTCTAACACCCTGATCTCTCTCTCTAACACCCTGATCTCTCTCTCTAACACCCTGATCTCTCTCTCTAACACCCTGATCTCTCTCTCTAACACCCTGATCTCTCTCTCTAACATCATGATCTCTCTCTAACATGATGATCTCTCTCTAACACCCTGATCTCTCTCTCTCTAACACCCTGATCTCTCTCTGCAATACCCTGATCTCTCTCTATCTTAACACCCTGATCGCTCTCTCTAACATCCTGATCTCTCTCCCTCTAAAACCCTGATCTCTCTCTCTCTCTCTAAGACCCTGATCTCTTTCTCTCTCTAACACCCTGATCTCTCTCTACCACCCTGATCTCTCTCTAACACCCTGATCTCTCTCTCTCTCTAACACACTGATCTCTCTCTCTAACACTCTGATCTCTCTCTCTAACACCCTGATCTCTCTCTCTAACACCCTGATCTCTCTCTCTAACACCCTGATCTCTCTCTCTAACACCCTGATCTCTCTCTAACACCCTGATCTCTATCTCTAACACCCTGATCTCTCTCTCAACCCTGATCTCTCTCTCTATCTAATACCCTGATCTCTCTCTCTCTAACATACTGATCTCTCTCTCTCTAACTCACTGATCTCTCTCTAACATCCTGACCTCTCTCTCTTACACCGAAATCTCTCTCTCTAACACACTAATCTCTCTCTCACACACCCTGATCTCTCTGTCTAACACTCTGATCTCACTCTCTCTTAACATCCTGATCTCTCTCTCTAATATCCTGATCTCTCTAACTAACACCCTGATCTCTCTCTCTCACACAGTGATCTCTGCCCCCAACACCCTGATCTCTATCTCTAACACCCTGATCTCTCTCTCAGCCCTGATCTCTCTCACTATCTAACACCCTGATCTCTCTCTCTCTAACATACTGATCTCTCTCTCTAACATCCTGACCTCTCTCTCTTACACCCAAATCTCTCTCTCTAACACCCTGATCTCTCTCTCTACACAGCCCGATCTCTCGCTCACATACCCAGATCTCTCTCTCAAACAACCTGATCTCTCTGACTAACAACCTGATCTCTCTCTCTCAAACACTGATCTCCCTCTCTAACACACGGATCTCACTCTCTTACACACGGATCTCTCTCTCTAACACCATGATCTCTCTCTAACACCATGATCTCTCTCTAACACCCTGATCTCTCTCTCTCTAACACCCTGATCTCTCCCTCTCTAACACGCTGATCTCTCTCTCAAACACCCTGATCACTCTCTAACACTCTGATCCCTCTCTCTCTCTAACACCCTGATCTCTCTCTAACACCCTGATCTCTCTCTCTAACACCCTGATCTCTCACTAACACCCTGATCTCTCTCTCTAACACCCTGATCTCTCTCTCTAACACCCTGATCTCTCTCTCTAACACCCTGATCTCTCTCTCTAACACCCTGATCTCTCTCTCTAACACCATGATCTCTCTCTAACATGATGATCTCTCTCTAACACCCTGATCTCTCTCTCTCTAACACCCTGATCTCTCTCTCTCTAACACCCTGATCTCTCTCTGCAATACCCTGATCTCTCTTTATCTTAACACCCTGATCGCTCTCTCTAACATCCTGATCTCTCTCCCTCTAACACCCTGATCTCTCTCTCTCTCTAAGACCCTGATCTCTTTCTCTCTCTAACACCCTGTTCTCTCTCTAACACCCTGATCTCTCTTTAACACCCTGATATCTCTCTCTCTAACACACTGATCTCTCTCTCTAACACCCTGATCTCTCTCTCTAACACCCTGATCTCTCTCTCTAACACCCTGATCTCTCTCTCTCTAATACCCTGATCTCTCTCTCTCTCTAACACCCTGATCTCTCTCTAACACCCAGATCTCTCTCTCTAACACCCTGATCTCTCTCTCTCTAACACCCTGATCTCTCTCTCTAACACCCTGATCTCTCTCTCTCTAACACCCTGATCTCTCTCTCTAACACCCTGATCTCTCTCTCTAACACCCTGATCTCTCTCTCTCTAACACCCTGATCTCTCTCTCTCTCTAACACCCTGATCTCTCTCTCTAACACCCTGATCTCTCTCTCTAACACCCTGATCTCTCTCTCTAACACCCTGATCTCTCTCTCTAACACCATGATCTCTCTCTAACATGATGATCTCTCTCTAACACCCTGATCTCTCTCTCTCTAACACCCTGATCTCTCTCTGCAATACCCTGATCTCTCTCTATCTTAACACCCTGATCGCTCTCTCTAACATCCTGATCTCTCTCCCTCTAACACCCTGATCTCCCTCTCTCTCTAAGACCCTGATCTCATTCTCTCTCTAACACCCTGATCTCTCTCTAACACCCTGATCTCTCTCTAACACCCTGATCTCTCTCTGCAATACCCTGATCTCTCTCTCTCTCTAACACCCTGATCTCTATCTCTCTAACACCCTGATCTCTATCTCTCTAACACCCTGATCTCTCTCTCTAACACATTGAGCTCTCTCACTCTTTCACACGCTGATTGCCCAGTCTAACACCCTGATCGCAATCTCTAACACCCTGATCTCTCTCTCTCACACCCAGATCTCTCTCTCTAGCACACCCTGATCACTCTCTCGAACACACTGATCTCTCTCTTTCTCTCTAAAACCCTGACCCCTCTCTCTCTCTCTCTCTCTCTCTAACAAACTGATATCTCTCTCTCTAACAACCTGATCTCTCTCTCTCTAACACCCTGATCTCTCTCTCTAACACCCTGATCTCTATCTCTAACACCCTGATCTCTCTCTCTCACACCCTGATCTCTCTCTCTCTCTAACACACTGATCTCTCTCTCTCTAACTCACTGATCTCTCTCTCTAACATCCTGACCTCTCTCTCTTAACCCAAATCTCTCTCTCTAACACCCTGATCTCTCTCTCTTCACACCCTGATCTCTCGCTCACACACCCTGATCTCTCTCTCACACACCCTGATCTCTATGTCTAACACTCTGATCTCACTCTCTCACTTAACATCCTGATCACTTTCTTAACACCCTGATCTCTCTCTCAAACAACCTGATCTCTCTGACTAACAACCTGATCTCTCTCTCTCAAACACTGATCTCCCTCTCTAACACACGGATCTCACTCTCTAACACACGGATCTCTCCCTCTAACACCATGATCTCTCTCCAACACCATGATCTCTCTAACACCCTGACCTCTCTCTCTCTAACACCCTGATCTCTCTCTCTCACACACTGATCTCTCTCTCTAACACTCTGATCTCTCTCTCTAACACCCTGATCTCTCTCTCTAACACCCTGATCTCTCTCTCTAACACCCTGATCTCTCTCTCTAACACCCTGATCTCTCTCTCTCTAACACCCTGATCTCTCTCTCTCTCTAACACCCTGATCTCTCTCTAAAACCCTGATCTCTCTCTCTCTAACACCCTGATCTCTCTCTCTAACACCCTGATCTCTCTCTCTAACACCCTGATCTCTCTCTCTAACACCCTGATCTCTCTCTCTCTAACACCCTGATCTCTCTCTCTCTCTAACACCCTGATCTCTCTCTAACACCCTGATCTCTCTCTCTAACACCCTGATCTCTCTCTCCAACAAACTGATCTCTCTAACTAACTCACTGATCTCCCTCTCTAACACCCTGATCTCTCTCTCTAACAAACTGATCTCTCTAACTCACTGATCTCCCTCTCTATCACCCTGATCTCTCTCTCTAACACCCTGATCTCTCTCTCTCTAACACCCTGATCTCTCTCTGCAATACCCTGATCTCTCTCTCTCTCTCACACCCTGATCTCTATCTCTCTAACACCCTGATCTCTCTCTCTAAAACATTGACCTCTCTCACTCTTTCACACGCTGATTGCCCAGTCTAACACCCTGATCGCAATCTCTAACACCCTGATCTCTCTCTCTCACACACAGATCTCTCTCTCTAGCACACTGATCTCTCTCTCTAACACACTGATCTATCTCTTTCTCTCTAACACCCTGACCCCTCTCTCTCTCTAACAAACTGATATCTGTCTCTCTAACAACCTGATCTCTCTCTCTCCAACACCCTGATCTCTCTCTCTCTAACACCCTGATCTCTATCTAACACCCTGATCTCTCTCCCTCTAACACCCTGATCTCTCTCTCTCTCCAAGACCCTGATCTCTCTCTCTCTAACACCCTGATCTCTCTCTAACACCCTGATCTCTCTCTCTAACACCCTGATCTCTCTCTCTAACACACTGATCTCTCTCTCTAACACCCTGATCTCTCTCTCTAACACCCTGATCTCTCTCTCTAACACCCTGATCTCTCTCTCTAACAAACTGATCTCTCTAACTAACTCACTGATCTCCCTCACTAACACCCTGATCACTCTCTCTAACAAACTGCCCTCTCTAACTCACTGATCTCCCTCTCTAACACCCTGATCTCTCTAACACCCTGATCTCTCTCTCTCTAACACCCTGATCTCTCTCTCTCTAACACCCTGATCTCTCTCTGCAATACCCTGATCTCTCTCTCTCTCTCTCTAACACCCTGATCTCTCTCTCTAACACCCTGATCTCTCTCTCTCTAACACCCTGATCTCTCTCTGCAATACCCTGATCTCTCTCTCTCTCTAACACCCTGATCTCTATCTCTCTAACACCCTGATCTATCTCTTTCTCTCTAACACCCTGACCCCTCTCTCTCTCTAACAAACTGATATCTGTCTCTCTAACAACCTGATCTCTCTCTCTCCAACACCCTGATCTCTCTCTCTCTAACACCCTGATCTCTATCTAACACCCTGATCTCTATCTCTAACACCCTGATCTCTCTCCCTCTAACACCCTGATCTCTCTCTCTCTCCAAGACCCTGATCTCTCTCTCTCTAACACCCTGATCTCTCTCTAACACCCTGATCTCTCTCTCTAACACCCTGATCTCTCTCTCTAACACACTGATCTCTCTGGCTAACACCCTGATCTCTCTCTCTAACACCCTGATCTCTCTCTCTAACACCCTGATCTCTCTCTCTAACAAACTGATCTCTCTAACTAACTCACTGATCTCCCTCCCTAACACCCTGATCACTCTAACACCCTGATCTCTCTCTCTCTAACACCCTGATCTCTCTCTCTCTAACACCCTGATCTCTCTCTGCAATACCCTGATCTCTCTCTCTCTCTCTCTAACACCCTGATCTCTCTCTCTAACACCCTGATCTCTCTCTCTCTAACACCCTGATCTCTCTCTGCAATACCCTGATCTCTCTCTCTCTCTAACACCCTGATCTCTATCTCTCTAACACCCTGATCTCTCTCTCTATCACTTTGACCTCTCTCACTCTTTCACACGCTGATTGCCCAGTCTAACACCCTGATCGCAATCTCTAACACCCAGATCTCTCTCTCTCACACCCAGATCTCTCTCTCTAGCACACCCTGATCACTCTCTCGAACACACTGATCTCTCTCTTTCTCTCTAAAACCCTGACCCCTCTCTCTCTCTCTCTCTCTCTCTAACAAACTGATATCTCTCTCTCTAACAACCTGATCTCTCTCTCTCTAACACCCTGATCTCTCTCTCTAACACCCTGATCTCTATCTCTAACACCCTGATCTCTCTCTCTCACACCCTGATCTCTCTCTCTCTCTAACACACTGATCTCTCTCTCTCTAACTCACTGATCTCTCTCTCTAACATCCTGACCTCTCTCTCTTAACCCAAATCTCTCTCTCTAACACCCTGATCTCTCTCTCTTCACACCCTGATCTCTCGCTCACACACCCTGATCTCTCTCTCACACACCCTGATCTCTATGTCTAACACTCTGATCTCACTCTCTCTCTTAACATCCTGATCTCTTTCTTAACACCCTGATCTCTCTCTCAAACAACCTGATCTCTCTGACTAACAACCTGATCTCTCTCTCTCAAACACTGATCTCCCTCTCTAACACACGGATCTCACTCTCTAACACACGGATCTTTCTCTCTAACACCATGATCTCTCTCTAACACCATGATCTCTCTCTAACACCCTGATCTCTCTCTCTCTAACACCCTGATCTCTCTCTCTCACACACTGATCTCTCTCTCTCTAACACCCTGATCTTTCTCTCTAACACCCTGATCTCTCTCTAACACCCTGATCTCTCTCTCTCTCTAACACCCTGATCTCTCTCTAACACCCTGATCTCTCTCTCTAACACCCTAATCTCTCTCTCTCTAACACCCTGATCTCTCTCTCTAACACCCTGATCTCTCTCTCTAACACCCTGATCTCTCTCTCTAACACCCTGATCTCTCTCTCTAACACCCTGATCTCTCTCTCTAACATCATGATCTCTCTCTAACATGATGATCTCTCTCTAACACCCTGATCTCTCTCTCTCTAACACCCTGATCTCTCTCTGCAATACCCTGATCTCTCTCTATCTTAACACCCTGATCGCTCTCTCTAACATCCTGATCTCTCTCCCTCTAAAACCCTGATCTCTCTCTCTCTCTCTAAGACCCTGATCTCTTTCTCTCTCTAACACCCTGATCTCTCTCTACCACCCTGATCTCTCTCTAACACCCTGATCTCTCTCTCTCTCTAACACACTGATCTCTCTCTCTAACACTCTGATCTCTCTCTCTAACACCCTGATCTCTCTCTCTAACACCCTGATCTCTCTCTCTAACACCCTGATCTCTCTCTAACACCCTGATCTCTATCTCTAACACCCTGATCTCTCTCTCAACCCTGATCTCTCTCTCTATCTAATACCCTGATCTCTCTCTCTCTAACATACTGATCTCTCTCTCTCTAACTCACTGATCTCTCTCTAACATCCTGACCTCTCTCTCTTACACCGAAATCTCTCTCTCTAACACACTAATCTCTCTCTCACACACCCTGATCTCTCTGTCTAACACTCTGATCTCACTCTCTCTTAACATCCTGATCTCTCTCTCTAATATCCTGATCTCTCTAACTAACACCCTGATCTCTCTCTCTCACACAGTGATCTCTGCCCCCAACACCCTGATCTCTATCTCTAACACCCTGATCTCTCTCTCAGCCCTGATCTCTCTCACTATCTAACACCCTGATCTCTCTCTCTCTAACATACTGATCTCTCTCTCTAACATCCTGACCTCTCTCTCTTACACCCAAATCTCTCTCTCTAACACCCTGATCTCTCTCTCTACACAGCCCGATCTCTCGCTCACATACCCAGATCTCTCTCTCAAACAACCTGATCTCTCTGACTAACAACCTGATCTCTCTCTCTCAAACACTGATCTCCCTCTCTAACACACGGATCTCACTCTCTTACACACGGATCTCTCTCTCTAACACCATGATCTCTCTCTAACACCATGATCTCTCTCTAACACCCTGATCTCTCTCTCTCTAACACCCTGATCTCTCCCTCTCTAACACGCTGATCTCTCTCTCAAACACCCTGATCACTCTCTAACACTCTGATCCCTCTCTCTCTCTAACACCCTGATCTCTCTCTAACACCCTGATCTCTCTCTCTAACACCCTGATCTCTCACTAACACCCTGATCTCTCTCTCTAACACACTGATCTCTCTCTCTAACACCCTGATCTCTCTCTCTAACACCCTGATCTCTCTCTCTAACACCCTGATCTCTCTCTCTAACACCATGATCTCTCTCTAACATGATGATCTCTCTCTAACACCCTGATCTCTCTCTCTCTAACACCCTGATCTCTCTCTCTCTAACACCCTGATCTCTCTCTGCAATACCCTGATCTCTCTTTATCTTAACACCCTGATCGCTCTCTCTAACATCCTGATCTCTCTCCCTCTAACACCCTGATCTCTCTCTCTCTCTAAGACCCTGATCTCTTTCTCTCTCTAACACCCTGTTCTCTCTCTAACACCCTGATCTCTCTTTAACACCCTGATATCTCTCTCTCTAACACACTGATCTCTCTCTCTAACACCCTGATCTCTCTCTCTAACACCCTGATCTCTCTCTCTAACACCCTGATCTCTCTCTCTCTAACACCCTGATCTCTCTCTCTCTCTAACACCCTGATCTCTCTCTAACACCCAGATCTCTCTCTCTAACACCCTGATCTCTCTCTCTCTCTAACACCCTGATCTCTCTCTCTAACACCCTGATCTCACTCTCTAACACCCTGATCTCTCTCTCTAACACCCTGATCTCTCTCTCTAACACCCTGATCTCTCTCTCTAACACCCTGATCTCTCTCTCTAACACCATGATCTCTCTCTAACATGATGATCTCTCTCTAACACCCTGATCTCTCTCTCTCTAACACCCTGATCTCTCTCTGCAATACCCTGATCTCTCTCTATCTTAACACCCTGATCGCTCTCTCTAACATCCTGATCTCTCTCCCTCTAACACCCTGATCTCCCTCTCTCTCTAAGACCCTGATCTCTTTCTCTCTCTAACACCCTGATCTCTCTCTAACACCCTGATCTCTCTCTAACACCCTGATCTCTCTCTGCAATACCCTGATCTCTCTCTCTCTCTAACACCCTGATCTCTATCTCTCTAACACCCTGATCTCTATCTCTCTAACACCCTGATCTCTCTCTCTAACACATTGAGCTCTCTCACTCATTCACACGCTGATTGCCCAGTCTAACACCCTGATCGCAATCTCTAACACCCTGATCTCTCTCTCTCACACCCAGATCTCTCTCTCTAGCACACCCTGATCACTCTCTCGAACACACTGATCTCTCTCTTTCTCTCTAAAACCCTGACCCCTCTCTCTCTCTCTCTCTCTAACAAACTGATATCTCTCTCTCTAACAACCTGATCTCTCTCTCTCTAACACCCTGATCTCTCTCTCTAACACCCTGATCTCTATCTCTAACACCCTGATCTCTCTCTCTCACACCCTGATCTCTCTCTCTCTCTAACACACTGATCTCTCTCTCTCTAACTCACTGATCTCTCTCTCTAACATCCTGACCTCTCTCTCTTAACCCAAATCTCTCTCTCTAACACCCTGATCTCTCTCTCTTCACACCCTGATCTCTCGCTCACACACCCTGATCTCTCTCTCACACACCCTGATCTCTATGTCTAACACTCTGATCTCACTCTCTCTCTTAACATCCTGATCACTTTCTTAACACCCTGATCTCTCTCTCAAACAACCTGATCTCTCTGACTAACAACCTGATCTCTCTCTCTCAAACACTGATCTCCCTCTCTAACACACGGATCTCACTCTCTAACACACGGATCTCTCCCTCTAACACCATGATCTCTCTCCAACACCATGATCTCTCTAACACCCTGATCTCTCTCTCTCTAACACCCTGATCTCTCTCTCTCACACACTGATCTCTCTCTCTAACACTCTGATCTCTCTCTCTAACACCCTGATCTCTCTCTCTAACACCCTGATCTCTCTCTCTAACACCCTGATCTCTCTCTCTAACACCCTGATCTCTCTCTCTCTAACACCCTGATCTCTCTCTCTCTCTAACACCCTGATCTCTCTCTAACACCCTGATCTCTCTCTCTCTAACACCCTGATCTCTCTCTCTAACACCCTGATCTCTCCCTCTAACACCCTGATCTCTCTCTCTAACACCCTGATCTCTCTCTGCAATACCCTGATCTCTATCTTAACACCCTGATCGCTCTCTCTAACATCCTGATCTCTCTCCCTCTAACACCCTGATCTCTCTCTCTCTCTAAGACCCTGATCTCTTTCTCTCTCTAACACCCTGATCTCTCTCTAACACCCTGATCTCTCTCTAACACCCTGATCTCTCTCTCTCTAACACACTGATCTCTCTCTCTAACACTCTGATCTCTCTCTCTAACACCCTGATCTCTCTCTCTAACACCCTGATCTCTTTCTCTAACACCCTGATCTCTCTCTCCAACAAACTGATCTCTCTAACTAACTCACTGATCTCCCTCTCTAACACCCTGATCTCTCTCTCTAACAAACTGATCTCTCTAACTCACTGATCTCCCTCTCTATCACCATGATCTCTCTCTCTAACACCATGATCTCTCTCTCTCTAACACGCTGATCTCTCTCTGCAATACCCTGATCTCTCCCTCTAACACCCTGATCTCTCTCTCTAACACCCTGATCTCTCTCTCTCTAACACCCTGATCTCTCTCTGCAATACCCTGATCTCTCTCTCTCTCTAACACCCTGATCTCTATCTCTCTAACACCCTGATCTCTCTCTCTAAAACATTGACCTCTCTCACTCTTTCACACGCTGATTGCCCAGTCTAACACCCTGATCGCAATCTCTAACACCCTGATCTCTCTCTCTCACACCCAGATCTCTCTCTCTAGCACACTGATCTCTCTCTCTAACACACTGATCTCTCTCTTTCTCTCTAACACCCTGACCCCTCTCTCTCTCTCTCTCTCTCTAACAAACTGATATCTGTCTCTCTAATAACCTGATCTCTCTCTCTCCAACACCCTGATCTCTCTCTCTAACACCCTGATCTCTATCTAACACCCTGATCTCTATCTCTAACACTCAGATCTCTCTCCCTCTCTAACACCCTGATCTCTATCTCTCTAACACCCTGATCTCTCTCTCTAAAACATTGACCTCTCTCACTCTTTCACACGCTGATTGCCCAGTCTAACACCCTGATCTCTCTCTCTAACACCCTGATCTCTCTCTCTAACACACTGATCTCTCTCTCAAACAACCTGATCTCTCTGACTAACAACCTGATCTCTCTCTCTCAAACACTGATCTCCCTCTCTAACACACGGATCTCACTCTCTAACACACGGATCTCTCTCTCTAACACCATGATCTCTCTCTAACACCATGATCTCTCTCTAACACCCTGATCTCTCTCTCCCTAACACCCTGATCTCTCTCTCTCACACACTGATCTCTCTCTCTCTAACACCCTGATCTCTCTCTCTAACACCCTGATCTCTCTCTAACACCCTGATCTCTCTCTCTCTCTAACACCCTGATCTCTCTCTAACACCCTGATCTCTCTCTCTAACACCCTGATCTCTCTCTCTCTAACACCCTGATCTCTCTCTCTAACACCCTGATCTCTCTCTCTAACACCCTGATCTCTCTCTCTAACAAACTGATCTCTCTCTCTAACACCCTGATCTCTCTCTCTAACACCATGATCTCTCTCTAACATGATGATCTCTCTCTAACACCCTGATCTCTCTCTCTCTAACACCCTGATCTCTCTCTGCAATACCCTGACCTCTCTCTATCTTAACATCCTGATCGCTCTCTCTAACATCCTGATCTCTCTCCCCCTAAAAACCTGATCTCTCTCTCTCTCTAAGACCCTGATCTCTTTCTCTCTCTAACACCCTGATCTCTCTCTAACACCCTGATCTCTCTCTAACACCCTCATCTCTCTCTCTCTCTAACACACTGATCTCTCTCTCTAACACTCTGATCTCTCTCTCTAACACCCTGATCTCTCTCTCTAACACCCTGATCTCTCTCTCTAACACCCTGATCTCTCTCTCTAACACCCTGATCTCTCTCTCTCTAACACCCTGATCTCTCTCTCTCTCTAACACCCTGATCTCTCTCTAACACCCCGATCTCTCTCTCTAACACCCTGATCTCTCTCTCTCTAACACCCTGATCTCTCTCTCTAACACCCTGATCTCTCTCTCTAACACCCTGATCTCTCTCTCTAACACCATGATCTCTCTCTAACATGATGATCTCTCTCTAACACCCTGATCTCTCTCTCTCTAACACCCTGATCTCTATCTTAACACCCAGATCGCTCTCTCTAACATCCTGATCTCTCTCCCTCTAACACCCTGATCTCTCTCTCTCTCTAAGACCCTGATCTCTTTCCCTCTCTAACACCCAGATCTCTCTCTAACACCCTGATCTCTCTCTAACACCCTGATCTCTCTCTCTCTATCACACTGATCTCTCTCTCTAACACTCCGATCTCTCTCTCTAACACCCTGATCTCTCTCTAACACCCTGATCTCTCTCTCTAACACCCTGATCTCTCTCTCCAACAAACTGATCTCTCTAACTAACTCACTGATCTCCCTCTCTAACACCCTGATCTCTCTCTCTAACAAACTGATCTCTCTAACTCACTGATCTCCCTCTCTATCACCCTGATCTCTCTCTCTAACACCCTGATCTCTCTCTCTCTAACACCCTGATCTCTCTCTGCAATACCCTGATCTCTCTCTCTCTCTCACACCCTGATCTCTATCTCTCTAACACCCTGATCTCTCTCTCTAAAACATTGACCTCTCTCACTCTTTCACACGCTGATTGCCCAGTCTAACACCCTGATCGCAATCTCTAACACCCTGATCTCTCTCTCTCACACACAGATCTCTCTCTCTAGCACACTGATCTCTCTCTCTAACACACTGATCTATCTCTTTCTCTCTAACACCCTGACCCCTCTCTCTCTCTAACAAACTGATATCTGTCTCTCTAACAACCTGATCTCTCTCTCTCCAACACCCTGATCTCTCTCTCTCTAACACCCTGATCTCTATCTAACACCCTGATCTCTCTCCCTCTAACACCCTGATCTCTCTCTCTCTCCAAGACCCTGATCTCTCTCTCTCTAACACCCTGATCTCTCTCTAACACCCTGATCTCTCTCTCTAACACCCTGATCTCTCTCTCTAACACACTGATCTCTCTCTCTAACACCCTGATCTCTCTCTCTAACACCCTGATCTCTCTCTCTAACACCCTGATCTCTCTCTCTAACAAACTGATCTCTCTAACTAACTCACTGATCTCCCTCCCTAACACCCTGATCACTCTCTCTAACAAACTGCCCTCTCTAACTCACTGATCTCCCTCTCTAACACCCTGATCTCTCTAACACCCTGATCTCTCTCTCTCTAACACCCTGATATCTCTCTCTCTAACACCCTGATCTCTCTCTGCAATACCCTGATCTCTCTCTCTCTCTCTCTAACACCCTGATCCCTCTCTCTAACACCCTGATCTCTCTCTCTCTAACACCCTGATCTCTCTCTGCAATACCCTGATCTCTCTCTCTCTCTAACACCCTGATCTCTATCTCTCTAACACCCTGATCTATCTCTTTCTCTCTAACACCCTGACCCCTCTCTCTCTCTAACAAACTGATATCTGTCTCTCTAACAACCTGATCTCTCTCTCTCCAACACCCTGATCTCTCTCTCTCTAACACCCTGATCTCTATCTAACACCCTGATCTCTATCTCTAACACCCTGATCTCTCTCCCTCTAACACCCTGATCTCTCTCTCTCTCCAAGACCCTGATCTCTCTCTCTCTAACACCCTGATCTCTCTCTAACACCCTGATCTCTCTCTCTAACACCCTGATCTCTCTCTCTAACACACTGATCTCTCTGGCTAACACCCTGATCTCTCTCTCTAACACCCTGATCTCTCTCTCTAACACCCTGATCTCTCTCTCTAACAAACTGATCTCTCTAACTAACTCACTGATCTCCCTCCCTAACACCCTGATCACTCTCTCTAACAAACTGCCCTCTCTAACTCACTGATCTCCCTCTCTAACACCCTGATCTCTCTAACACCCTGATCTCTCTCTCTCTAACACCCTGATCTCTCTCTCTCTAACACCCTGATCTCTCTCTGCAATACCCTGATCTCTCTCTCTCTCTCTCTAACACCCTGATCTCTCTCTCTAACACCCTGATCTCTCTCTCTCTAACACCCTGATCTCTCTCTGCAATACCCTGATCTCTCTCTCTCTCTAACACCCTGATCTCTATCTCTCTAACACCCTGATCTCTCTCTCTATCACTTTGACCTCTCTCACTCTTTCACACGCTGATTGCCCAGTCTAACACCCTGATCGCAATCTCTAACACCCTGATCTCTCTCTCTCACACCCAGATCTCTCTCTCTAGCACACCCTGATCACTCTCTCGAACACACTGATCTCTCTCTTTCTCTCTAAAACCCTGACCCCTCTCTCTCTCTCTCTCTCTCTCTAACAAACTGATATCTCTCTCTCTAACAACCTGATCTCTCTCTCTCTAACACCCTGATCTCTCTCTCTAACACCCTGATCTCTATCTCTAACACCCTGATCTCTCTCTCTCACACCCTGATCTCTCTCTCTCTCTAACACACTGATCTCTCTCTCTCTAACTCACTGATCTCTCTCTCTAACATCCTGACCTCTCTCTCTTAACCCAAATCTCTCTCTCTAACACCCTGATCTCTCTCTCTTCACACCCTGATCTCTCGCTCACACACCCTGATCTCTCTCTCACACACCCTGATCTCTATGTCTAACACTCTGATCTCACTCTCTCTCTTAACATCCTGATCTCTTTCTTAACACCCTGATCTCTCTCTCAAACAACCTGATCTCTCTGACTAACAACCTGATCTCTCTCTCTCAAACACTGATCTCCCTCTCTAACACACGGATCTCACTCTCTAACACACGGATCTTTCTCTCTAACACCATGATCTCTCTCTAACACCATGATCTCTCTCTAACACCCTGATCTCTCTCTCTCTAACACCCTGATCTCTCTCTCTCACACACTGATCTCTCTCTCTCTAACACCCTGATCTCTCTCTCTAACACCCTGATCTCTCTCTAACACCCTGATCTCTCTCTCTCTCTAACACCCTGATCTCTCTCTAACACCCTGATCTCTCTCTCTAACACCCTAATCTCTCTCTCTCTAACACCCTGATCTCTCTCTCTAACACCCTGATCTCTCTCTCTAACACCCTGATCTCTCTCTCTAACACCCTGATCTCTCTCTCTAACACCCTGATCTCTCTCTCTAACATCATGATCTCTCTCTAACATGATGATCTCTCTCTAACACCCTGATCTCTCTCTCGCTAACACCCTGATCTCTCTCTGCAATACCCTGATCTCTCTCTATCTTAACACCCTGATCGCTCTCTCTAACATCCTGATCTCTCTCCCTCTAAAACCCTGATCTCTCTCTCTCTCTCTAAGACCCTGATCTCTTTCTCTCTCTAACACCCTGATCTCTCTCTCTCTCTAACACACTGATCTCTCTCTCTAACACTCTGATCTCTCTCTCTAACACCCTGATCTCTCTCTCTAACACCCTGATCTCTCTCTCTAACACCCTGATCTCTCTCTCTAACACCCTGATCTCTCTCTAACACCCTGATCTCTCTCTCTAACACCCTGATCTCTCTCTCTCTCTAACACCCTGATCTCTCTCTAACACCCTGATCTCTCTCTCTAACACCCTGATCTCTCTCTCTCTAACACCCTGATCTCTCTCTCTAACACCCTGATCTCTCTCTCTAACACCATGATCTCTCTCTAACATGATGATCACTCTCTAACACCCTGATCTCTCTCTCTCTAACACCCTGATCTCTCTCTGCAATACTCTGATCTCTATCTTAACACCCTGATCGCTCTCTCTAACATCCTGATCTCTCTCCCTCTAACACCCTGATCTCTCTCTCTCTCTAAGACCCTGATCTCTTTCTCTCTCTAACACCCTGATCTCTCTCTAACTCCCTGATCTCTCTCTAAAACCCAGATCTCTCTCTCTCTAACACACTGATCTCTCTCTCTAACACTCCGATCTCTCTCTCTAACACCCTGATCTCTCTCTTTAACACCCTGATCTCTCTCTCTAACACCCTGGTCTCTCTCTCCAACAAACTGATCTCTCTAACTAACTCACTGATCTCCCTCTCTAACACCCTGATCTCTCTCTCTAACAAACTGATCTCTCTAACTCACTGATCTCCCTCTCTATCACCCTGATCTCTCTCTCTAACACCATGATCTCTCTCTCTCTAACACCCTGATCTCTCTCTGCAATACCCTGATCTCTCCCTCTAACACCCTGATCTCTCTCTCTAACACTCTTATCTCTCTCTCTAACACCCTGATCTCTCTCTCTAACACCCTGATCTCTCTCTCTAACACCCTGATCTCTCTCTCCAACAAACTGATCTCTCTAACTAACTCACTGATCTCCCTCTCTAACACCCTGATCTCTCTCTCTAACAAGCTGATCTCTCTAACTCACTGATCTCCCTCTCTATCACCCTGATCTCTCTCTCTAACACCATGATCTCTCTCTCTCTAACACCCTGATCTCTCTCTGCAATACCCTGATCTCTCCCTCTAACACCCTGATCTCTCTCTCTAACAACCTGATCTCTCTGACTAACAACCTGATCTCTCTCTCTCAAACACTGATCTCCCTCTCTAACACACGGATCTCACTCTCTAACACACGGATATCTCTCTAACACCCTGATCTCTCTCTCTTACACCCTGATCTCTCTCTCTAACACCCTGATCTCTCTCTCCAACAAACTGATCTCTCTAACTAACTCACTGATCTCCCTCTCTAACACCCTGATCTCTCTCTCTAACAAACTGATCTCTCTAATTCACTGATCTCCCTCTCTATCACCCTGATCTCTCTCTCTAACACCATGATCTCTCTCTCTCTAACACCCTGATCTCTCTCTCTCTAACACCCTGATCTCTCTCTGCAATACCCTGATCTCTCTCTCTAACAAACTGATCTCTCTAACTCACTGATCTCCCTCTCTATCACCCTGATTTCTCTCTCTAACACCATGATCTCTCTCTCTAACACCATGATCTCTCTCTAACACCCTGATCTCTCTCTCTCTAACACCCTGATCTCTCTCTCTCTAACACCCTGATCTCTCTCTGCAATACGCTGATCTCTCTCTCTCTCTCTCTAACACCCTGATCTCTCTCTAACACCCTGATCTCTCTCTCTCTCTAACACCCTGATCTCTCTCTGCAATACCCTGATCTCTCTCTCTCTCTAACACCCTGATCTCTATCTCTCTAACACCCTGATCTCTGCCCCTAACACCCTGATCTCTATCGCTAACACCCTGATCTCTCTCTCAAACCCTGATATCTCTCTCTCTCTCTAACACCCTGATCTCTCTCTCTAACACCCTGATCTCTATCTCTAACACCCTGAACTCTATCTCTAACACCCTGATCTCTCTCTCAACCCTGATCTCTCTCTCAAACACACTGATCTCTCTCTCTCTAACTCACTGATCTCTCTCTCTAACATCCTGACCTCTCTCTCTTACACCCAGATCTCTCTCTCTAACACACTAATCTCTCTCTCACACACCCTGATCTCTCTGTCTAACACTCTGATCTCACTCTCTCTTAACATCCTGATCTCTCTCTCTAATATCCTGATCTCTCTAACTAACACCCTGATCTCTCTCTCTCTAACACATGAATCTCTCTCTCTCTCTAACACCCGAATCACTCTCTCTGACACCCTGATCTCTCTGTCTAACGCTCAGATCTTACTCTCTCTCTCTTAACATCCTGATCTCTCTCATAACACCCTGATCGCCTTCTCTAACATCCTGATCTCTCTCTCTCTAACACCCTGATTTCTCTCTCTAAGACCCTGATCTCACTCACTAACACACTGATCTCTCTCTCACACACCCTGATCTCTCTGTCTAACACTCTGATCTCACTCTCTCTTAACATCCTGATCTCTCTCTTAACATCCTGATCTCTCTCTCTAATATCCTGATCTCTCTAACTAGCACTCTGATCTCTCTCTCACACCCTGATCTCTCTAACTAACACCCTGAGCTCTCTCTCTCACACCCTGATCTCTCTCTCTAACACCCTGATCTCTGCCCCTAACACCCTGATCTCTATCTCTAACACCCTGATCTCTCTCTCAAACCCTGATCTCTCTCTCTGTCTAACACCCTGATCTCTCTCTCTCTAACATACTGATCTCTCTCTCTCTAACTCACTGATCTCTCTCTAACAACCTGACCTCTCTCTCTTACACCCAAATCTCTCTCTCTAACACACTAATCTCTCTCTCACACACCCTGATCTCTCTGTCTAACACTCTGATCTCACTCTCTCTTAACATCCTGATCTCTCTCTTAACATCCTGATCTCTCTCTCTAATATCCTGATCTCTCTAACTAGCACTCTGATCTCTCTCTCCCACACCCTGATCTCTCTAACTAACACCCTGATCTCTCTCTCTCACACACTGATCTCTGCCCCTAACACCCTGATCTCTATCTCTAACACCCTGATCTCTCTCTCAAACCTGATCTCTCTCACTATCTAACACCCTGATCTCTCTCTCTCTAACATACTGATCTCTCTCTCTCTAACTCACTGATCTCTCTCTCTAACATCCTGACCTCCCTTTCTTACACCCAAATCTCTCTCTCTAACACCCTGATCTCTCTCTCCACACAGCCTGATCTCTCGCTCACACACCCTGATCTCTCTCTCACACACCCTGATCTCTATGTCTAACACTCTGATCTCTCTCTCTTAACACTCTGATCTCTCTCTCGAACAACCTGATCTCTCTAACAACCTGATACCTCTCTCTCAAACACTGATCTCTCTCTCTAACACACGGATCTCTCTCTATCTTAACACCCTGATCTCTATCTCTCTAATACCCTGATCTCTCTCTCTAACACATTGACCTCTCTCACTCTTTCACACGCTGATTGCCCAGTCTAACACCCTGATCGCAATCTCTAACACCCTGATCTCTCTCTCTCACACCCAGATCTCTCTCTCTAGCACACTGATCTCTCTCTCTAACACACTGATCTCTCTCTTTCTCTCTAACACCCTGACCCCTCTCTCTCTCTCTATCTAACAAACTGATATCTGTCTCTCTAACAACCTGATCTCTCTCTCTCCAACACCCTGATCTCTCTCTCTAACACCCTGATCTCTATCTAACACCCTAATCTCTATCTCTAACACCCTGATCTCTCTCTCTACACACCCTGATCTCTCGCTCACACACCCTGATCTCTCTCTCACACACCCTGATCTCTATGTCTAACACTCTGATCTCACTCTCTCTCTTAACATCCTGATCTCTTTCTTAACACACTGACTCTCTCTCTAACAACCTGATCTCTCTGACTAACAACCTGATCTCTCTCTCTCAAACACTGATCTCCCTCTCTAACACACGGATCTCACTCTCTAACACATGGATATCTCTCTCTAACACCATGATCTCTCTCTCTAACACCATGATGTCTCTCTAACACCCTGATCTCTCTCTCTCTAACACCTTGATCTCTCTCTCTCACACCCTGATCTCTCTCTATCTAACACCCTGATATCTCTCTCTCTCTAACACCCTGATCTCTCTTTAACACCCTGATCTCTCTCTAACACCCTGATCTCTCTCTCTAACACCCTGATCTCACTCTCTCTAACACCCTGATCTCTCTCTCTAGCACCCTGATCTCTCTCTCTAACACCCTGATATCTCTCTCTAAAACCCTGATATCTCTCTATAACACCCTGATCTCTCTCTCTAACACCCTGATCGCTCTCTCCAACACCCTGATCTCTCTAACTAACTCACTGATGTCTCTCTCTCTAACAGCCAGATCTCTCTCTCTAACACCCTGATCTCTCTCTCTAACAACATGGTCTCTCTCTCTAACACCATGACCTCTCTCTAACACCCTGATCTCTCTCTCTCTCACACCCTTATGTCTCTCTCTAACACCCTGATCTCTCTCTCTACACACCCTGATCTCTCGCTCACACACCCTGATCTCTCTCTCACACACCCTGATCTCTATGTCTAACACTCTGATCTCACTCTCTCTCTTAACATCCTGATCTCTTTCTTAACACACTGACTCTCTCTCTAACAACCTGATCTCTCTGACTAACAACCTGATCTCTCTCTCTCAAACACTGATCTCCCTCTCTAACACACGGATCTCACTCTCTAACACATGGATATCTCTCTCTAACACCATGATCTCTCTCTCTAACACCATGATGTCTCTCTAACACCCTGATCTCTCTCTCTCTAACACCTTGATCTCTCTCTCTCACACCCTGATCTCTCTCTATCTAACACCCTGATATCTCTCTCTCTCTAACACCCTGATCTCTCTTTAACACCCTGATCTCTCTCTAACACCCTGATCTCTCTCTCTAACACCCTGATCTCACTCTCTCTAACACCCTGATCTCTCTCTCTAGCACCCTGATCTCTCTCTCTAACACCCTGATATCTCTCTCTAAAACCCTGATATCTCTCTATAACACCCTGATCTCTCTCTCTAACACCCTGATCGCTCTCTCCAACACCCTGATCTCTCTAACTAACTCACTGATGTCTCTCTCTCTAACAGCCAGATCTCTCTCTCTAACACCCTGATCTCTCTCTCTAACAACATGGTCTCTCTCTCTAACACCATGACCTCTCTCTAACACCCTGATCTCTCTCTCTCTCACACCCTTATGTCTCTCTCTAACACCCTGATCTCTCTCTCTCTAACACCCTGATCTCTCTCTCTCTCTAACACCCTGATCTCTCTCTAACACCCTGAACTCTCTCTCTCTAACACCCTGATCTATCTCTAACACCCTGATCTCTCTCTCTAACACCCTGATCTCTCTCTCTAACACCCTGATCTCTCTCTCTAACACCCTGATCTCTCTCTCTAACACCCTGATCTCTCTCTCTAACACCCTGATCTCTCTCTCTAACACGATGATCTCTCTCTCTAACACGATGATCTCTCTCTAACATGATGATCTCTCTCTCTAACACCCTGATCTCTCTCTCTCTCTAACACCCTGATCTCTCTCTGCAATACCCTGATCTCTCTCTATCTTAACACCCTGATCGCTCTCTCTCTCTAAGACCCTGATCTCTCTCTCTCTCTAACACACTGATCTCTCTCTCTAACACTCTGATCTCTCTCTCTAACACCCTGATCTCTCTCTCTAACACTCTGATCTCTCTCTCTAAAACCCTGATCTCTCTCTCTAACACCCTGATCTCTCTCTGCAATACCCTGATCTCTCTCTATCTTAACACCCTGATCGCTCTCTCTCTCTAAGACCCTGATCTCTTTCTTTCTCTAACACCCTGATCTCACTCTCTCTCTAACACCCTGATCTCTCTCTAACACCCTGATCTCTCTCTCTCTAACACACTGATCTCTCTCTCTAACACTCTGATCTCTCTCTCTAACACCCTGATCTCTCTCTCTAACACCCTGATCTCTCTCTCTAACACCCTGATCTCTCTCTCCAACAAACTGATCTCTCTAACTAACTCACTGATCTCCCTCTCTAACACCCTGATCTCCCTCTCTAACAAACTGATCTCTCTAACTCACTGATCTCCCTCTCTATCACCCTGATCTCTCTCTCTAACACCATGATCTCTCTCTCTCTAACACCCTGATCTCTCTCTCTCTAACACCCTGATCTCTCTCTCTCTAACACCCTGATCTCTCTCTGCAATACCCTGATCTCTCCCTCTAACACCCTGATCTCTCTCTCTAACACCCTGATCTCTCTCTCTCTAACACCCTGAACTCTCTCTGCAATACCCTGATCTCTCTCTCTCTCTAACACCCTGATCTCAATCTCTCTAACACCCTGATCTCTCTCTCTAACACATTGACCTCTCTCACTCTTTCACACGCTGATTGCCCAGTCTAACACCCTGATCGCAATCTCTAACACCCTGATCTCTCTCTCTAACACACTGATCTCTCTCTCTAACACTCTGATCTCTCTCTCTAACACCCTGATCTCTCTCTCTAACACTCTGATCTCTCTCTCTAAAACCCTGATCTCTCTCTCTAACACCCTGATCTCTCTCTGCAATACCCTGATCTCTCTCTATCTTAACACCCTGATCGCTCTCTCTCTCTAAGACCCTGATCTCTTTCTTTCTCTAACACCCTGATCTCACTCTCTCTCTAACACCCTGATCTCTCTCTAACACCCTGATCTCTCTCTCTCTAACACACTGATCTCTCTCTCTAACACTCTGATCTCTCTCTCTAACACCCTGATCTCTCTCTCTAACACCCTGATCTCTCTCTCTAACACCCTGATCTCTCTCTCCAACAAACTGATCTCTCTAACTAACTCACTGATCTCCCTCTCTAACACCCTGATCTCCCTCTCTAACAAACTGATCTCTCTAACTCACTGATCTCCCTCTCTATCACCCTGATCTCTCTCTCTAACACCATGATCTCTCTCTCTCTAACACCCTGATCTCTCTCTCTCTAACACCCTGATCTCTCTCTCTCTAACACCCTGATCTCTCTCTGCAATACCCTGATCTCTCCCTCTAACACCCTGATCTCTCTCTCTAACACCCTGATCTCTCTCTCTCTAACACCCTGAACTCTCTCTGCAATACCCTGATCTCTCTCTCTCTAACACCCTATCTCAATCTCTCTAACACCCTGATCTCTCTCTCTAACACATTGACCTCTCTCACTCTTTCACACGCTGATTGCCCAGTCTAACACCCTGATCGCAATCTCTAACACCCTGATCTCTCTCTCTAACACCCTGATCTCTCTCTCTAACACCCTGATCTCTCTCTCTAACACCCTGATCTCTCTCCCTAACACCCTGATCTCTCTCTCTAACACCCTGATCTCTTTCTCTAACACGATGATCTCTCTCTAACATGATGATCTCTCTCTAACACCCTGATCTCTCTCTCTCTCTAACACCCTGATCTCTCTCTGCAATACCCTGATCTCTCTCTATCTTAACACCCTGATCGCTCTCTCTCTCTAAGACCCTGATCTCTCTCTCTCTAACACCCTGATCTCTCTCTAACACCCTGATCTCTCTCTAACACCCTGATCTCTCTCTCTCTAACACACTGATCTCTCTCTCTAACACTCTGATCTCTCTCTCTAACACCCTGATCTCTCTCTCTAACACCCTGATCTCTCTCTCCAACAAACTGATCTCTCTAACTAACTCACTGATCTCCCTCTCTAACACCCTGATCTCTCTCTCTAACAAACTGATCTCTCTAACTCACTGATCTCCCTCTCTATCACCCTGATCTCTCTCTCCAACACCATGATCTCTCTCTCTCTAACACCCTGATCTCTCTTTCTCTAACACCCTGATCTCTCTCTGCAATACCCTGATCTCTCCCTCTAACACCCTGATCTCTCTCTCTAACACCCTGATCTCTCTCTCTCTAACACCCTGATCTCTCTCTAACACCCTGATCTCTCTCTGCAATACCCTGATCTCTCTCTCTCTCTAACACCCTGATCTCTATCTCTCTAACACCCTGATCTCTCTCTCTAACACATTGACCTCTCTCACTCTTTCACACGCTGATTGCCCAGTCTAACACCCTGATCGCAATCTCTAACACCCTGATCTCTCTCTCTCACACACAGATCTCTCTCTCTAGCACACTGATCTCTCTCTCTAACACACTGATCTCTCTCTTTCTCTCTAACACCCTGACCCCTCTCTCTCTCTCTCTCTCTAACACCCTGATCTCTCTCTCTCTAACACCCTGATCTCTCTCTGCAATACCCTGATCTCTCTCTCTCTCTCTCTAACACCCTGATCTCTCTCTCTAACACCCTGATCTCTCTCTCTCTAACACCCTGATCTCTCTCTGCAATACCCTGATCTCTCTCTCTCTCTAACACCCTGATCTCTATCTCTCTAACACCCTGATCTCTCTCTCTATCACTTTGACCTCTCTCACTCTTTCACACGCTGATTGCCCAGTCTAACACCCTGATCGCAATCTCTAACACCCTGATCTCTCTCTCTCACACCCAGATCTCTCTCTCTAGCACACCCTGATCACTCTCTCGAACACACTGATCTCTCTCTTTCTCTCTAAAACCCTGACCCCTCTCTCTCTCTCTCTCTCTCTCTAACAAACTGATATCTCTCTCTCTAACAACCTGATCTCTCTCTCTCTAACACCCTGATCTCTCTCTCTAACACCCTGATCTCTATCTCTAACACCCTGATCTCTCTCTCTCACACCCTGATCTCTCTCTCTCTCTAACACACTGATCTCTCTCTCTCTAACTCACTGATCTCTCTCTCTAACATCCTGACCTCTCTCTCTTAACCCAAATCTCTCTCTCTAACACCCTGATCTCTCTCTCTTCACACCCTGATCTCTCGCTCACACACCCTGATCTCTCTCTCACACACCCTGATCTCTATGTCTAACACTCTGATCTCACTCTCTCTCTTAACATCCTGATCTCTTTCTTAACACCCTGATCTCTCTCTCAAACAACCTGATCTCTCTGACTAACAACCTGATCTCTCTCTCTCAAACACTGATCTCCCTCTCTAACACACGGATCTCACTCTCTAACACACGGATCTTTCTCTCTAACACCATGATCTCTCTCTAACACCATGATCTCTCTCTAACACCCTGATCTCTCTCTCTCTAACACCCTGATCTCTCTCTCTCACACACTGATCTCTCTCTCTCTCTAACACCCTGATCTCTCTCTCTAACACCCTGATCTCTCTCTAACACCCTGATCTCTCTCTCTCTCTAACACCCTGATCTCTCTCTAACACCCTGATCTCTCTCTCTAACACCCTAATCTCTCTCTCTCTAACACCCTGATCTCTCTCTCTAACACCCTGATCTCTCTCTCTAACACCCTGATCTCTCTCTCTAACACCCTGATCTCTCTCTCTAACACCCTGATCTCTCTCTCTAACATCATGATCTCTCTCTAACATGATGATCTCTCTCTAACACCCTGATCTCTCTCTCTCTAACACCCTGATCTCTCTCTGCAATACCCTGATCTCTCTCTATCTTAACACCCTGATCGCTCTCTCTAACATCCTGATCTCTCTCCCTCTAAAACCCTGATCTCTCTCTCTCTCTCTAAGACCCTGATCTCTTTCTCTCTCTAACACCCTGATCTCTCTCTACCACCCTGATCTCTCTCTAACACCCTGATCTCTCTCTCTCTCTAACACACTGATCTCTCTCTCTAACACTCTGATCTCTCTCTCTAACACCCTGATCTCTCTCTCTAACACCCTGATCTCTCTCTCTAACACCCTGATCTCTCTCTCTAACACCCTGATCTCTCTCTAACACCCTGATCTCTCTCTCTAACACCCTGATCTCTCTCTCTCTCTAACACCCTGATCTCTCTCTAACACCCTGATCTCTCTCTCTAACACCCTGATCTCTCTCTCTCTAACACCCTGATCTCTCTCTCTAACACCCTGATCTCTCTCTCTAACACCATGATCTCTCTCTAACATGATGATCACTCTCTAACACCCTGATCTCTCTCTCTCTAACACCCTGATCTCTCTCTGCAATACTCTGATCTCTATCTTAACACCCTGATCGCTCTCTCTAACATCCTGATCTCTCTCCCTCTAACACCCTGATCTCTCTCTCTCTCTAAGACCCTGATCTCTTTCTCTCTCTAACACCCTGATCTCTCTCTAACACCCTGATCTCTCTCTAAAACCCAGATCTCTCTCTCTCTAACACACTGATCTCTCTCTCTAACACTCCGATCTCTCTCTCTAACACCCTGATCTCTCTCTTTAACACCCTGATCTCTCTCTCTAACACCCTGGTCTCTCTCTCCAACAAACTGATCTCTCTAACTAACTCACTGATCTCCCTCTCTAACACCCTGATCTCTCTCTCTAACAAACTGATCTCTCTAACTCACTGATCTCCCTCTCTATCACCCTGATCTCTCTCTCTAACACCATGATCTCTCTCTCTCTAACACCCTGATCTCTCTCTGCAATACCCTGATCTCTCCCTCTAGCACCCTGATCTCTCTCTCTAACACTCTTATCTCTCTCTCTAACACCCTGATCTCTCTCTCTAACACCCTGATCTCTCTCTCTAACACCCTGATCTCTCTCTCCAACAAACTGATCTCTCTAACTAACTCACTGATCTCCCTCTCTAACACCCTGATCTCTCTCTCTAACAAGCTGATCTCTCTAACTCACTGATCTCCCTCTCTATCACCCTGATCTCTCTCTCTAACACCATGATCTCTCTCTCTCTAACACCCTGATCTCTCTCTGCAATACCCTGATCTCTCCCTCTAACACCCTGATCTCTCTCTCTAACAACCTGATCTCTCTGACTAACAACCTGATCTCTCTCTCTCAAACACTGATCTCCCTCTCTAACACACGGATCTCACTCTCTAACACACGGATATCTCTCTAACACCCTGATCTCTCTCTCTAACACCCTGATCTCTCTCTCTAACACCCTGATCTCTCTCTCCAACAAACTGATCTCTCTAACTAACTCACTGATCTCCCTCTCTAACACCCTGATCTCTCTCTCTAACAAACTGATCTCTCTAATTCACTGATCTCCCTCTCTATCACCCTGATCTCTCTCTCTAACACCATGATCTCTCTCTCTCTAACACCCTGATCTCTCTCTCTCTAACACCCTGATCTCTCTCTGCAATACCCTGATCTCTCTCTCTAAGAAACTGATCTCTCTAACTCACTGATCTCCCTCTCTATCACCCTGATCTCTCTCTCCAACACCATGATCTCTCTCTCTCTAACACCCTGATCTCTCTTTCTCTAACACCCTGATCTCTCTCTGCAATACCCTGATCTCTCCCTCTAACACCCTGATCTCTCTCTCTAACACCCTGATCTCTCTCTCTCTAACACCCTGATCTCTCTCTAACACCCTGATCTCTCTCTGCAATACCCTGATCTCTCTCTCTCTCTAACACCCTGATCTCTATCTCTCTAACACCCTGATCTCTCTCTCTAACACATTGACCTCTCTCACTCTTTCACACGCTGATTGCCCAGTCTAACACCCTGATCGCAATCTCTAACACCCTGATCTCTCTCTCTCACACACAGATCTCTCTCTCTAGCACACTGATCTCTCTCTCTAACACACTGATCTCTCTCTTTCTCTCTAACACCCTGACCCCTCTCTCTCTCTCTCTCTCTAACACCCTGATCTCTCTCTCTCTAACACCCTGATCTCTCTCTGCAATACCCTGATCTCTCTCTCTCTCTCTCTAACACCCTGATCTCTCTCTCTAACACCCTGATCTCTCTCTCTCTAACACCCTGATCTCTCTCTGCAATACCCTGATCTCTCTCTCTCTCTAACACCCTGATCTCTATCTCTCTAACACCCTGATCTCTCTCTCTATCACTTTGACCTCTCTCACTCTTTCACACGCTGATTGCCCAGTCTAACACCCTGATCGCAATCTCTAACACCCTGATCTCTCTCTCTCACACCCAGATCTCTCTCTCTAGCACACCCTGATCACTCTCTCGAACACACTGATCTCTCTCTTTCTCTCTAAAACCCTGACCCCTCTCTCTCTCTCTCTCTCTCTCTAACAAACTGATATCTCTCTCTCTAACAACCTGATCTCTCTCTCTCTAACACCCTGATCTCTCTCTCTAACACCCTGATCTCTATCTCTAACACCCTGATCTCTCTCTCTCACACCCTGATCTCTCTCTCTCTCTAACACACTGATCTCTCTCTCTCTAACTCACTGATCTCTCTCTCTAACATCCTGACCTCTCTCTCTTAACCCAAATCTCTCTCTCTAACACCCTGATCTCTCTCTCTTCACACCCTGATCTCTCGCTCACACACCCTGATCTCTCTCTCACACACCCTGATCTCTATGTCTAACACTCTGATCTCACTCTCTCTCTTAACATCCTGATCTCTTTCTTAACACCCTGATCTCTCTCTCAAACAACCTGATCTCTCTGACTAACAACCTGATCTCTCTCTCTCAAACACTGATCTCCCTCTCTAACACACGGATCTCACTCTCTAACACACGGATCTTTCTCTCTAACACCATGATCTCTCTCTAACACCATGATCTCTCTCTAACACCCTGATCTCTCTCTCTCTAACACCCTGATCTCTCTCTCTCACACACTGATCTCTCTCTCTCTCTAACACCCTGATCTCTCTCTCTAACACCCTGATCTCTCTCTAACACCCTGATCTCTCTCTCTCTCTAACACCCTGATCTCTCTCTAACACCCTGATCTCTCTCTCTAACACCCTAATCTCTCTCTCTCTAACACCCTGATCTCTCTCTCTAACACCCTGATCTCTCTCTCTAACACCCTGATCTCTCTCTCTAACACCCTGATCTCTCTCTCTAACACCCTGATCTCTCTCTCTAACATCATGATCTCTCTCTAACATGATGATCTCTCTCTAACACCCTGATCTCTCTCTCTCTAACACCCTGATCTCTCTCTGCAATACCCTGATCTCTCTCTATCTTAACACCCTGATCGCTCTCTCTAACATCCTGATCTCTCTCCCTCTAAAACCCTGATCTCTCTCTCTCTCTCTAAGACCCTGATCTCTTTCTCTCTCTAACACCCTGATCTCTCTCTACCACCCTGATCTCTCTCTAACACCCTGATCTCTCTCTCTCTCTAACACACTGATCTCTCTCTCTAACACTCTGATCTCTCTCTCTAACACCCTGATCTCTCTCTCTAACACCCTGATCTCTCTCTCTAACACCCTGATCTCTCTCTCTAACACCCTGATCTCTCTCTAACACCCTGATCTCTCTCTCTAACACCCTGATCTCTCTCTCTCTCTAACACCCTGATCTCTCTCTAACACCCTGATCTCTCTCTCTAACACCCTGATCTCTCTCTCTCTAACACCCTGATCTCTCTCTCTAACACCCTGATCTCTCTCTCTAACACCATGATCTCTCTCTAACATGATGATCACTCTCTAACACCCTGATCTCTCTCTCTCTAACACCCTGATCTCTCTCTGCAATACTCTGATCTCTATCTTAACACCCTGATCGCTCTCTCTAACATCCTGATCTCTCTCCCTCTAACACCCTGATCTCTCTCTCTCTCTAAGACCCTGATCTCTTTCTCTCTCTAACACCCTGATCTCTCTCTAACACCCTGATCTCTCTCTAAAACCCAGATCTCTCTCTCTCTAACACACTGATCTCTCTCTCTAACACTCCGATCTCTCTCTCTAACACCCTGATCTCTCTCTTTAACACCCTGATCTCTCTCTCTAACACCCTGGTCTCTCTCTCCAACAAACTGATCTCTCTAACTAACTCACTGATCTCCCTCTCTAACACCCTGATCTCTCTCTCTAACAAACTGATCTCTCTAACTCACTGATCTCCCTCTCTATCACCCTGATCTCTCTCTCTAACACCATGATCTCTCTCTCTCTAACACCCTGATCTCTCTCTGCAATACCCTGATCTCTCCCTCTAGCACCCTGATCTCTCTCTCTAACACTCTTATCTCTCTCTCTAACACCCTGATCTCTCTCTCTAACACCCTGATCTCTCTCTCTAACACCCTGATCTCTCTCTCCAACAAACTGATCTCTCTAACTAACTCACTGATCTCCCTCTCTAACACCCTGATCTCTCTCTCTAACAAGCTGATCTCTCTAACTCACTGATCTCCCTCTCTATCACCCTGATCTCTCTCTCTAACACCATGATCTCTCTCTCTCTAACACCCTGATCTCTCTCTGCAATACCCTGATCTCTCCCTCTAACACCCTGATCTCTCTCTCTAACAACCTGATCTCTCTGACTAACAACCTGATCTCTCTCTCTCAAACACTGATCTCCCTCTCTAACACACGGATCTCACTCTCTAACACACGGATATCTCTCTAACACCCTGATCTCTCTCTCTAACACCCTGATCTCTCTCTCTAACACCCTGATCTCTCTCTCCAACAAACTGATCTCTCTAACTAACTCACTGATCTCCCTCTCTAACACCCTGATCTCTCTCTCTAACAAACTGATCTCTCTAATTCACTGATCTCCCTCTCTATCACCCTGATCTCTCTCTCTAACACCATGATCTCTCTCTCTCTAACACCCTGATCTCTCTCTCTCTAACACCCTGATCTCTCTCTGCAATACCCTGATCTCTCTCTCTAACAAACTGATCTCTCTAACTCACTGATCTCCCTCTCTATCACCCTGATTTCTCTCTCTAACACCATGATCTCTCTCTCTAACACCATGATCTCTCTCTAACACCCTGATCTCTCTCTCTCTAACACCCTGATCTCTCTCTCTCTAACACCCTGATCTCTCTCTGCAATACGCTGATCTCTCTCTCTCTCTCTCTAACACCCTGATCTCTCTCTAACACCCTGATCTCTCTCTCTCTCTAACACCCTGATCTCTCTCTGCAATACCCTGATCTCTCTCTCTCTCTAACACCCTGATCTCTATCTCTCTAACACCCTGATCTCTGCCCCTAACACCCTGATCTCTATCGCTAACACCCTGATCTCTCTCTCAAACCCTGATATCTCTCTCTCTCTCTAACACCCTGATCTCTCTCTCTAACACCCTGATCTCTATCTCTAACACCCTGAACTCTATCTCTAACACCCTGATCTCTCTCTCAACCCTGATCTCTCTCTCAAACACACTGATCTCTCTCTCTCTAACTCACTGATCTCTCTCTCTAACATCCTGACCTCTCTCTCTTACACCCAGATCTCTCTCTCTAACACACTAATCTCTCTCTCACACACCCTGATCTCTCTGTCTAACACTCTGATCTCACTCTCTCTTAACATCCTGATCTCTCTCTCTAATATCCTGATCTCTCTAACTAACACCCTGATCTCTCTCTCTCTAACACATGAATCTCTCTCTCTCTCTAACACCCGAATCACTCTCTCTGACACCCTGATCTCTCTGTCTAACGCTCAGATCTTACTCTCTCTCTCTTAACATCCTGATCTCTCTCATAACACCCTGATCGCCTTCTCTAACATCCTGATCTCTCTCTCTCTAACACCCTGATTTCTCTCTCTAAGACCCTGATCTCACTCACTAACACACTGATCTCTCTCTCACACACCCTGATCTCTCTGTCTAACACTCTGATCTCACTCTCTCTTAACATCCTGATCTCTCTCTTAACATCCTGATCTCTCTCTCTAATATCCTGATCTCTCTAACTAGCACTCTGATCTCTCTCTCACACCCTGATCTCTCTAACTAACACCCTGAGCTCTCTCTCTCACACCCTGATCTCTCTCTCTAACACCCTGATCTCTGCCCCTAACACCCTGATCTCTATCTCTAACACCCTGATCTCTCTCTCAAACCCTGATCTCTCTCTCTGTCTAACACCCTGATCTCTCTCTCTCTAACATACTGATCTCTCTCTCTCTAACTCACTGATCTCTCTCTAACAACCTGACCTCTCTCTCTTACACCCAAATCTCTCTCTCTAACACACTAATCTCTCTCTCACACACCCTGATCTCTCTGTCTAACACTCTGATCTCACTCTCTCTTAACATCCTGATCTCTCTCTTAACATCCTGATCTCTCTCTCTAATATCCTGATCTCTCTAACTAGCACTCTGATCTCTCTCTCTCACACCCTGATCTCTCTAACTAACACCCTGATCTCTCTCTCTCACACACTGATCTCTGCCCCTAACACCCTGATCTCTATCTCTAACACCCTGATCTCTCTCTCAAACCTGATCTCTCTCACTATCTAACACCCTGATCTCTCTCTCTCTAACATACTGATCTCTCTCTCTCTAACTCACTGATCTCTCTCTCTAACATCCTGACCTCCCTTTCTTACACCCAAATCTCTCTCTCTAACACCCTGATCTCTCTCTCCACACAGCCTGATCTCTCGCTCACACACCCTGATCTCTCTCTCACACACCCTGATCTCTATGTCTAACACTCTGATCTCTCTCTCTTAACACTCTGATCTCTCTCTCGAACAACCTGATCTCTCTAACAACCTGATACCTCTCTCTCAAACACTGATCTCTCTCTCTAACACACGGATCTCTCTCTATCTTAACACCCTGATCTCTATCTCTCTAATACCCTGATCTCTCTCTCTAACACATTGACCTCTCTCACTCTTTCACACGCTGATTGCCCAGTCTAACACCCTGATCGCAATCTCTAACACCCTGATCTCTCTCTCTCACACCCAGATCTCTCTCTCTAGCACACTGATCTCTCTCTCTAACACACTGATCTCTCTCTTTCTCTCTAACACCCTGACCCCTCTCTCTCTCTCTATCTAACAAACTGATATCTGTCTCTCTAACAACCTGATCTCTCTCTCTCCAACACCCTGATCTCTCTCTCTAACACCCTGATCTCTATCTAACACCCTAATCTCTATCTCTAACACCCTGATCTCTCTCTCTACACACCCTGATCTCTCGCTCACACACCCTGATCTCTCTCTCACACACCCTGATCTCTATGTCTAACACTCTGATCTCACTCTCTCTCTTAACATCCTGATCTCTTTCTTAACACACTGACTCTCTCTCTAACAACCTGATCTCTCTGACTAACAACCTGATCTCTCTCTCTCAAACACTGATCTCCCTCTCTAACACACGGATCTCACTCTCTAACACATGGATATCTCTCTCTAACACCATGATCTCTCTCTCTAACACCATGATGTCTCTCTAACACCCTGATCTCTCTCTCTCTAACACCTTGATCTCTCTCTCTCACACCCTGATCTCTCTCTATCTAACACCCTGATATCTCTCTCTCTCTAACACCCTGATCTCTCTTTAACACCCTGATCTCTCTCTAACACCCTGATCTCTCTCTCTAACACCCTGATCTCACTCTCTCTAACACCCTGATCTCTCTCTCTAGCACCCTGATCTCTCTCTCTAACACCCTGATATCTCTCTCTAAAACCCTGATATCTCTCTATAACACCCTGATCTCTCTCTCTAACACCCTGATCGCTCTCTCCAACACCCTGATCTCTCTAACTAACTCACTGATGTCTCTCTCTCTAACAGCCAGATCTCTCTCTCTAACACCCTGATCTCTCTCTCTAACAACATGGTCTCTCTCTCTAACACCATGACCTCTCTCTAACACCCTGATCTCTCTCTCTCTCACACCCTTATGTCTCTCTCTAACACCCTGATCTCTCTCTCTCTAACACCCTGATCTCTCTCTCTCTCTAACACCCTGATCTCTCTCTAACACACTGAACTCTCTCTCTCTAACACCCTGATCTATCTCTAACACCCTGATCTCTCTCTCTAACACCCTGATCTCTCTCTCTAACACCCTGATCTCTCTCTCTAACACCCTGATCTCTCTCTCTAACACCCTGATCTCTCTCTCTAACACCCTGATCTCTCTCTCTAACACGATGATCTCTCTCTCTAACACGATGATCTCTCTCTAACATGATGATCTCTCTCTCTAACACCCTGATCTCTCTCTCTCTCTAACACCCTGATCTCTCTCTGCAATACCCTGATCTCTCTCTATCTTAACACCCTGATCGCTCTCTCTCTCTAAGACCCTGATCTCTCTCTCTCTCTAACACACTGATCTCTCTCTCTAACACTCTGATCTCTCTCTCTAACACCCTGATCTCTCTCTCTAACACTCTGATCTCTCTCTCTAAAACCCTGATCTCTCTCTCTAACACCCTGATCTCTCTCTGCAATACCCTGATCTCTCTCTATCTTAACACCCTGATCGCTCTCTCTCTCTAAGACCCTGATCTCTTTCTTTCTCTAACACCCTGATCTCACTCTCTCTCTAACACCCTGATCTCTCTCTAACACCCTGATCTCTCTCTCTCTAACACACTGATCTCTCTCTCTAACACTCTGATCTCTCTCTCTAACACCCTGATCTCTCTCTCTAACACCCTGATCTCTCTCTCTAACACCCTGATCTCTCTCTCCAACAAACTGATCTCTCTAACTAACTCACTGATCTCCCTCTCTAACACCCTGATCTCCCTCTCTAACAAACTGATCTCTCTAACTCACTGATCTCCCTCTCTATCACCCTGATCTCTCTCTCTAACACCATGATCTCTCTCTCTCTAACACCCTGATCTCTCTCTCTCTAACACCCTGATCTCTCTCTCTCTAACACCCTGATCTCTCTCTGCAATACCCTGATCTCTCCCTCTAACACCCTGATCTCTCTCTCTAACACCCTGATCTCTCTCTCTCTAACACCCTGAACTCTCTCTGCAATACCCTGATCTCTCTCTCTCTCTAACACCCTGATCTCAATCTCTCTAACACCCTGATCTCTCTCTCTAACACATTGACCTCTCTCACTCTTTCACACGCTGATTGCCCAGTCTAACACCCTGATCGCAATCTCTAACACCCTGATCTCTCTCTCTAACACCCGGATCTCTCTCTCTAACACACTGATCTCTCTCTCTAACACTCTGATCTCTCTCTCTAACACCCTGATCTCTCTCTCTAACACTCTGATCTCTCTCTCTAAAACCCTGATCTCTCTCTCTAACACCCTGATCTCTCTCTGCAATACCCTGATCTCTCTCTATCTTAACACCCTGATCGCTCTCTCTCTCTAAGACCCTGATCTCTTTCTTTCTCTAACACCCTGATCTCACTCTCTCTCTAACACCCTGATCTCTCTCTAACACCCTGATCTCTCTCTCTCTAACACACTGATCTCTCTCTCTAACACTCTGATCTCTCTCTCTAACACCCTGATCTCTCTCTCTAACACCCTGATCTCTCTCTCTAACACCCTGATCTCTCTCTCCAACAAACTGATCTCTCTAACTAACTCACTGATCTCCCTCTCTAACACCCTGATCTCCCTCTCTAACAAACTGATCTCTCTAACTCACTGATCTCCCTCTCTATCACCCTGATCTCTCTCTCTAACACCATGATCTCTCTCTCTCTAACACCCTGATCTCTCTCTCTCTAACACCCTGATCTCTCTCTCTCTAACACCCTGATCTCTCTCTGCAATACCCTGATCTCTCCCTCTAACACCCTGATCTCTCTCTCTAACACCCTGATCTCTCTCTCTCTAACACCCTGAACTCTCTCTGCAATACCCTGATCTCTCTCTCTCTAACACCCTATCTCAATCTCTCTAACACCCTGATCTCTCTCTCTAACACATTGACCTCTCTCACTCTTTCACACGCTGATTGCCCAGTCTAACACCCTGATCGCAATCTCTAACACCCTGATCTCTCTCTCTAACACCCTGATCTCTCTCTCTAACACCCTGATCTCTCTCTCTAACACCCTGATCTCTTTCCCTAACACCCTGATCTCTCTCTCTAACACCCTGATCTCTTTCTCTAACACGATGATCTCTCTCTAACATGATGATCTCTCTCTAACACCCTGATCTCTCTCTCTCTCTAACACCCTGATCTCTCTCTGCAATACCCTGATCTCTCTCTATCTTAACACCCTGATCGCTCTCTCTCTCTAAGACCCTGATCTCTCTCTCTCTAACACCCTGATCTCTCTCTAACACCCTGATCTCTCTCTAACACCCTGATCTCTCTCTCTCTAACACACTGATCTCTCTCTCTAACACTCTGATCTCTCTCTCTAACACCCTGATCTCTCTCTCTAACACCCTGATCTCTCTCTCCAACAAACTGATCTCTCTAACTAACTCACTGATCTCCCTCTCTAACACCCTGATCTCTCTCTCTAACAAACTGATCTCTCTAACTCACTGATCTCCCTCTCTATCACCCTGATCTCTCTCTCCAACACCATGATCTCTCTCTCTCTAACACCCTGATCTCTCTTTCTCTAACACCCTGATCTCTCTCTGCAATACCCTGATCTCTCCCTCTAACACCCTGATCTCTCTCTCTAACACCCTGATCTCTCTCTCTCTAACACCCTGATCTCTCTCTAACACCCTGATCTCTCTCTGCAATACCCTGATCTCTCTCTCTCTCTAACACCCTGATCTCTATCTCTCTAACACCCTGATCTCTCTCTCTAACACATTGACCTCTCTCACTCTTTCACACGCTGATTGCCCAGTCTAACACCCTGATCGCAATCTCTAACACCCTGATCTCTCTCTCTCACACACAGATCTCTCTCTCTAGCACACTGATCTCTCTCTCTAACACACTGATCTCTCTCTTTCTCTCTAACACCCTGACCCCTCTCTCTCTCTCTCTCTCTAACAAACTGATATCTGTCTCTCTAACAGCCTGATCTCTCTCTCTCCAACACCCTGATCTCTCTCTCTAACACCCTGATCTCTATCTAACACCCTGATCTCTATCTCTAACACCTTGATCTCTCTCTCTAACACCCTGATCTCTCTCTCTCTAACACACTGATCTCTCTCTCTCTAACTCACTGATCTCTCTCTAACATCCTGACCGCTCTCTCTTAACCCAAATCTCTCTATCTAACACCCTGATCTCTCTCTCTACACACCCTGATCTCTCGCTCACACACCCTGATCTCTCTCTCACACAGCCTGATCTTTATGTCTAACACTCTGATCTCACTCTCTCTCTTAACATCCTGATCTCTTTCTTAACACACTGACTCTCTCTCTAACAACCTGAACTCTCTGACTAACAACCTGATCTCTCTCTCTCAAACACTGATCTCCCTCTCTAACACACGGATCTCACTCTCTAACACACGGATATCTCTCTCTAACACCCTGATCTCTCTCTCTAACACCCTGATCTCTCTCTCTAACACCCTGATCTCTCTCTCCAACAAACTGATCTCTCTAACTAAGTCACTGATCTCCCTCTCTAACACCCTGATCTCTCTCTGTAACAAACTGATATCTCAAACTCACTGATCTCCCTCTCTATCACCCTGATCTCTCTCTCTAACACCATGATCTCTCTCTCTCTAACACCCTGATCTCTCTCTCTCTAACACCCTGATCTCTCTCTGCAATACCCTGATCTCTCCCTCTAACACCCTGATCTCTCTCTCTAACACCCTGATCTCTCTCTCTCTAACACCCTGAACTCTCTCTGCAATACCCTGATCTCTCTCTCTCTCTAACACCCTGATCTCAATCTCTCTAACACCCTGATCTCTCTCTCTAACACATTGACCTCTCCCACTCTTTCACACGCTGATTGCCCAGTCTAACACCCTGATCGCAATCTCTAACACCCTGATCTCTCTCTCTAACACCCTGATCTCTCTCTCTAACACCCTGATCTCTCTCTCTAACACCCTGATCTCTCTCTCTAATACCCTGATCTCTCTCTCTAACACCCTGATCTCTTTCTCTAACACGATGATCTCTCTCTAACATGATGATCTCTCTCTCACACCCAGATCTCTCTCTCTAGCACACTGATCTCTCTCTCTAACACACTGATCTCTCTCTTTCTCTCTAAAACCCTGACCCCTCTCTCTCTCTCTATCTAACAAACTGATATCTGTCTCTCTAACAACCTGATCTCTCTCTCTCCAACACCCTGATCTCTCTCTCTAACACCCTGCTCTCTATCTAACACCCTGATCTCTATCTCTAACACCCTGATCTCTCTCTCTAACACCCTGATCTCTCTCTCTCTAACACACTGATCTGTCTCTCTCTCTAACTCACTGATCTCTCTCTAATATCCTGACCTCTCTCTCTTACACCCTAATCTCTCGCTCACACTCCCTGATCTCTCTCTCACACACCCTGATCTCTATGTCTAACATTCTGATCTCACTCTCTCTCTTAACATCCTGATCTCTTTCTTAACACACTGACTCTCTCTCTAACAACCTGATCTCTCTGACTAACAACCGGATATCTCTCTCTCAAACACTGATCTCCCTCTCTAACACACGGATCTCACTCTCTAACACACAGATCTCTCTCTAACACCATGATCACTCTCTCTAACACCATGATCTCTCTCTAACACCCTGATGTCTCTCTCTCTAACACCCTGATCTCTCTCTCTCACACACTGATCTCTCTCTCTAACACCCTGATCTCTCTCTCTCTAAAACCCTGATCTCTCTCTAACACCCTGATCTCTCTCTAACATACTGATCTCTCTCTAACACCCTGATTTCCCTCTCTAACACCCTGATCTCTCTCTCTAACACCCTGATCACTCTCTCTCTAACACCCTGATCTCTCTCTAACACCCTGATCTCCCTCTTAACACCCTGATTTCTCTCTCTGTAACACCCTGATCTCTCTCTCTCTAACACCCTGATCTCTCTCTCTAACACCCTGATCGGTCTCTCTAACACTCTGATCTCTCTCTCTAACACTCTGATCTCTCTCACTAACACCCTGATCTCTCTCTCAAACATCCTGATCACTCGCTCTCTAACACCCTGATCTCTCTCACTCTCTAACACCCTGATCTCTCTCTAACGCCCTGATCTCTCTCTCTAACACCCTGATCTCTCTCTCTAACACCCTGATCTCTCTCTCTCTAACACCCTGATCGCTCTCTCTCTAACACCCTGATCTCTCTCTCTCTAACACCCTGATCTCACTCTAACACCCTGATCTCCTTCTAACACCCTGATTTCTCTCTCTCTATCACCCTGATCTCTCTCTAACACCCTGATCTCTCTCTCTCTAACACCCTGATCTGTCTCTCCAACACCTTGATCTCCCTCTAACACCCTGACTTCTCTCTCTCTCTAACACCCTGATCTATCTCTAAAAAACTGATCTCTCTCTCTAACTCCCTGATCACACTCTCTAACACCTTGATGTCTCTCTCTAACGCACTGACCTCTCTCTCTAACACCCTGATCTCTCTAACACCCTGATCTCCCTCTAACACCCTGATTTCTCTCCCTCCAACACCCTGATCTCTATCTCTAACACCCTGATCTCTCTCTCTAACACCCTGATCTGTCTCTCTAACACCCGGATCTCCCTCTAACACCCTGATTTCTCTCTCTCTAACACCCTGATCTCTTGCTCTAACACCCTGATCTCTCTCTCTAACACCCTGATCTCTCGCTCTAACACCCTGATCTCTCTCTCTAACACCCTGATCTCTCTCTCTAACACCCTGATCTCTCTCTCTAACAGCCTGATCTCTCTCTCTAACACTCTGATCTCTCTCTAACACACTGATCTCTCTCTCACACCCTGATCTCTCTCTCTCTCTAACACCCTGATCTCCCTCTAACACCCTGAAACCTCTCTCTCTAACACCGTGATCGCTCTCTCTCTAACACCCTGATCTCTCTCTAACACCCTGATCTCCTTCTAAGACACTGATTTCTCTCTCTCTATCACACTGATCTCTCTCTAACACCCTGATCTCTCTCTCTAACACCCTGATATCTCTCTCTCTAACACCCTGATCTGTCTCTCCAACACCCTGATCTCCCTCTAACACCCTGTCTTCTCTCTCTCTCTAACACCCTGATCTATCTCTAAAAACCTGATCTCTCTCTCTAACACCCTAATTTCTCTAACACCCTGATCTCCCTCTAACACCCTGATTTCTCTCTCTCCAACACCCTAACCTCTATCTCTAACACCCTGATCTCTCTCTCTAACACCCTGATTTGTCTCTGGAACACCCGGATCTCCCTCTAACACCCTGATTTCTCTCTCTCTAACACCCTGATCTCTCTCTAACACCCTGATCTCTCTCTCTAACACCCTGATCTCTCTCTAACACCCTGATCTCTCTCTAACACGCTGATCTCTCGCTCCAGCACCCTGATCTCTCTCTCTAACACCCTGATCTCTCTCTCTAACACCCTGATCTCTCTCTCTAACAGCCTGATATCTCTCTCTAACACCCTGATCACACTCTCTAACACGCTGATCTCTCTCTCTAACACACTGATCTCTCTAACAGCCTGATCTCTCTCTCTCTAACAACCTGATCTCTCTCTCCAACACCCTGATCTCTCTCTAACACCCTGATCTCCCTCTTAACACCCTGATTTCTCTCTCTCTAACACCCTGATCTCTCTCTCTCTAACACCCTGATCTCTCTCTAACACCCTGATCTCCCTGTAACACCCTGATTTCTCTCTCTCTAACACACTGATCTCTCTCTAACATGCTGATCTCTCTCTAACACGCTGATCTCTCTCTCTAACACCCTGATCGGTCTCTCTAACACCCTGATCTCCCTCTAACACCCTGATCTCTCTCTCTCTAACACCCTGATCTCTCTCTCTAACACCCTGATCGCTCTCTCTCTAACACCCTGATCTCTCTCTCTCTAACACCCTGATCTCTCTCTAACACCCTGATCTACTTCTAACACCCTGATTTCTCTCTCTCTATCACCCTGATCTCTCTCTAACACCTTGATGTCTCTCTCTAACACACTGATCTCTCCCTCTAACACCCTGATCTCTCTAACACCCTGATCTCCCTCTAATACCCTGATTTCTCTCTCTCCAACACCCAGATCTCTATCTCTAACACCCTGATCTCTCTCTCTAACACCCTGATCTGTCTCTCTAACACCCGGATCTCCCTCTAACACCCAGATTTCTCTCTCTCTAACACCCTGATCTCTCTCTAACACCCTGATCTCTCTCTAACACCCTGATCTCTCTCTCTAACACGCTGATCTCTCTCTAACACCCTGATCTCTCTCTAACATGCTGATCTCTCGCTCCAGCACCCTGATCTCTCTCTCTAACACCCTGATCTCTCTCTCTAACAGCCTGATATCTCTCTCTAACACCCTGATCACACTCTCTAACACGCTGATCTCTCTCTCTAACACACTGATCTCTCTAACACCCTGATCTCTCTCTCTCTAACACCCTGATCTCTCTCTCTAACACCCTGATCACTCTCTCTCTAACACCCTGATCTCTCTCTAACACCCTGATCTCCCTCTTAACACGCTGATCTCTCTCTCTCTAACACCCTGATCTCTCTCTCTCTAACACCCTGATCTCTCTCTAACACCCTGATCTCCCTCTAACACCTTGATTTCTCTCTCTCTAACACACTGATCTCTCGCTAACACACTGATCTCTATCTCTAACACCCTGATCGGTCTCTCTAACACCCTGATCTTCCTAAAACACCCTGATCTCTCTCTCTAACACACTGATCTCTCTCTCTCTAACACTCTGATCTCTCTCTCTAACACTCTGATCTCTCTCACTAACACCCTGATCTCTCTCTCTAACATCCTGATCTCTGGCTCTCTAACACCCTGATCTCTCTCACTCTCTAACACCCTGATCTCTCTCTAACGCCCTGATCTCTCTCTCTAACACCCTGATCTCTCTCTCTAACACCCTGATCTCTCTCTCTAACACCCTGATCTCTCTCTCTCTGACACCCTGATCTCTCTCTCTAACTCCCTGATCTCTCTCTCTAACACCCTGATCTCTCTCTCTCTAACACCCTGATCTCTCTCTAACACCATGATCTCTCTCTCTAACACCCTGATCTCTCTCTCCCTGACACCCTGATCACTCTCTCTAACTCCCTGAACTCTCTCTCTAACACCCTGATCTCTCTCTCTCAAAAACCCTGATCTCTCTCTCTAACACCCTGATCACTCTCTCTCTATCACCCTGATCTCTCTCTAACACCCTGATCTGTCTCTCTAACACCCGGATCTCCCTCTAACACCCTGATTTCTCTCTCTCTAACACCCTGATCTCTCTCTAACACCCTGATCTCTCTCTAACAGCCTGATCTCTCTCTAACACCCTGATCTCTCTCTAACACGCTGATCTCTCGCTCCAGCACCCTGATCTCTCTCTCTAACACCCTGATCTCTCGCTCTAACACCCTGATCTATCTCTCTAACACCCTGATCTCTCTCTCTAACACCCTGATCTCTCTCTCTAACACCCTGATCTCTCTCTAACACCATGATCTCTCTCTCTAACACCCTGATCTCTCTCTCCCTGACACCCTGATCACTCTCTCTAACTCCCTGATCTCTCTCTCTAACACCCTGATCTCTCTCTCTCAAAACCCCTGATCTATCTCTCTAACACCCTGATCACTCTCTCTCTATCACCCTGATCTCTCTCTAACACCCTGATCTGTCTCTCTAACACCCGGATCTCCCTCTAACACCCTGATTTCTCTCTCTCTAACACCCTGATCTCTCTCTAACACCCTGATCTCTCTCTAACAGCCTGATCTCTCTCTAACACCCTGATCTCTCTCTAACACGCTGATCTCTCGCTCCAGCACCCTGATCTCTCTCTCTAACACCCTGATCTCTCACTCTAACACCCTGATCTCTCTCTCTAACACCCTGATCTCTCTCTCTAACACCCTGATCTCTCTCTCTAACAGCCTGATCTCTCTCTCTAACACTCTGATCTCTCTCTAACACACTGATCTCTCTCTAACACCCTGATCGCTCTCTCTCTAACACCCTGATCTCTCTCTAACACCCTGATCTCCTTCTAACTCCCTGATTTCTCTCTCTCTATCACTCTGATCTCTCTCTAACACCCTGATCTCTCTCTCTAACACCCTGATCTCTCTCTCTCTAACACCCTGATCTGTCTCTCCAACACCCTGATCTCCCTCTAACACCCTGACTTCTCTCTCTCTCTAACACCCTGATCTATCTCTAAAAACCTGATCTCTCTCTCTAACACCCTGATCACTCTCTCTAACACCTTGATGTCTCTCTCTAACACACTGATCTCTCTCTCTAACACCCTGATTTCTCTAACACCCTGATCTCCCTCTAACACCCTGATTTCTCTCTCTCCAACACCCTGATCTCTATCTCTAACACCCTGATCTCTCTCTCTAACACCCTGATCTGTCTCTGGAACACCCGGATCTCCCTCTAAAACCTGATTTCTCTCTCTCTAACACCCTGATCTCTCTCTAACACCCTGATCTCTCTCTCTAACACCCTGATCTCTCTCTCTAACAGCCTGATATCTCTCTCTTACACCCTGATCACACTCTCTAACACCCTGATCTCTCTCTCTCTAACACCCTGATCTCTCTCTCCAAAACCCTGATCACTCTCTCTCTAACACCCTGATCTCTCTCTAACACCCTGATCTCCCTCTTAACACCCTGATTTCTCTCTCTCTAACACACTGATCTCGCACTAACACCCTGATCTCTCTCTCTAACACCCTGATCTCTCTCTAACACCCTGATCTCCCTCTAACACCCTGATTTCTCTCTCTCTAACACACTGATCTCTCTCTAACACCCTGATCTCTCTCTCTAATACCCTGATCGGTCTCTCTAACACTCTGATCTCTCTCTCTAACACTCTGATCTCTCTCACTAACACCCTGATCTCTCTCTCAAACATCCTGATCACTCGCTCTCTAACACACTGATCTCTCTCACTCTCTAACACCCTGATCTCCCTCTAACGCCCTGATCTCTCTCTCTAACACCCTGATCTCTCTCTCTAACACCCTGATCTCTCTCTCTCTAACACCCTGATCGCTCTCTCTCTAACACCCTGATCTCTCTCTCTCTAACACCCTGATCTCACTCTAACACCCTGATCTCCTTCTAACACCCTGATTTCTCTCTCTCTATCACCCTGATCTCTCTCTAACACCCTGATCTCTCTCTCTCTAACACCCTGATCTGTCTCTCCAACACCTTGATCACCCTCTAACACCCTGAATTCTCTCTCTCTCTAACACCCTGATCTATCTCTAAAAAACTGATCTCTCTCTCTAACTCCCTGATCACACTCTCTAACACCTTGATGTCTCTCTCTAACGCACTGATCTCTCTCTCTAACACCCTGATCTCTCTAACACCCTCATCTCCCTCTAACACCCTGATTTCTCTCTCTCCAACACCCTGATCTCTATCTCTAACACCCTGATCTCTCTCTCTAACACCCTGATCTGTCTCTCTAACACCCGGATCTCCCTCTAACACCCTGATTTCTCTCTCTCTAACACCCTGATCTCTCGCTCTAACACCCTGATCTCTCTCTCTAACACCCTGATCTCTCGCTCTAACACCCTGATCTCTCTCTCTAACACCCTGATCTCTCTCTCTAACACCCTGATCTCTCTCTCTAACAGCCTGATCTCTCTCTCTAACACTCTGATCTCTCTCTAACACACTGATCTCTCTCTCACACCCTGATCTCTCTCTCTCTCTAACACCCTGATCTCCCTCTAACACCCTGAATCCTCTCTCTCTAACACCGTGATCGCTCTCTCTCTAACACCCTGATCTCTCTCTAACACCCTGATCTCCTTCTAACACACTGATTTCTCTCTCTCTATCACACTGATCTCTCTCTCTAACACCCTGATCTCTCTCTCTAACACCCTGATCTCTCTCTCTCTAACACCCTGATCTATCTCTAAAAACCTGATCTCTCTCTCTCTAACACCCTGATCACTCTCTCTAACACCTTGATGTCTCTCTCTAACACACTGATCTCTCTCTCTAACACCCTGATTTCTCTAACACCCTGATCTCCCTCTAACACCCTGATTTCTCTCTCTCCAACACCCTAACCTCTATCTCTAACACCCTGATCTCTCTCTCTAACACCCTGATCTGTCTCTGGAACACCCGGATCTCCCTCCAACACCCTGATTTCTCTCTCTCTAACACACTGATCTCTCTCTAACATGCTGATCTCTCTCTAACACGCTGATCTCTCTCTCTAACACCCTGATCGGTCTCTCTAACACCCTGATCTCCCTCTAACACCCTGATCTCTCTCTCTCTAACACCCTGATCTCTCTCTCTAACACCCTGATCGCTCTCTCTCTAACACCCTGATCTCTCTCTCTCTAACACCCTGATCTCTCTCTAACACCCTGATCTACTTCTAACACCCTGATTTCTCTCTCTCTATCACCCTGATCTCTCTCTAACACCTTGATGTCTCTCTCTAACACACTGATCTCTCTCTCTAACACCCTGATCTCTCTAACACCCTGATCTCCCTCTAACACCCTGATTTCTCTCTCTCCAACACCCTGATCTCTATCTCTAACACCCTGATCTCTCTCTCTAACACCCTGATCTGTCTCTCTAACACCCGGATCTCCCTCTAACACCCAGATTTCTCTCTCTCTAACACCCTGATCTCTCTCTAACACCCTGATCTCTCTCGAACACCCTGATCTCTCTCTCTAACACGCTGATCTCTCTCTAACACCCTGATCTCTCTCTAACATGCTGATCTCTCGCTCCAGCACCCTGATCTCTCTCTCTAACACCCTGATCTCTCTCTCTAACAGCCTGATATCTCTCTCTAACACCCTGATCACACTCTCTAACACGCTGATCTCTCTCTCTAACACATTGATCTCTCTAACACCCTGATCTCTCTCTCTCTAACACCCTGATCTCTCTCTCTAACACCCTGATCACTCTCTCTCTAACACCCTGATCTCTCTCTAACACCCTGATCTCCCTCTTAACACGCTGATCTCTCTCTCTCTAACACCCTGATCTCTCTCTCTCTAACACCCTGATCTCTCTCTAACATCCTGATCTCCCTCTAACACCTTGATTTCCCTCTCTCTAACACACTGATCTCTCGCTAACACACTGATCTCTCTCTCTAACACCCTGATCGGTCTCTCTAACACCCTGATCTTCCTAAAACACCCTGATCTCTCTCTCTAACACACTGATCTCTCTCTCTCTAACACTCTGATCTCTCTCTCTAACACTCTGATCTCTCTCACTAACACCCTGATCTCTCTCTCTAACATCCTGATCTCTGGCTCTCTAACACCCTGATCTCTCTCACTCTCTAACACCCTGATCTCTCTCTAACGCCCTGATCTCTCTCTCTAACACCCTGATCTCTCTCTCTAACACCCTGATCTCTCTCTCTCTGACACCCTGATCTCTCTCTCTAACTCCCTGATCTCTCTCTCTAAAACCCTGATCTCTCTCTCTCTAACACCCTGATCTCTCTCTCTAACACCCTGATCTCTCTCTAACACCATGATCTCTCTCTCTAACACTCCTGATCTCTCTCTCCCTGACACCCTGATCACTCTCTCTAACTCCCTGATCTCTCTCTCTAACACCCTGATCTCTCTCTCTCAAAAACCCTGATCTCTCTCTCTAACACCCTGATCACTCTCTCTCTATCACACCGATCTCTCTCTAACACCCTGATCTGTCTCTCTAACACTCTGATCTCCCTCTAACACCCTGATTTCTCTCTCTCTAACACCCTGATCTCTCTCTAACACCCTGATCTCTCTCTAACAGCCTGATCTCTCTCTAACACCCTGATCTCTCTCTAACACGCTGATCTCTCGCTCCAGCACCCTGATCTCTCTCTCTAACACCCTGATCTCTCGCTCTAACACCCTGATCTCTCTCTCTAACACCCTGATCTCTCTCTCTAACACCCTGATCTCTCTCTCTAACACCCTGATCTCTCTCTAACACCATGATCTCTCTCTCTAACACCCTGATCTCTCTCTCCCTGACACCCTGATCACTCTCTCTAACTCCCTGATCTCTCTCTCTAACACCCTGCTCTCTCTCTCTCAAAAACCCAGATCTCTCCCTCTTACACCCTGATCACTCTCTCTCTATCACCCTGATCTCTCTCTAACACCCTGATCTGTCTCTCTAACACCCGGATCTCCCTCTAACACCCTGATTTCTCTCTCTCTAACACCCTGATCTCTCTCTAACACCCTGATCTCTCTCTAACAGCCTGATCTCTCTCTAACACCCTGATCTCTCTCTAACACGCTGATCTCTCGCACCAGCACCCTGATCTCTCTCTCTAACACCCTGATCTCTCGCTCTAACACCCTGATCTCTCTCTCTAACACCCTGATCTCTCTCTCTAACACCCTGATCTCTCTCTCTAACAGCCTGATCTCTCTCTCTAACACTCTGATCTCTCTCTAACACACTGATCTCTCTCTAACATCCTGATCGCTCTCTCTCTAACACCCTGATCTCTCTCTAACACCCTGATCTCCTTCTAACTCCCTGATTTCTCTCTCTCTATCACTCTGATCTCTCTCTAACACCCTGATCTCTCTCTCTAACACCCTGATCTCTCTCTCTCTAACACCCTGATCTGTCTCTCCAACACCCTGATCTCCCTCTAACATCCTGACTTCTCTCTCTCTCTAACACCCTGATCTATCTCTAAAAACCTGATCTCTCTCTCTAACACCCTGATCACTCTCTCTAACACCTTGATGTCTCTCTCTAACACACTGATCTCTCTCTCTAACACCCTGATTTCTCTAACACCCTGATCTCCCTCTAACACCCTGATTTCTCTCTCTCCAACACCCTGATCTCTATCTCTAACACCCTGATCTCTCTCTCTAACACCCTGATCTGTCTCTGTAACACCCGGATCTCCCTCTAAAACCTGATTTCTCTCTCTCTAACACCCTGATCTCTCTCTAACACCCTGATCTCTCTCTCTAACACCGTGATCTCTCTCTAACACCCTGATCTCTCTCTAACACGCTGATCTCTCGCTCCAGCACCCTGATCTCTCTCTCTAACACCCTGATCTCTCTCTCTAACACCCTGATCTCTCTCTCTAACAGCCTAATATCTCTCTCTAACACCCTGATCACACTCTCTAACACCCTGATCTCTCTCTCTAACACACTGATCTCTCTAACACCCTGATCTCTCTCTCTCTAACACCCTGATCTCTGTCTCCAACACTCTGATCACTCTCTCTCTAACACCCTGATCTCTCTCTAACACCCTGATCTCCCTCTTAACACCCTGATTTCTCACTCTCCAACACCCTGATCTCTCTCTCTCTAACACCCTGATCTCTCTCTAACACCCTGATCTCCCTGTAACACCCTGATTTCTCTCTCTGTAACACACTGATCTCTCTCTAACACGCTGATCTCTCTCTAACACGCTGATCTCTCTCTCTAACACACTGATCGGTCTCTCTAACACCCTGATCTCCCTCTAACACCCTTATCTCTCTCTCTAACACCCTGATATCTCTCTCTCTAACACCCTGATCTCTATCTCTAACACCATGATCTCTCTCTCTAACACCCTGATCTGTCTCTCTAACACCCGGATCTCCCTCTAACACCCTGATTTCTCTCTCTCTAACACCCTGATCTCTCTCTGACACCCTGATCTCTCTCTCTAACACCCTGATCTCTCTCTAACACCCTGATCTCTCTCTAACACGCTGATCTCTCGCTCCAGCACCCTGATCTCTCTCTCTAACACTCTGATCTCTCTCTCTAACACCCTGATCTCTCTCTCTAACACCCTGATCTCTCTCTCTCACACACTGATCTCTCTTTTTCTCTCTAACACCCTGACCCCTCTCTCTCTCTCTCCCTAACAAACTGATATCTGTCTCTCTAACAACCTGATCTCTCTCTCTCCAACACCCTGATCTCTCTCTCTAACACCCTGATCTCTATCTAACACCCTGATCTCTATCTCTAACACCCTGATCTCTCTCTCTCTAACACACTGATCTCTCTCTCTCTAACTCACTGATCTCTCTCTAACATCCTGACCTCTCTCTCTTAACCCAAATCTCTCTATCTAACACCCTGATCTCTCTCTCTACACACCCTGATCTCTCGCTCACACACCCTGATCTCTCTCTCACACACACTGATCTCTATGTCTAACACTCTGATCTCACTCTCTCTCTTAACATCCTGATCTCTTTCTTAACAAACTGACTCTCTCTCTAACAACCTGATCTGTCTGACTAACAACCTGATCTCTCTCTCTCAAACACTGATCTCCCTCTCTAACACACGGATCTCACTCTCTAACACACGGATATCTCTCTCTAACACCCTGATCTCTCTCTCTAACACCCTGATCTCTCTCTCTAACACCCTGATCTCTCTCTCCAACAAACTGATCTCTCTAACTAACTCACTGATCTCCCTCTCTAACACCCTGATCTCTCTCTCTAACAAACTGATATCTCAAACTCACTGATCTCCCTCTCTATGACCCTGATCTCTCTCTCTAACACCATGATCTCTCTCTCTCTAACACCCTGATCTCTCTCTCTCTAACACCCTGATCTCTCTCTGCAATACCCTGATCTCTCCCTCTAACACCCTGATCTCTCTCTCTAACACCCTGATCTCTCTCTCTCTAACACCCTGATCTCTCTCTCTCTAACACCCTGATCTCTCTCTGCAATACCCTGATCTCTCCCTCTAACACCCTGATCTCTCTCTCTAACACCCTGATCTCTCTCTCTCTAACACCTTGAACTCTCTCTGCAATACCCTGATCTCTCTCTCTCTAACACCCTGATCTCTATCTCTCTAACACCCTGATCTCTCTCTCTAACACACTGACCTCTCTCACTCTTTCACACGCTGATTGCCCAGCCTAACACCCTGATCGCAATCTCTAACACCCTGATCTCTCTCTCTCACACCCAGATCTCTCTCTCTAGCACACTGATCTCTCTCTCTAACACACTGATCTCTCTCTTTCTCTCTAAAACCCTGACCCCTCTCTCTCTCTCTAACAAACTGATATCTGTCTCTCTAACAACCTGATCTCTCTCTCTCCAACACCCTGATCTCTCTCTCTAACACCCTGATCTCTATCTAACACCCTGATCTCTATCTCTAACACCCTGATCTCACTCTCTAACACCCTGATCTCTCTCTCTCTAACACACTGATCTCTCTCTCTCTCTAACTCACTGATCTCTCTCTAACATCCTGACCTCTCTCTCTTACACCCTAATCTCTCGCTCACACACCCTGATCTCGCTCTCACACACCCTGATCTCTATGTCTAACATTCTGATCTCACTCTCTCTCTTAACATCCTGATCTCTTTCTTAACACACTGACTCTCTCTCTAACAACCTGATCTCTCTGACTAACAACCTGATCTCTCTCTCTCAAACACTGACCTCCCTCTCTAACACACGGATCTCACTCTCTAACACACAGATCTCTCTCTAACACCCTGATCTCTCTCTAACACCCTGATCTCTCTCTCTCACACACTGATCTCTCTCTCTAACACCCTGATCTCTCTCTCTCTAAAACCCTGATCTCTCTCTAACACCCTGATCTCTCTCTAACACCCTGATCTCTCTATAACACCCTGATCTCCCTCTCTAACACCCTGATCACTCTCTCTCTAACACCCTGATCTCTCTCTAACACCCTGATCTCCCTCTTAACACCCTGATTTCTCTCTCTCTAACACCCTGATCTCTCTCTCTCAAACACCCTGATCTCACTCTAACACCCTGATCTCCCTCTAACACCCTGATTTCTCTCTCTCTAACACACTGATCTCTCTCTAACACCCTGATCTCTCTCTCTAACACCCTGATCCGTCTCTCTAACAGCCTGATCTCTCTCTCTAACACACTGATCTCTCTCTCTCTAACACTCTGACCTCTCTCTCGAACACTCTGATCTCTCTCACTAACACCCTGATCTCTCTCTCCCTAACATCCTGATCACTCGCTCTCTAACACCCTGATCTCTCTCTCAGTCTCTAACACCCTGATCTCTCTCTAACGCCCTGATCTCTCTCTCTAACACCCTGATCTCTCTCTCTAACACCCTGATCTCTCTCTCTCTAACACCCTGATCGCTCTCTCTCTAACACCCTGATCTCTCTCTCTCTAACACCCTGATATCTCTCTAACACCCTGATCTCCTTCTAACACCCTGATTTCTCTCTCTCTATCACCCTGATCTCTCTCTAACACCCTGATCTCTCTCTCTCTAACACCCTGAACTGTCTCTCCAACACCCTGATCTCCCTCTAACACCCTGACTTCTCTCTCTCTCTAACACCCTGATCTATCTCTAAAAAACTGATCTCTCTCTCTAACTCCCTGATCACACTCTCTAACACCTTGATGTCTCTCTCTAACACACTGATCTCTCTCTCTAACACCCTGATCTCTCTAACACCCTGATCTCCCTCTAACACCCTGATTTCTCTCTCTCCAACACCCTGATCTCTATCTCTAACACCCTGATCTCTCTCTCTAACACACTGATCTGTCTCTCTAACACCCGGATCTCCCTCTAACACCCTGATTTCTCTCTCTAACACCCTGATCTCTCTCTCTAACACCCTGATCTCTCTCTCTAACACTCTGATCTCTCTCTAACACACTGATCTCTCTCTCACACCCTGATCTCTCTCTCTCTCTAACACCCTGATCTCCCTCTAACACCCTGAAACCTCTCTCTCTAACACCGTGATCGCTCTCTCTCTAACACCCTGATCTCTCTCTAACACCCTGATTTCCTTCTAACACACTGATTTCTCTCTCTCTATCACACTGATCTCTCTCTAACACCCTGATCTCTCTCTCTAACACCCTGATCTCTCTCTCTCTAACACCCTGATCTGTCTCTCCAACACCCTGATCTCCCTCTAACACCCTGACTTCTCTCTCTCTCTAACACCCTGATCTATCTCTAAAAACCTGATCTCTCTCTCTAACACCCTGATCACTCTCTCTAACACCTTGATGTCTCTCTCTAACACACAGATCTCTCTCTCTAACACCCTGATTTCTCTAACACCCTGATCTCCCTCTAACACCCTGATTTCTCTCTCTCCAACACCCTAACCTCGATCTCTAACACCCTGATCTCTCTCTCTAACACCCTGATCTGTCTCTGGAACACACGGATCTCCCTCTAACACCCTGATTTCTCTCTCTCTAACACCCTGATCTCTCTCTAACACCCTGATCTCTCTCTCTAACACCCTGATCTCTATCTAACACGCTGATCTCTCGCTCCAGCACCCTGATCTCTCTCTCTAACACCCTGATCTCTCTCTCTAACACCCTGATCTCTCTCTCTAACAGCCTGATATCTCTCTCTAACACCCTGATCACACTCTCTAACACCCTGATCTCTCTCTCTAACACACTGATCTCTCTAACAGCCTGATCTCTCTCTCTCTAACAACCTGATCTCTCTCTCCAACACCCTGATCTCTCTCTAACACCCTGATCTCCCTCTTAACACCCTGATTTCTCTCTCTCTAACACCCTGATCTCTCTCTCCCTAACACCCTGATCTCTCTCTAACACCCTGATCTCCCTGTAACACCCTGATTTCTCTCTCTCTAACACACTGATCTCTCTCTAACATGCTGATCTCTCTCTAACACGCTGATCTCTCTCTCTAACACCCTGATCGGTCTCTCTAACACCCTGATCTCCCTCTAACACCCTGATCTCTCTCTCTAACACCCTGATCTCTCTCTCTAACAGCCTGATATCTCTCCCTAACACCCTGATCACACTCTCTAACACCCTGATCTCTCTCTCTAACACACTGATCTCTCTAACAGCCTGATCTCTCTCTCTCTAACAACCTGATCTCTCTCTCCAACACCCTGATCTCTCTCTAACACCCTGATCTCCCTCTTAACACCCTGATTTCTCTCTCTCTAACACCCTGATCTCTCTCTCTCTAACACCCTGATCTCTCTCTAACACCCTGATCTCCCTGTAACACCCTGATTTCTCTCTCTCTAACACACTGATCTCTCTCTAACATGCTGATCTCTCTCTAACACGCTGATCTCTCTCTCTAACACCCTGATCGGTCTCTCTAACACCCTGATCTCCCTCTAACACCCTGATCTCTCTCTCTCTAACACCCTGATCTCTCTCTCTAACACCCTGATCGCTCTCTCTCTAACACCCTGATCTCTCTCTCTCTAACACCCTGATCTCTCTCTAACACCCTGATCTTCTTCTAACACCCTGATTTCTCTCTCTCTATCACCCTGATCTCTCTCTAACACCTTGATGTCTCTCTCTAACACACTGATCTCTCTCTCTAACACCCTGATCTCTCTAACACCCTGATCTCCCTCTAATACCCTGATTTCTCTCTCTCCAACACCCTGATCTCTATCTCTAACACCCTGATCTCTCCCTCTAACACCCTGATCTGTCTCTCTAACACCCGGATCTCCCTCTAACACCCAGATTTCTCTCTCTCTAACACCCTGATCTCTCTCTAACACCCTGATCTCTCTCTAACACCCTGATCACACTCTCTAACACGCTGATCTCTCTCTCTAACACACTGATCTCTCTAACACCCTGATCTCTCTCTCTCTAACACCCTGATCTCTCTCTCTAACACCCTGATCACTCTCTCTCTAACACCCTGATCTCTCTCTAACACCCTGATCTCTCTCTCACTCTAAGACCCTGATCTCTCTCTCTCTCTAACACCCTGATCTCTCTCTAACACCCTGATCTCCCTCTTAACACGCTGATCTCTCTCTCTCTAACACCCTGATCTCTCTCTCTCTAACACCCTGATCTCTCTCTAACACCCTGATCTCCCTCTAACACCTTGATTTCTCTCTCTCTAACACACTGATCTCTCGCTAACACACTGATCTCTCTCTCTAACACCCTGATCGGTCTCTCTAACACCCTGATCTTCCTAAAACACCCTGATCTCTCTCTCTAACACACTGATCTCTCTCTCTCTAACACTCTGATCTCTCTCTCTAACACTCTGATCTCTCTCACTAACACCCTGATCTCTCTCTCTAACATCCTGATCTCTGGCTCTCTAACACCCTGATCTCTCTCACTCTCTAACACCCTGATCTCTCTCTAACGCCCTGATCTCTCTCTCTAAAACCCTGATCTCTCTCGCTAACACCCTGATCTCTCTCTCTCTGACACCCTGATCTCTCTCACTAACTCCCTGATCTCTCTCTCTAACACCCTGATCTCTCTCTCTCTAACACCCTGATCTCTCTCTCTAACACCCTGATCTCTCTCTAACACCATGATCTCTCTCTCTAACACCCTGATCTCTCTCTCCCTGACACCCTGATCAGTCTCTCTAACTCCCTGAACTCTCTCTCTAACACCCTGATCTCTCTCTCTCAAAAACACTGATCTCGCTCTCTAACACCCTGATCACTCTCTCTCTATCACCCTGATCTCTCTCTAACACCCTGATCTGTCTCTCTAACACCCGGATCTCCCTCTAACACCCTGATTTCTCTCCCTCTAACACCCTGATCTCTCTCTAACACCCTGATCTCTCTCTAACAGCCTGATCTCTCTCTAACACGCTGATCTCTCGCTCCAGCACCCTGATCTCTCTCTCTAACACCCTGATCTCTCGCTCTAACACCCTGATCTCTCTCTCTAACACCCTGATCTCTCTCTCTAACACCCTGATCTCTCTCTCTAACAGCCTGATCTCTCTCTCTAACACTCTGATCTCTCTCTAACACACTGATCTCTCTCTAACACCCTGATCGCTCTCTCTCTAACACCCTGATCTCTCTCTAACACCCTGATCTCCTTCTAACTCCCTGATTTCTCTCTCTCTATCACTCTGATCTCTCTCTAACACCCTGATCTCTCTCTCTAACACCCTGATCTCTCTCTCTCTAACACCCTGATCTGTCTCTCCAACACCCTGATCTCCCTCTAACACCCTGACTTCTCTCTCTCTCTAACACCCTGATCTATCTCTAAAAACCTGATCTCTCTCTCTAACACCCTGATCACTCTCTCTAACACCTTGATGTCTCTCTCTAACACACTGATCTCTCTCTCTAACACCCTGATTTCTCTAACACCCTGATCTCCCTCTAACACCCTGATTTCTCTCTCTCCAACACCCTGATCTCTATCTCTAACACCCTGATCTCTCTCTCTAACACCCTGATCTGTCTCTGGAACACCCGGATCTCCCTCTAAAACCTGATTTCTCTCTCTCTAACACCCTGATCTCTCTCTAACACCCTGATCTCTCTCTCTAACACCCTGATCTCTCTCTAACACCCTGATCTCTCTCTAACACGCTGATCTCTCGCTCCAGCACCCTGATCTCTCTCTCTAACACCCTGATCTCTCTCTCTAACACCCTCATCTCTCTCTCTAACAGCCTGATATCTCTCTCTAACACCCTGATCACACTCTCTAACACCCTGATCTCTCTCTCTAACACACTGATCTCTCTAACACCCTGATCTCTCTCTCTCTAACACCCTGATCTCTCTCTCCAACACCCTGATCACTCTCTCTCTAACACCCTGATCTCTCTCTAACACCCTGATCTCCCTCTTAACACCCTGATTTCTCTCTCTCTAACACACTGATCTCGCTCTAACACCCTGATCTCTCTCTCTAACACCCTGATCTCTCTCTAACACCCCGATCTCCCTCTAACACCCTGATTTCTCTCTCTCTAACACACTGATCTCTCTCTAACACCCTGATCTCTCTCTCTAACACCCTGATCGGTCTCTCTAACACTCTGATCTCTCTCTCTAACACTCTGATCTCTCTCACTAACACCCTGATCTCTCTCTCAAACATCCTGATCACTCGCTCTCTAACACACTGATCTCTCTCACTCTCTAACACCCTGATCTCTCTCTAACGCCCTGATCTCTCTCTCTAACACCCTGATCTCTCTCTCTAACACCCTGATCTCTCTCTCTCTAACACCCTGATCGCTCTCTCTCTAACACCCTGATCTCTCTCTCTCTAACACCCTGATCTCACTCTAACACCCTGATCTCCTTCTAACACCCTGATTTCTCTCTCTCTATCACCCTGATCTCTCTCTAACACCCTGATCTCTCTCTCTCTAACACCCTGATCTGTCTCTCCAACACCTTGATCTCCCTCTAACACCCTGACTTCTCTCTCTCTCTAACACCCTGATCTATCTCTAAAAAACTGATCTCTCTCTCTAACTCCCTGATCACACTCTCTAACACCTTGATGTCTCTCTCTAACGCACTGATCTCTCTCTCTAACACCCTGATCTCTCTAACACCGTGATCTCCCTCTAACACCCTGATTTCTCTCTCTCCAACACCCTGATCTCTAACTCTAACACTCTGATCTCTCTCTCTAACACCCTGATCTGTCTCTCTAACACCCGGATCTCCCTCTAACACCCTGATTTCTCTCTCTCTAACACCCTGATCTCTCGCTCTAACACCCTGATCTCTCTCTCTAACACCCTGATCTCTCTCTCTAACACCCTGATCTCTCTCTCTAACAGCCTGATCTCTCTCTCTAACACTCTGATCTCTCTCTAACACACTGTTCTCTCTCTCACACCCTGATCTCTCTCTCTCTCTAACACCCTGATCTCCCTCTAACACCCTGAATCCTCTCTCTCTAACACCGTGATCGCTCTCTCTCTAACACCCTGATCTCTCTCTAACACCCTGATCTCCTTCTAACACACTGATTTCTCTCTCTCTATCACACTGATCTCTCTCTAACACCCTGATCTATCTCTCTAACACCCTGATCTCTCTCTCTCTAACACCCTGATCTGTCTCTCCAACACCCTGATCTCCCTCTAACACCCTGACTTCTCTCTCTCTCTAACACCCTGATCTATCTCTAAAAACCTGATCTCTCTCTCTAACACCCTGATCACTCTCTCTAACACCTTGATGTCTCTCTCTAACACACTGATCTCTCTCTCTAACACCCTGATTTCTCTAACACCCTGATCTCCCTCTAACACCCTGATTTCTCTCTCTCCAACACCCTGATCTCTCTCTCTAATACCCTGATCTGTCTCTGGAACACCCGGATCTCCCTCTAACACCCTGATTTCTCTCTCTCTAACACACTGATCTCTCTCTAACATGCTGATCTCTCTCTAACACGCTGATCTCTCTCTCTAACACCCTGATCGGTCTCTCTAACACCCTGATCTCCCTCTAACACCCTGATCTCTCTCTCTCTAACACCCTGATCTCTCTCTCTAACACCCTGATCGCTCTCTCTCTAACACCCTGATCTCTCTCTCTCTAACACCCTGATCTCTCTCTAACACCCTGATCTACTTCTAACACCCTGATTTCTCTCTCTCTATCACCCTGATCTCTCTCTAACACCTTGAAGTCTCTCTCTAACACACTGATCTCTCTCTCTAACACCCTGATCTCTCTAACACCCTGATCTCCCTCTAACACCCTGATTTCTCTCTCTCCAACACCCTGATCTCTATCTCTAACACCCTGATATCTCTCTCTAACACCCTGATCTGTCTCTCTAACACCCGGATCTCCCTCTAACACCCAGATTTCTCTCTCTCTAACACCCTGATCTCTCTCTAACACCCTGATCTCTCTCTAACACCCTGATCTCTCTCTCTAACACGCTGATCTCTCTCTAACACCCTGATCTCTCTCTAACATGCTGATCTCTCGCTCCAGCACCCTGATCTCTCTCTCTAACACCCTGATCTCTCTCTCTAACAGCCTGATATCTCTCTCTAACACCCTGATCACACTCTCTAACACGCTGATCTCTCTCTCTAACACACTGATCTCTCTAACACCCTGATCTCTCTCTCTCTAACATCCTGATCTCTCTCTCTAACACCCTGATCACTCTCTCTCTAACACCCTGATCTCTCTCTAACACCCTGATCTCCCTCTAAACACGCTGATCTCTCTCTCTCTAACACCCTGATCTCTCTCTCTCTAACACCCTGATCTCTCTCTAACACCCTGATCTCCCTCTAACACCTTGATTTCTCTCTCTCTAACACACTGATCTCACGCTAACACACTGATCTCTCTCTCTAACACCCTGATCGGTCTCTCTAACACCCTGATCTTCCTAAAACACCCTGATCTCTCTCTCTAACACACTGATCTCTCTCTCTCTAACACTCTGATCTCTCTCTCTAACACTCTGATCTCTCTCACTAACACCCTGATCTCTCTCTCTAACATCCTGATCTCTGGATCTCTAACACCCTGATCTCTCTCACTCTCTAACACCCTGATCTCTCTCTAACGCCCTGATCTCTCTCTCTAACACCCTGATCTCTCTCTCTAACACCCTGATCTCTCTCTCTCTGACACCCTGATCTCTCTCTCTAACTCCCTGATCTCTCTCTCTAACACCCTGATCTCTCTCTCTCTAACACCCTGATCTCTCTCTCTAACACCCTGATCTCTCTCTAACACCATGATCTCTCTCTCTAACACTCCTGATCTCTCTCTCCCTGACACCCTGATCACTCTCTCTAACTCCCTGATCTCTCTCTCTAACACCCTGATTTCTCTCTCTCAAAAACCCTGATCTCTCTCTCTAACACCCTGATCACTCTCTCTCTATCACCCTGATCTCTCTCTAACACCCTGATCTGTCTCTCTAACACCCGGATCTCTCTCTAACACCCTGATCTCTCTCTAACAGCCTGATCTCTCTCTAACACCCTGATCTCTCTCTAACACGCTGATCTCTCGCTCCAGCACCCTGATCTCTCTCTCTAACACCCTGATCTCTCGCTCTAACACCCTGATCTCTCTCTCTAACACCCTGATCTCTCTCTCTAACACCCTGATCTCTCTCTCTAACACCCTGATCTCTCTCTAACACCATGATCTCTCTCTCTAACACCCTGATCTCTCTCTCCCTGACACCCTGATCACTCTCTCTAACTCCCTGATCTCTCTCTCTAACACCCTGATCTCTCTCTCTCAAAAACCCTGATCTCTCTCTCTAACACCCTGATCACTCTCTCTCTATCACCCTGATCTCTCTCTAACACCCTGATCTGTCTCTCTAACACCCGGATCTCCCTCTAACACCCTGATTTCTCTCTCTCTAACACCCTGATCTCTCTCTAACACCCTGATCTCTCTCTAACAGCCTGATCTCTCTCTAACACCCTGATCTCTCTCTAACACGCTGATCTCTCGCACCAGCACCCTGATCTCTCTCTCTAAAACCCTGATCTCTCGCTCTAACACCCTGATCTCTCTCTCTAACACCCTGATCTCTCTCTCTAACACCCTGATCTCTCTCTCTAACAGCCTGATCTCTCTCTCTAACACTCTGATCTCTCTCTAACACACTGATCTCTCTCTAACACCCTGATCGCTCTCTCTCTAACACCCTGATCTCTCTCTAACACCCTCATCTCCTTCTAACTCCCTGATTTCTCTCTCTCTATCACTCTGATCTCTCTCTAACACCCTGATCTCTCTCTCTAACACCCTGATCTCTCTCTCTCTAACACCCTGATCTGTCTCTCCAACACCCTGATCTCCCTCTAACACCCTGACTTCTCTCTCTCTCTAACACCCTGATCTATCTCTAAAAACCTGATCTCTCTCTCTAACACCCTGATCACTCTCTCTAACACCTTGATGTCTCTCTCTAACACACTGATCTCTCTCTCTAACACCCTGATTTCTCTAACACCCTGATCTCCCTCTAACACCCTGATTTCTCTCTCTCCAACACCCTGATCTCTATCTCTAACACCCTGATCTCTCTCTCTAACACCCTGATCTGTCTCTGTAACACCCGGATCTCCCTCTAAAACCTGATTTCTCTCTCTCTAACACCCTGATCTCTCTCTAACACCCTGATCTCTCTCTCTAACACCGTGATCTCTCTCTAACACCCTGATCTCTCTCTAAAACGCAGAACTCTCGCTCCAGCACCCTGATCTCTCTCTCTAACACCCTGATCTCTCTCTCTAACACCCTGATCTCTCTCTCTAACAGCCTGATATCTCTCTCTAACACCCTGATCACACTCTCTAACACCCTGATCTCTCTCTCTAACACACTGATCTCTCTAACACCCTGATCTCTCTCTCTCTAACACCCTGATCTCTCTCTCCAACACCCTGATCACTCTCTCTCTAACACCCTGATCTCTCTCTAACACCCTGATCTCCCTCTTAACACCCTGTTTTCTCTCTCTCTAACACACTGATCTCGCTCTAACACCCTGATCTCTCTCTCTAACACCCTGATCTCTCTCTAACACCCTGATCTCCCTCTAACACCCTGATTTCTCTCTCTCTAACACACTGATCTCTCTCTAACACCCTGATCTCTCTCTCTAACACCCTGATCGGTCTCTCTAACACTCTGATCTCTCTCTCTAACACCCTGATCTCTCTCTCTAACACCCTGATCTCTCTCTCTCTAACACCCTGATCGCTCTCTCTCTAACACCCTGATCTCTCTCTCTCTAACACCCTGATCTCACTCTAACACCCTGATCTCCTTCTAACACCCTGATTTCTCTCTCTCTATCACCCTGATCTCTCTCTAACACCCTGATCTCTCTCTCTCTAACACCCTGATCTGTCTCTCCAACACCTTGATCTCCCTCTAACACCCTGACTTCTCTCTCTCTCTAACACCCTGATCTATCTCTAAAAAACTGATCTCTCTCTCTAACTCCCTGATCACACTCTCTAACACCTTGATGTCTCTCTCTAACGCACTGATCTCTCTCTCTAACACCCTGATCTCTCTAACACCCTGATCTCCCTCTAACACCCTGATTTCTCTCTCTCCAACACCCTGATCTCTATCTCTAACACCCTGATCTCTCTCTCTAACACCCTGATCTGTCTCTCTAACACCCGGATCTCCCTCTAACACCCTGATTTCTCTCTCTCTAACACCCTGATCTCTCGCTCTAAAACCCTGATCTCTCTCTCTAACACCCTGATCTCTCGCTCTAACACCCTGATCTCTCTCTCTAACACCCTGATCTCTCTCTCTAACACCCTGATCTCTCTCTCTAACAGCCTGATCTCTCTCTCTAACACTCTGATCTCTCTCTAACACACTGATCTCTCTCTCACACCCTGATCTCCTTCTAACACACTGATTTCTCTCTCTCTATCACACTGATCTCTCTCTAACACCCTGATCTCTCTCTCTAACACCCTGATCTCTCTCTCTCTAACACCCTGATCTGTCTCTCCAACACCCTGATCTCCCTCTAACACCCTGACTTCTCTCTCTCTCTAACACCCTGATCTATCTCTAAAAACCTGATCTCTCTCTCTAACACCCTGATCACTCTCTCTAACACCTTGATGTCTCTCTCTAACACACTGATCTCTCTCTCTAACACCCTGATTTCTCTAAAACCCTGATCTCCCTCTAACACCCTGATTTCTCTCTCTCCAACACCCTAACCTCTATCTCTAACACCCTGATCTCTCTCTCTAACACCCTGATCTGTCTCTGGAACACCCGGATCTCCCTCTAACACCCTGATTTCTCTCTCTCTAACACACTGATCTCTCTCTAACATGCTGATCTCTCTCTAACACGCTGATCTCTCTCTCTAACACCCTGATCGGTCTCTCTAACACCCTGATCTCCCTCTAACACCCTGATCTCTCTCTCTCTAACACCCTGATCTCTCTCTCTAACACCCTGATCGCTCTCTCTCTAACACCCTGATCTCTCTCTCTCTAACACCCTGATCTCTCTCTAACACCCTGATCTACTTCTAACACCCTGATTTCTCTCTCTCTATCACCCTGATCTCTCTCTAACACCTTGATGTCTCTCTCTAACACACTGATCTCTCTCTCTAACACCCTGATCTCTCTAACACCCTGATCTCCCTCTAACACCCTGATTTCTCTCTCTCCAACACCCTGATCTCTATCTCTAACACCCTGATCTCTCTCTCTAACACCCTGATCTGTCTCTCTGACACCCGGATCTCCCTCTAACACCCAGATTTCTCTCTCTCTAACACCCTGATCTCTCTCTAACACCCTGATCTCTCTCTAACACCCTGATCTCTCTCTCTAACACGCTGATCTCTCTCTAACACCCTGATCTCTCTCTAACATGCTGATCTCTCGCTCCAGCACCCTGATCTCTCTCTCTAACACCCTGATCTCTCTCTCTAACAGCCTGGTATCTCTCTCTAACACCCTGATCACACTCTCTAACACGCTGATCTCTCTCTCTAACACACTGATCTCTCTAACACCCTGATCTCTCTCTCTCTAACACCCTGATCTCTCTCTCTAACACCCTGATCACTCTCTCTCTAACACCCTGATCTCTCTCTAACACCCTGATCTCCCTCTTAACACGCTGATCTCTCTCTCTCTAACACCCTGATCTCTCTCTAACACCCTGATCTCCCTCTAACACCTTGATTTCTCTCTCTCTAACACACTGATCTCTCGCTAACACACTGATCTCTCTCTCTAACACCCTGATCGGTCTCTCTAACACCCTGATCTTCCTAAAACACCCTGATCTCTCTCTCTAACACACTGATCTCTCTCTCTCTCTAACACCCTGATCTCCTTCTAACACACTGATTTCTCTCTCTCTATCACACTGATCTCTCTCTAACACCCTGATCTCTCTCTCTAACACCCTGATCTCTCTCTCTCTAACACCCTGATCTGTCTCTCCAACACCCTGATCTCCCTCTAACACCCTGACTTCTCTCTCTCTCTAACACCCTGATCTATCTCTAAAAACCTGATCTCTCTCTCTAACACCCTGATCACTCTCTCTAACACCTTGATGTCTCTCTCTAACACACTGATCTCTCTCTCTAACACCCTGATTTCTCTAAAACCCTGATCTCCCTCTAACACCCTGATTTCTCTCTCTCCAACACCCTAACCTCTATCTCTAACACCCTGATCTCTCTCTCTAACACCCTGATCTGTCTCTGGAACACCCGGATCTCCCTCTAACACCCTGATTTCTCTCTCTCTAACACACTGATCTCTCTCTAACACGCTGATCTCTCTCTAACACGCTGATCTCTCTCTCTAACACCCTGATCGGTCTCTCTAACACCCTGATCTCCCTCTAACACCCTGATCTCTCTCTCTCTAACACCCTGATCTCTCTCTCTAACACCCTGATCGCTCTCTCTCTAACACCCTGATCTCTCTCTCTCTAACACCCTGATCTCTCTCTAACACCCTGATCTACTTCTAACACCCTGATTTCTCTCTCTCTATCACCCTGATCTCTCTCTAACACCTTGATGTCTCTCTCTAACACACTGATCTCTCTCTCTAACACCCTGATCTCTCTAACACCCTGATCTCCCTCTAACACCCTGATTTCTCTCTCTCCAACACCCTGATCTCTATCTCTAACACCCTGATCTCTCTCTCTAACACCCTGGTCTGTCTCTCTAACACCCGGATCTCCCTCTAACACCCAGATTTCTCTCTCTCTAACACCCTGATCTCTCTCTAACACCCTGATCTCTCTCTAACACCCTGATCTCTCTCTCTAACACGCTGATCTCTCTCTAACACCCTGATCTCTCTCTAACATGCTGATCTCTCGCTCCAGCACCCTGATCTCTCTCTCTAACACCCTGATCTCTCTCTCTAACAGCCTGATATCTCTCTCTAACACCCTGATCACACTCTCTAACACGCTGATCTCTCTCTCTAACACACTGATCTCTCTAACACCCTGATCTCTCTCTCTCTAACACCCTGATCTCTCTCTCTAACACCCTGATCACTCTCTCTCTAACACCCTGATCTCTCTCTAACACCCTGATCTCCCTCTTAACACGCTGATCTCTCTCTCTCTAACACCCTGATCTCTCTCTAACACCCTGATCTCCCTCTAACACCTTGATTTCTCTCTCTCTAACACCCTGATCGGTCTCTCTAACACCCTTATCTTCCTAAAAGACCCTGATCTCTCTCTCTAACACACTGATCTCTCTCTCTCTAACACCCTGATCTCTCTCTCTAACACCCTGATCTCTCTCTCTAACACCCTGATCTCTCTCTCTAACACCCTGATCTCTCTCTAACACCATGATCTCTCTCTCTAACACCCTGATCTCTCTCTCCCTGACACCCTGATCACTCTCTCTAACTCCCTGATCTCTCTCTCTAACACCCTGATCTCTCTCTCTCAAAAACCCTGATCTCTCTCTCTAACACCCTGATCACTCTCTCTCTATCACCCTGATCTCTCTCTAACACCCTGATCTGTCTCTCTAACACCCGGATCTCCCTCTAACACCCTGATTTCTCTCTCTCTAACACCCTGATCTCTCTCTAACACCCTGATCTCTCTCTAACAGCCTGATCTCTCTCTAACACCCTGATCTCTCTCTAACACGCTGATCTCTCGCACCAGCACCCTGATCTCTCTCTCTAAAACCCTGATCTCTCGCTCTAACACCCTGATCTCTCTCTCTAACACCCTGATCTCTCTCTCTAACACCCTGATCTCTCTCTCTAACAGCCTGATCTCTCTCTCTAACACTCTGATCTCTCTCTAACACACTGATCTCTCTCTAACACCCTGATCGCTCTCTCTCTAACACCCTGATCTCTCTCTAACACCCTCATCTCCTTCTAACTCCCTGATTTCTCTCTCTCTATCACTCTGATCTCTCTCTAACACCCTGATCTCTCTCTCTAACACCCTGATCTCTCTCTCTCTAACACCCTGATCTGTCTCTCCAACACCCTGATCTCCCTCTAACACCCTGACTTCTCTCTCTCTCTAACACCCTGATCTATCTCTAAAAACCTGATCTCTCTCTCTAACACCCTGATCACTCTCTCTAACACCTTGATGTCTCTCTCTAACACACTGATCTCTCTCTCTAACACCCTGATTTCTCTAACACCCTGATCTCCCTCTAACACCCTGATTTCTCTCTCTCCAACACCCTGATCTCTATCTCTAACACCCTGATCTCTCTCTCTAACACCCTGATCTGTCTCTGTAACACCCGGACCTCCCTCTAAAACCTGATTTCTCTCTCTCTAACACCCTGATCTCTCTCTAACACCCTGATCTCTCTCTCTAACACCGTGATCTCTCTCTAACACCCTGATCTCTCTCTAAAACGCAGAACTCTCGCTCCAGCACCCTGATCTCTCTCTCTAACACCCTGATCTCTCTCTCTAACACCCTGATCTCTCTCTCTAACAGCCTGATATCTCTCTCTAACACCCTGATCACACTCTCTAACACCCTGATCTCTCTCTCTAACACACTGATCTCTCTAACACCCTGATCTCTCTCTCTCTAACACCCTGATCTCTCTCTCCAACACCCTGATCACTCTCTCTCTAACACCCTGATCTCTCTCTAACACCCTGATCTCCCTCTTAACACCCTGTTTTCTCTCTCTCTAACACACTGATCTCGCTCTAACACCCTGATCTCTCTCTCTAACACCCTGATCTCTCTCTAACACCCTGATCTCCCTCTAACACCCTGATTTCTCTCTCTCTAACACACTGATCTCTCTCTAACACCCTGATCTCTCTCTCTAACACCCTGATCGGTCTCTCTAACACTCTGATCTCTCTCTCTAACACCCTGATCTCTCTCTCTAACACCCTGATCTCTCTCTCTCTAACACCCTGATCGCTCTCTCTCTAACACCCTGATCTCTCTCTCTCTAACACCCTGATCTCACTCTAACACCCTGATCTCCTTCTAACACCCTGATTTCTCTCTCTCTATCACCCTGATCTCTCTCTAACACCCTGATCTCTCTCTCTCTAACACCCTGATCTGTCTCTCCAACACCTTGATCTCCCTCTAACACCCTGACTTCTCTCTCTCTCTAACACCCTGATCTATCTCTAAAAAACTGATCTCTCTCTCTAACTCCCTGATCACACTCTCTAACACCTTGATGTCTCTCTCTAACGCACTGATCTCTCTCTCTAACACCCTGATCTCTCTAACACCCTGATCTCCCTCTAACACCCTGATTTCTCTCTCTCCAACACCCTGATCTCTATCTCTAACACCCTGATCTCTCTCTCTAACACCCTGATCTGTCTCTCTAACACCCGGATCTCCCTCTAACACCCTGATTTCTCTCTCTCTAACACCCTGATCTCTCGCTCTAAAACCCTGATCTCTCTCTCTAACACCCTGATCTCTCGCTCTAACACCCTGATCTCTCTCTCTAACACCCTGATCTCTCTCTCTAACACCCTGATCTCTCTCTCTAACAGCCTGATCTCTCTCTCTAACACTCTGATCTCTCTCTAACACACTGATCTCTCTCTCACACCCTGATCTCCTTCTAACACACTGATTTCTCTCTCTCTATCACACTGATCTCTCTCTAACACCCTGATCTCTCTCTCTAACACCCTGATCTCTCTCTCTCTAACACCCTGATCTGTCTCTCCAACACCCTGATCTCCCTCTAACACCCTGACTTCTCTCTCTCTCTAACACCCTGATCTATCTCTAAAAACCTGATCTCTCTCTCTAACACCCTGATCACTCTCTCTAACACCTTGATGTCTCTCTCTAACACACTGATCTCTCTCTCTAACACCCTGATCTGTCTCTGGAACACCCGGATCTCCCTCTAACACCCTGATTTCTCTCTCTCTAACACACTGATCTCTCTCTAACATGCTGATCTCTCTCTAACACGCTGATCTCTCTCTCTAACACCCTGATCGGTCTCTCTAACACCCTGATCTCCCTCTAACACCCTGATCTCTCTCTCTCTAACACCCTGATCTCTCTCTCTAACACCCTGATCGCTCTCTCTCTAACACCCTGATCTCTCTCTCTCTAACACCCTGATCTCTCTCTAACACCCTGATCTACTTCTAACACCCTGATTTCTCTCTCTCTATCACCCTGATCTCTCTCTAACACCTTGATGTCTCTCTCTAACACACTGATCTCTCTCTCTAACACCCTGATCTCTCTAACACCCTGATCTCCCTCTAACACCCTGATTTCTCTCTCTCCAACACCCTGATCTCTATCTCTAACACCCTGATCTCTCTCTCTAACACCCTGATCTGTCTCTCTGACACCCGGATCTCCCTCTAACACCCAGATTTCTCTCTCTCTAACACCCTGATCTCTCTCTAACACCCTGATCTCTCTCTAACACCCTGATCTCTCTCTCTAACACGCTGATCTCTCTCTAACACCCTGATCTCTCTCTAACATGCTGATCTCTCGCTCCAGCACCCTGATCTCTCTCTCTAACACCCTGATCTCTCTCTCTAACAGCCTGGTATCTCTCTCTAACACCCTGATCACACTCTCTAACACGCTGATCTCTCTCTCTAACACACTGATCTCTCTAACACCCTGATCTCTCTCTCTCTAACACCCTGATCTCTCTCTCTAACACCCTGATCACTCTCTCTCTAACACCCTGATCTCTCTCTAACACCCTGATCTCCCTCTTAACACGCTGATCTCTCTCTCTCTAACACCCTGATCTCTCTCTAACACCCTGATCTCCCTCTAACACCTTGATTTCTCTCTCTCTAACACACTGATCTCTCGCTAACACACTGATCTCTCTCTCTAACACCCTGATCGGTCTCTCTAACACCCTGATCTTCCTAAAACACCCTGATCTCTCTCTCTAACACACTGATCTCTCTCTCTCTCTAACACCCTGATCTCCTTCTAACACACTGATTTCTCTCTCTCTATCACACTGATCTCTCTCTAACACCCTGATCTCTCTCTCTAACACCCTGATCTCTCTCTCTCTAACACCCTGATCTGTCTCTCCAACACCCTGATCTCCCTCTAACACCCTGACTTCTCTCTCTCTCTAACACCCTGATCTATCTCTAAAAACCTGATCTCTCTCTCTAACACCCTGATCACTCTCTCTAACACCTTGATGTCTCTCTCTAACACACTGATCTCTCTCTCTAACACCCTGATTTCTCTAAAACCCTGATCTCCCTCTAACACCCTGATTTCTCTCTCTCCAACACCCTAACCTCTATCTCTAACACCCTGATCTCTCTCTCTAACACCCTGATCTGTCTCTGGAACACCCGGATCTCCCTCTAACACCCTGATTTCTCTCTCTCTAACACACTGATCTCTCTCTAACATGCTGATCTCTCTCTAACACGCTGATCTCTCTCTCTAACACCCTGATCGGTCTCTCTAACACCCTGATCTCCCTCTAACACCCTGATCTCTCTCTCTCTAACAGCCTGATCTCTCTCTCTAACACCCTGATCGCTCTCTCTCTAACACCCTGATCTCTCTCTCTCTAACACCCTGATCTCTCTCTAACACCCTGATCTACTTCTAACACCCTGATTTCTCTCTCTCTATCACCCTGATCTCTCTCTAACACCTTGATGTCTCTCTCTAACACACTGATCTCTCTCTCTAACACCCTGATCTCTCTAACACCCTGATCTCCCTCTAACACCCTGATTTCTCTCTCTCCAACACCCTGATCTCTATCTCTAACACCCTGATCTCTCTCTCTAACACCCTGGTCTGTCTCTCTAACACCCGGATCTCCCTCTAACACCCAGATTTCTCTCTCTCTAACACCCTGATCTCTCTCTAACACCCTGATCTCTCTCTAACACCCTGATCTCTCTCTCTAACACGCTGATCTCTCTCTAACACCCTGATCTCTCTCTAACATGCTGATCTCTCGCTCCAGCACCCTGATCTCTCTCTCTAACACCCTGATCTCTCTCTCTAACAGCCTGATATCTCTCTCTAACACCCTGATCACACTCTCTAACACGCTGATCTCTCTCTCTAACACACTGATCTCTCTAACACCCTGATCTCTCTCTCTCTAACACCCTGATCTCTCTCTCTAACACCCTGATCACTCTCTCTCTAACACCCTGATCTCTCTCTAACACCCTGATCTCCCTCTTAACACGCTGATCTCTCTCTCTCTAACACCCTGATCTCTCTCCAACACCCTGATCTCCCTCTAACACCTTGATTTCTCTCTCTCTAACACCCTGATCGGTCTCTCTAACACCCTTATCTTCCTAAAAGACCCTGATCTCTCTCTCTAACACACTGATCTCTCTCTCTCTAACACTCTGATCTCTCTCTCTAACACTCTGATCTCTCTCACTAACACCCTGATCTCTCTCTCTAACATCCTGATCTCTGGCTCTCTAACACCCTGATCTCTCTCACTCTCTAACACCCTGATCTCCCTCTAACGCCCTGATCTCTCTCTCTAACACCCTGATCTCTCTCTCTAACACCCTGATCTCTCTCTCTCTGACTCCCTGATCTCTCTCTCTAACTCCCTGATCTCTCTCTCTAACACCCTGATCTCTCTCTCTCTAACAGCCTGATCTCTCTCTCTAACACCCTGATCTCTCTCTAACACCATGATCTCTCTCTCTAACAGTCCTGATCTCTCTCTCCCTGACACCCTGATCACTCTCTCTAACTCCCTGATCTCTCTCTCTAACACCCTGATCTCTCTCTCTCAAAAACCCTGATCTCTCTCTCTAACACCCTGATCACTCTCTCTCTATCACCCTGATCTCTCTCTAACACCCTGATCTGTCTCTCTAACACCCGGATCTCCCTCTAACACCCTGATTTCTCTCTCTCTAACACCCTGATCTCTCTCTAACACCCTGATCTCTCTCTAACAGCCTGATCTCTCTCTAACACCCTGATCTCTCTCTAACACGCTGATCTCTCGCTCCAGCACCCTGATCTCTCTCTCTAACACCCTGATCTCTGGCTCTAACACCCTGATCTCTCTCTCTAACACCCTGATCTCTCTCTCTAACACCCTGATCTCTCTCTCTAACACACTGATCTCTCCCTAACACCATGATCTCTCTCTCTAACACCCTGATCTCTCTCTCCCTGACACCCTGATCACTCTCTCTAACTCCCTGATCTCTCTCTCTAACACCCTGATCTCTCTCTCTCAAAAACCCTGATCTCTCTCTCTAACACCCTGATCACTCTCTATCACCCTGATCTCTCTCTAACACCCTGATCTGTCTCTCTAACACCCGGATCTCCCTCTAACACCCTGATTTCTCTCTCTCTAACACCCTGATCTCTCTCTAACACCCTGATCTCTCTCTAACAGCCTGATCTCTCTCTAACACCCTGATCTCTCTCTAACACGCTGATCTCTCGCACCAGCACCCTGATCTCTCTCTCTAACACCCTGATCTCTCGCTCTAACACCCTGATCTCTCTCTCTATCACTCTGATCTCTCTCTAACACCCTGATCTCTCTCTCTAACACCCTGATCTCTCTCTCTCTACACCCTGATCTGTCTCTCCAACACCCTGATCTCCCTCTAACACCCTGACATCTCTCTCTCTCTAACACCCTGATCTATCTCTAAAAACCTGATCTCTCTCTCTAACACCCTGATCACTCTCTCTAACACCTTGATATCTCTCTCTAACACACTGATCTCTCTCTCTAACACCCTGATTTCTCTAACACCCTGATCTCCCTCTAACACCCTGAATTCTCTCTCTCCAACACCCTGATCTCTATCTCTAACACCCTGATCTCTCTCTCTAACACCCTGATCTGTCTCTGTAACACCCGGATCTCCCTCTAAAACCTGATTTCTCTCTCTCTAACACCCTGATCTCTCTCTAACACCCTGATCTCTCTCTCTAACACCGTGATCTCTCTCTAACACCCTGATCTCTCTCTAACACGCTGATCTCTCGCTCCAGCACCCTGATCTCTCTCTCTAACACCCTGATCTCTCTCTCTAACACCCTCATCTCTCTCTCTAACAGCCTGATATCTCTCTCTAACACCCTGATCACACTCTCTAACACCCTGATCTCTCTCTCTAACACACTGATCTCTCTAACACCCTGATCTCTCTCTCTCTAACACCCTGATCTCTCTCTCCAACACCCTGATCACTCTCTCTCTAACACCCTGATCTCTCTCTAAAACCCTGATCTCCCTCTTAACACCCTGATTTCTCACTCTCCAACACCCTGATCTCTCTCTCTCTAACACCCTGATCTCTCTCTAACACCCTGATCTCCCTGTAACACCCTGATTTCTCACTCTCTAACACACTGATCTCTCTCTAACACGCTGATCTCTCTCTAACACGCTGATCTCTCTCTCTAACACCCTGATCAGTCTCTCAAACACCCTGATCTCCCTCTAACACCCTGATCTCTCTCTCTCTAACACCCTGATCTCTCTCTCTAACACCCTGATCGCTCTCTCTCTAACACCCTGATCTCTCTCTCTCTAACACCCTGATCTCTCTCTAACACCCTGATCTACTTCTAACACCCTGATTTCTCTCTCTCTATCACCCTGATCTCTCTCTAACACCTTGATGTCTCTCTCTAACACACTGATCTCTCTCTCTAACACCCTGATCTCTCTAACACCCTGATCTCCCTCTAACACCCTGATTTCTCTCTCTCCAACACCCTGATCTCTATCTCTAACACCCTGATCTCTCTCTCTAACACCCTGATCTGTCTCTCTAACACCCGGATCTCCCTCTAACACCCAGATTTCTCTCTCTCTAACACCCTGATCTCTCTCTAACACCCTGATCTCTCTCTAACACCCTGATCTCTCTCTCTAACACGCTGATCTCTCTCTAACACCCTGATCTCTCTCTAACATGCTGATCTCTCGCTCCAGCAACCTGATCTCTCTCTCTAACACCCTGATCTCTCTCTCTAACAGCCTGATATCTCTCTCTAACACCCTGATCACACTCTCTAACACGCTGATCTCTCTCTCTAACACACTGATCTCTCTAACACCCTGATCTCTCTCTCTCTAACACCCTGATCTCTCTCTCTAACACCCTGATCACTCTCTCTCTAACACCCTGATCTCTCTCTAACACCCTGATCTCCCTCTTAACACGCTGATCTCTCTCTCTCTAACACCCTGATCTCTCTCTAACACCCTGATCTCCCTCTAACACCTTGATTTCCCTCTCTCTAACACACTGATCTCTCGCTAACACACTGATCTCTCTCTCTAACACCCTGATCGGTCTCTCTAACACCCTGATCTTCCTAAAACACCCTGATCTCTCTCTCTAACACACTGATCTCTCTCTCTCTAACACTCTGATCTCTCTCTCTAACACTCTGATCTCTCTCACTAACACCCTGATCTCTCTCTCTAACACCCTGATCTCTCTCTCTAACACCGTGATCTCTCTCTAACACCCTGATCTCTCTCTAACACGCTGATCTCTCGCTCCAGCACCCTGATCTCTCTCTCTAACACCCTGATCTCTCTCTCTAACACCCTCATCTCTCTCTCTAACAGCCTGATATCTCTCTCTAACACCCTGATCACACTCTCTAACACCCTGATCTCTCTCTCTAACACACTGATCTCTCTAACACCCTGATCTCTCTCTCTCTAACACCCTGATCTCTCTCTCCAACACCCTGATCACTCTCTCTCTAACACCCTGATCTCTCTCTAAAACCCTGATCTCCCTCTTAACACCCTGATTCCTCACTCTCCAACACCCTGATCTCTCTCTCTCTAACACCCTGATCTCTCTCTAACACCCTGATCTCCCTGTAACACCCCTGATTTCTCACTCTCTAACACACTGATCTCTCTCTAACACGCTGATCTCTCTCTAACACGCTGATCTCTCTCTCTAACACCCTGATCAGTCTCTCTAACACCCTGATCTCCCTCTAACACCCTGATCTCTCTCTCTCTAACACCCTGATCTCTCTCTCTAACACCCTGATCGCTCTCTCTCTAACACCCTGATCTCTCTCTCTCTAACACCCTGATCTCTCTCTAACACCCTGATCTACTTCTAACACCCTGATTTCTCTCTCTCTATCACCCTGATCTCTCTCTAACACCTTGATGTCTCTCTCTAACACACTGATCTCTCTCTCTAACACCCTGATCTCTCTAACACCCTGATCTCCCTCTAACACCCTGATTTCTCTCTCTCCAACACCCTGATCTCTATCTCTAACACCCTGATCTCTCTCTCTAACACCCTGATCTGTCTCTCTAACACCCGGATCTCCCTCTAACACCCAGATTTCTCTCTCTCTAACACCCTGATCTCTCTCTAACACCCTGATCTCTCTCTAACACCCTGATCTCTCTCTCTAACACGCTGATCTCACTCTAACACCCTGATCTCTCTCTAACATGCTGATCTCTCGCTCCAGCAACCTGATCTCTCTCTCTAACACCCTGATCTCTCTCTCTAACAGCCTGATATCTCTCTCTAACACCCTGATCACACTCTCTAACACGCTGATCTCTCTCTCTAACACACTGATCTCTCTAACACCCTGATCTCTCTCTCTCTAACACCCTGATCTCTCTCTCTAACACCCTGATCACTCTCTCTCTAACACCCTGATCTCTCTCTAACACCCTGATCTCCCTCTTAACACGCTGATCTCTCTCTCTCTAACACCCTGATCTCTCTCTAACACCCTGATCTCCCTCTAACACCTTGATTTCTCTCTCTCTAACACACTGATCTCTCGCTAACACACTGATCTCTCTCTCTAACACCCTGATCGGTCTCTCTAACACCCTGATCTTCCTAAAACACCCTGATCTCTCTCTCTAACACACTGATCTCTCTCTCTCTAACACTCTGATCTCTCTCTCTAACACTCTGATCTCTCTCACTAACACCCTGATCTCTCTCTCTAACATCCTGATCTCTGGCTCTCTAACACCCTGATCTCTCTCTCTCTCTAACACCCTGATCTCTCTCTAACGCCCTGATCTCTCTCTCTGACACCCTGATCTCTCTCTCTAACACCCTGATCTCTCTCTCACTGACACCCTGATCTCTCTCTCTAACTCCCTGATCTCTCTCTCTAACACCCTGATCTCTCTCTCTCAAAAACCCTTATCTCTCTCTCTAACACCCTGATCACTCTCTCTCTATCACCCTGATCTCTCTCTAACACCCTGATCTGTCTCTCTAACACCCGGATCTCCCTCTAACACCCTGATTTCTCTCTCTCTAACACCCTGATCTCTCTCTAACACCCTGATCTCTCTCTAACAGCCTGATCTCTCTCTAACACCCTGATCTCTCTCTAACACGCTGATCTCTCACTCCAGCACCCTGATCTCTCTCTCTAACACCCTGATCTCTCGCTCTAACACCCTGATCTCTCTCTCTAACACCCTGATCTCTCTCTCTAACACCCTGATCTCTCTCTCTAACACCATGATCTCTCTCTCTAACACCCTGATCTCTCTCTCCCTGACACCCTGATCACTCTCTCTAACTCCCTGATCTCTCTCTCTAACACCCTGATCTCTCTCTCTCAAAAACCCTGATCTCTCTCTCTAACACCCTGATCACTCTCTCTCTATCACCCTGATCTCTCTCTAACACCCTGATCTGTCTCTCTAACACCCGGATCTCCCTCTAACACCCTGATTTCTCTCTCTCTAACACCCTGATCTCTCTCTAACACCCTGATCTCTCTCTAACAGCCTGATCTCTCTCTAACACCCTGATCTCTCTCTAACACGCTGATCTCTCGCACCAGCACCCTGATCTCTCTCTCTAACACCCTGATCTCTCGCTCTAACACCCTGATCTCTCTCTCTAACAGCCTGATCTCTCTCTCTAACACTCTGATCTCTCTCTAACACACTGATCTCTCTCTAACATCCTGATCGCTCTCTCTCTAACACCCTGATCTCTCTCTAACACCCTGATCTCCTTCTAACTCCCTGATTTCTCTCTCTCTATCACTCTGATCTCTCTCTAACACCCTGATCTCTCTCTCTAACACCCTGATCTCTCTCTCTCTAACACCCTGATCTGTCTCTCCAACACCCTGATCTCCCTCTAACACCCTGACTTCTCTCTCTCTCTAACACCCTGATCTATCTCTAAAAACCTGATCTCTCTCTCTAACACCCTGATCACTCTCTCTAACACCTTGATGTCTCTCTCTAACACACTGATCTCTCTCTCTAACACCCTGATTTCTCTAACACCCTGATCTCCCTCTAACACCCTGATTTCTCTCTCTCCAACACCCTGATCTCTATCTCTAACACCCTGATCTCTCTCTCTATACCCTGATCTGTCTCTGTAACACCCGGATCTCCCTCTAAAACCTGATTTCTCTCTCTCTAACACCCTGATCTCTCTCTAACACCCTGATCTCTCTCTCTAACACCGTGATCTCTCTCTAACACCCTGATCTCTCTCTAACACGCTGATCTCTCGCTCCAGCACCCTGATCTCTCTCTCTAACACCCTGATCTCTCTCTCTAACACGCTGATCTCTCTCTCTAACAGCCTGATATCTCTCTCTAACACCCTGATCACACACTCTAACACCCTGATCTCTCTCTCTAACACACTGATCTCTCTAACACCCTGATCTCTCTCTCTCTAACACCCTGATCTCTCTCTCCAACACCCTGATCACTCTCTCTCTAACACCCTGATCTCTCTCTAAAACCCTGATCTCCCTCTTAACACCCTGATTTCTCACTCTCCAACACCCTGATCTCTCTCTCTCTAACACCCTGATCTCTCTCTAACACCCTGATCTCCCTGTAACACCCTGATTTCTCTCTCTCTAATACACTGATCTCTCTCTAACACGCTGATCTCTCTCTAACACGCTGATCTCTCTCTCTAACACCCTGATCGGTCTCTCTAACACCCTGATCTCCCTCTAACACCCTTATCTCTCTCTCTAACACCCTGATCTCTCTCTCTCTAACACCCTGATCTCTATCTCTAACACCATGATCTCTCTCTCTAACACCCTGATCTGTCTCTCTAACACCCGGATCTCCCTCTAACACCCTGATTTCTCTCTCTCCAACACCCTGATCTCTCTCTGACACCCTGATCTCTATCTCTAACACCCTGATCTCTCTCTAACACCCTGATCTCTCTCTAACACGCTGATCTCTCGCACCAGCACCCTGATCTCTCTCTCTAACACTCTGATCTCTCTCTCTAACACCCTGATCTCTCTCTCTAAAACCCTGATCTCTTTCTCTAACACACTGATCTCTCTCTCCAACAAACTGATCTCTCTAACTAACTCACTGATCTCCCTCTCTAACACCCTGATCTCTCTCTCTAACAAACTGATCTCTCTAACTCACTGATCTCCCGCTCTATCACCCTGATCTCTCTCTCTAACACCATGATCTCTCTCTCTCTAACACCCTGATCTCTCTTTCTCTAACACCCTGATCTCTCTCTGCAATACCCTGATCTCTCCCTCTAACACCCTGATCTCTCTCTAACACCCTGATCTCTCTCTAACAGCCTGATCTCTCTCTAACACCCTGATCTCTCTCTAACACGCTGATCTCTCACTCCAGCACCCTGATCTCTCTCTCTAACACCCTGATCTCTCGCTCTAACACCCTGATCTCTCTCTCTAACACCCTGATCTCTCTCTCTAACACCCTGATCTCTCTCTCTAACACACTGATCTCTCTCTAACACCATGATCTCTCTCTCTAACACCCTGATCTCTCTCTCCCTGACACCCTGATCACTCTCTCTAACTCCCTGATCTCTCTCTCTAACACCCTGATCTCTCTCTCTCAAAAACCCTGATCTCTCTCTCTAACACCCTGATCACTCTCCCTCTATCACCCTAATCTGTCTCTCTAACACCCTGATCTGTCTCTCTAACACCCGGATCTCCCTCTAACACCCTGATTTCTCTCTCTCTAACACCCTGATCTCTCTCTAACACCCTGATCTCTCTCTAACAGCCTGATCTCTCTCTAACACCCTGATCTCTCTCTAACACGCTGATCTCTCGCACCAGCACCCTGATCTCTCTCTCTAACACCCTGATCTCTCGCTCTAACACCCTGATCTCTCTCTCTAACAGCCTGATCTCTCTCTCTAACACTCTGATCTCTCTCTAACACACTGATCTCTCTCTAACATCCTGATCGCTCTCTCTCTAACACCCTGATCTCTCTCTAACACCCTGATCTCCTTCTAACTCCCTGATTTCTCTCTCTCTATCACTCTGATCTCTCTCTAACACCCTGATCTCTCTCTCTAACACCCTGATCTCTCTCTCTCTAACACCCTGATCTCCCTCTAACACCCTGACTTCTCTCTCTCTCTAACACCCTGATCTATCTCTAAAAACCTGATCTCTCTCTCTAACACCCTGATCACTCTCTCTAACACCTTGATGTCTCTCTCTAACACACTGATCTCTCTCTCTAACACCCTGATTTCTCTAACACCCTGATCTCCCTCTAACACCCTGATTTCTCTCTCTCCAACACCCTGATCTCTCTCTCTATACCCTGATCTGTCTCTGTAACACCCGGATCTCCCTCTAAAACCTGATTTCTCTCTCTCTAACACCCTGATCTCTCTCTAACACCCTGATCTCTCTCTCTAACACCGTGATCTCTCTCTAACACCCTGATCTCTCTCTAACACGCTGATCTCTTGCTCCAGCACCCTGATCTCTCTCTCTAACACCCTGATCTCTCTCTCTAACACGCTGATCTCTCTCTCTAACAGCCTGATATCTCTCTCTAACACCCTGATCACACACTCTAACACCCTGATCTCTCTCTCTAACACACTGATCTCTCTAACACCCTGATCTCTCTCTCTCTAACACCCTGATCTCTCTCTCCAACACCCTGATCACTCTCTCTCTAACACCCTGATCTCTCTCTAAAACCCTGATCTCCCTCTTAACACCCTGATTTCTCACTCTCCAACACCCTGATCTCTCTCTCTCTAACACCCTGATCTCTCTCTAACACCCTGATCTCCCTGTAACACCCTGATTTCTCTCTCTCTAATACACTGATCTCTCTCTAACACGCTGATCTCTCTCTAACACGCTGATCTCTCTCTCTAACACCCTGATCGGTCTCTCTAACACCCTGATCTCCCTCTAACACCCTTATCTCTCTCTCTAACACCCTGATCTCTCTCTCTCTAACACCCTGATCTCTATCTCTAACACCATGATCTCTCTCTCTAACACCCTGATCTGTCTCTCTAACACCCGGATCTCCCTCTAACACCCTGATTTCTCTCTCTCCAACACCCTGATCTCTCTCTGACACCCTGATCTCTATCTCTAACACCCTGATCTCTCTCTAACACCCTGATCTCTCTCTAACACGCTGATCTCTCGCTCCAGCACCCTGATCTCTCTCTCTAACACTCTGATCTCTCTCTCTAACTCCCTGATCTCTCTCTCTAACACCCTGATCTCTTTCTCTAACACACTGATCTCTCTCTCCAACAAACTGATCTCTCTAACTAACTCACTGATCTCCCTCTCTAACACCCTGATCTCCCTCTCTAACACCCTGATCTCTCTCTCTAACAAACTGATCTCTCTAACTCACTGATCTCCCGCTCTATCACCCTGATCTCTCTCTCTAACACCATGATCTCTCTCTCTCTAACACCCTGATCTCTCTTTCTCTAACACCCTGATCTCTCTCTGCAATACCCTGATCTCTCCCTCTAACACCCTGATCTCTCTCTCTAACACCCTGATCTCTCTCTCTCACACACTGATCTCTCTTTTTCTCTCTAACACCCTGACCCCTCTCTCTTAACCCAAATCTCTCTATCTAACACCCTGATCTCTCTCTCTACACACCCTGATCTCTCGCTCACACACCCTGATCTCTCTCTCACACACACTGATCTCTATGTCTAACACTCTGATCTCACTCTCTCTCTTAACATCCTGATCTCTTTCTTAACAAACTGAATCTCTCTCTAACAACCTGATCTGTCTGACTAACAACCTGATCTCTCTCTCTCAAACACTGATCTCCCTCTCTAACACACGGATCTCACTCTCTAACACACGGATATCTCTCTCTAACACCCTGATCTCTCTCTCTAACACCCTGATCTCTCTCTAACACCCTGATCTCTCTCTCGAACAAACTGATCTCTCTAACTAACTCACTGATCTCCCTCTCTAAAACCCTGATCTCTCTCTCTAACAAACTGATATCTCAAACTCACTGATCTCCCTCTCTATGACCCTGATCTCTCTCTCTAACACCATGATCTCTCTCTCTCTAACACCCTGATCTCTCTCTCTCTAACACCCTGATCTCTCTCTGCAATACCCTGATCTCTCCCTCTAACACCCTGATCTCTCTCTCTAACACCCTGATCTCTCTCTCTCTAACACCCTGAACTCTCTCTGCAATACCCTGATCTCTCTCTCTCTAACACCCTGATCTCTATCTCTCTAACACCCTGATCTCTCTCTCTATACCCTGATCTGTCTCTGTAACACCCGGATCTCCCTCTAAAACCTGATTTCTCTCTCTCTAACACCCTGATCTCTCTCTAACACCCTGATCTCTCTCTCTAACACCGTGATCTCTCTCTAACACCCTGATCTCTCTCTAACACGCTGATCTCTCGCTCCAGCACCCTGATCTCTCTCTCTAACACCCTGATCTCTCTCTCTAACACGCTGATCTCTCTCTCTAACAGCCTGATATCTCTCTCTAACACCCTGATCACACACTCTAACACCCTGATCTCTCTCTCTAACACACTGATCTCTCTAACACCCTGATCTCTCTCTCTCTAACACCCTGATCTCTCTCTCCAACACCCTGATCACTCTCTCTCTAACACCCTGATCTCTCTCTAAAACCCTGATCTCCCTCTTAACACCCTGATTTCTCACTCTCCAACACCCTGATCTCTCTCTCTCTAACACCCTGATCTCTCTCTAACACCCTGATCTCCCTGTAACACCCTGATTTCTCTCTCTCTAATACACTGATCTCTCTCTAACACGCTGATCTCTCTCTAACACGCTGATCTCTCTCTCTAACACCCTGATCGGTCTCTCTAACACCCTGATCTCCCTCTAACACCCTTATCTCTCTCTCTAACACCCTGATCTCTCTCTCTCTAACACCCTGATCTCTATCTCTAACACCATGATCTCTCTCTCTAACACCCTGATCTGTCTCTCTAACACCCGGATCTCCCTCTAACACCCTGATTTCTCTCTCTCCAACACCCTGATCTCTCTCTGACACCCTGATCTCTATCTCTAACACCCTGATCTCTCTCTAACACCCTGATCTCTCTCTAACACGCTGATCTCTCGCTCCAGCACCCTGATCTCTCTCTCTAACACTCTGATCTCTCTCTCTAACACCCTGATCTCTCTCTCTAAAACCCTGATCTCTTTCTCTAACACACTGATCTCTCTCTCCAACAAACTGATCTCTCTAACTAACTCACTGATCTCCCTCTCTAACACACTGATCTCTCTCTCTAACAAACTGATCTCTCTAACTCACTGATCTCCCGCTCTATCACCCTGATCTCTCTCTCTAACACCATGATCTCTCTCTCTCTAACACCCTGATCTCTCTTTCTCTAACACCCTGATCTCTCTCTGCAATACCCTGATCTCTCCCTCTAACACCCTGATCTCTCTCTAACACCCTGATCTCTCTCTAACAGCCTGATCTCTCTCTAACACCCTGATCTCTCTCTAACACGCTGATCTCTCACTCCAGCACCCTGATCTCTCTCTCTAACACCCTGATCTCTCGCTCTAACACCCTGATCTCTCTCTCTAACACCCTGATCTCTCTCTCTAACAACCTGATCTCTCTCTCTAACACACTGAATTCTCTCTAACACCATGATCTCTCTCTCTAACACCCTGATCTCTCTCTCCCTGACACCCTGATCACTCTCTCTAACTCCCTGATCTCTCTCTCTAACACCCTGATCTCTCTCTCTCAAAAACCCTGATCTCTCTCTCTAACACCCTGATCACTCTCTCTCTATCACCCTAATCTGTCTCTCTAACACCCTGATCTGTCTCTCTAACACCCGGATCTCCCTCTAACACCCTGATTTCTCTCTCTCTAACACCCTGATCTCTCTCTAACACCCTGATCTCTCTCTAACAGCCTGATCTCTCTCTAACACCCTGATCTCTCTCTAACACGCTGATCTCTCGCACCAGCACCCTGATCTCTCTCTCTAACACCCTGATCTCTCGCTCTAACACCCTGATCTCTCTCTCTAACAGCCTGATCTCTCTCTCTAACACTCTGATCTCTCTCTAACACACTGATCTCTCTCTAACATCCTGATCGCTCTCTCTCTAACACCCTGATCTCTCTCTAACACCCTGATCTCCTTCTAACTCCCTGATTTCTCTCTCTCTATCACTCTGATCTCTCTCTAACACCCTGATCTCTCTCTCTAACACCCTGATCTCTCTCTCTCTAACACCCTGATCTGTCTCTCCAACACCCTGATCTCCCTCTAACACCCTGACTTCTCTCTCTCTCTAACACCCTGATCTATCTCTAAAACCTGATCTCTCTCTCTAACACCCTGATCACTCTCTCTAACACCTTGATGTCTCTCTCTAACACACTGATCTCTCTCTCTAACACCCTGATTTCTCTAACACCCTGATCTCCCTCTAACACCCTGATTTCTCTCTCTCCAACACCCTGATCTCTCTCTCTATACCCTGATCTGTCTCTGTAACACCCGGATCTCCCTCTAAAACCTGATTTCTCTCTCTCTAACACCCTGATCTCTCTCTAACACCCTGATCTCTCTCTCTAACACCGTGATCTCTCTCTAACACCCTGATCTCTCTCTAACACGCTGATCTCTCGCTCCAGCACCCTGATCTCTCTCTCTAACACCCTGATCTCTCTCTCTAACACGCTGATCTCTCCCTCTAACAGCCTGATATCTCTCTCTAACACCCTGATCACACACTCTAACACCCTGATCTCTCTCTCTAACACACTGATCTCTCTAACACCCTGATCTCTCTCTCTCTAACACCCTGATCTCTCTCTCCAACACCCTGATCACTCTCTCTCTAACACCCTGATCTCTCTCTAAAACCCTGATCTCCCTCTTAACACCCTGATTTCTCACTCTCCAACACCCTGATCTCTCTCTCTCTAACACCCTGATCTCTCTCTAACACCCTGATCTCCCTGTAACACCCTGATTTCTCTCTCTCTAATACACTGATCTCTCTCTAACACGCTGATCTCTCTCTAACACGCTGATCTCTCTCTCTAACACCCTGATCGGTCTCTCTAACACCCTGATCTCCCTCTAACACCCTTATCTCTCTCTCTAACACCCTGATCTCTCTCTCTCTAACACCCTGATCTCTATCTCTAACACCATGATCTCTCTCTCTAACACCCTGATCTGTCTCTCTAACACCCGGATCTCCCTCTAACACCCTGATTTCTCTCTCTCCAACACCCTGATCTCTCTCTGACACCCTGATCTCTATCTCTAACACCCTGATCTCTCTCTAACACCCTGATCTCTCTCTAACACGCTGATCTCTCGCTCCAGCACCCTGATCTCTCTCTCTAACACTCTGATCTCTCTCTCTAACACCCTGATCTCTCTCTCTAACACCCTGATCTCTTTCTCTAACACACTGATCTCTCTCTCCAACAAACTGATCTCTCTAACTAACTCACTGATCTCCCTCTCTAACACCCTGATCTCTCTCTCTAACAAACTGATCTCTCTAACTCACTGATCTCCCGCTCTATCACCCTGATCTCTCTCTCTAACACCATGATCTCTCTCTCTCTAACACCCTGATCTCTCTTTCTCTAACACCCTGATCTCTCTCTGCAATACCCTGATCTCTCCCTCTAACACCCTGATCTCTCTATCTAACACCCTGATCTCTCTCTCTCACACACTGATCTCTCTTTTTCTCTCTAACACCCTGACCCCTCTCTCTTAACCCAAATCTCTCTATCTAACACCCTGATCTCTCTCTCTACACACCCTGATCTCTCGCTCACACACCCTGATCTCTCTCTCACACACACTGATCTCTATGTCTAACACTCTGATCTCACTCTCTCTCTTAACATCCTGATCTCTTTCTTAACAAACTGAATCTCTCTCTAACAACCTGATCTGTCTGACTAACAACCTGATCTCTCTCTCTCAAACACTGATCTCCCTCTCTAACACACGGATCTCACTCTCTAACACACGGATATCTCTCTCTAACACCCTGATCTCTCTCTCTAACACCCTGATCTCTCTCTAACACCCTGATCTCTCTCTCGAACAAACTGATCTCTCTAACTAACTCACTGATCTCCCTCTCTAAAACCCTGATCTCTCTCTCTAACAAACTGATATCTCAAACTCACTGATCTCCCTCTCTATGACCCTGATCTCTCTCTCTAACACCATGATCTCTCTCTCTCTAACACCCTGATCTCTCTCTCTCTAACACCCTGATCTCTCTCTGCAATACCCTGATCTCTCCCTCTAACACCCTGATCTCTCTCTCTAACACCCTGATCTCTCTCTCTCTAACACCCTGAACTCTCTCTGCAATACCCTGATCTCTCTCTCTCTAACACCCTGATCTCTATCTCTCTAACACCCTGATCTCTCTCTCTAACACACTGACCTCTCTCACTCTTTCACACGCTGATTGCCCAGCCTAACACCCTGATCGCAATCTCTAACACCCTGATCTCTCTCTCTCACACCCAGATCTCTCTCTCTAGCACACTGATCTCTCTCTCTAACACACTGATCTCTCTCTTTCTCTCTAAATCCCTGACCCCTCTCTCTCTCTCTAACAAACTGATATCTGTCTCTCTAACAACCTGATCTCTCTCTCTCCAACACCCTGATCTCTGTCTCTAACACCCTGATCTCTATCTAACACCCTGATCTCTATCTCTAACACCCTGATCTCACTCTCTAACACCCTGATCTCTCTCTCTCTAACACACTGATCTCTCTCTCTCTCTAACTCACTGATCTCTCTCTAACATCCTGACCTCTCTCTCTTACACCCTAATCTCTCGCTCACACACCCTGATCTCTCTCTCACACACCCTGATCTCTATGTCTAACATTCTGATCTCACTCTCTCTCTTAACATCCTGATCTCTTTCTTAACACACTGACTCTCTCTCTAACAACCTGATCTCTCTGACTAACAACCTGATCTCTCTCTCTCAAACACTGACCTCCCTCTCTAACACACGGATCTCACTCTCTAACACACAGATCTCTCTCTAACACCCTGATCTCTCTCTAACACCCTGATCTCTCTCTCTCACACACTGATCTCTCTCTCTAACACCCTGATCTCTCTCACTCTAAAACCCTGATCTCTCTCTAACACCCTGATCTCTCTCTAACACCCTGATCTCTCTATAACACCCTGATCTCCCTCTCTAACACCCTGATCACTCTCTCTCTAACACCCTGATCTCTCTCTAACACCCTGATCTCCCTCTTAACACCCTGATTTCTCTCTCTCTAACACCCTGAACTGTCTCTCCAACACCCTGATCTCCCTCTAACACCCTGACTTCTCTCTCTAACACCCTGATCTATCTCTAAAAAACTGATCTCTCTCTCTAACTCCCTGATCACACTCTCTAACACCTTGATGTCTCTCTCTAACACACTGATCTCTCTCTCTAACACCCTGATCTCTCTAACACCCTGATCTCCCTCTAACACCCTGATTTCTCTCTCTCCAACACCCTGATCTCTATCTCTAACACCCTGATCTCTCTCTCTAACACCCTGATCTGTCTCTCTAACACCCGGATCTCCCTCTAACACACTGATTTCTCTCTCTAACACCCTGATCTCTCTCTCTAACACCCTGATCTCTCTCTCTAGCAGCCTGATCTCTCTCTCTAACACTCTGATCTCTCTCTAACACACTGATCTCTCTCTCACACCCTGATCTCTCTCTCTCTCTAACACCCTGATCTCCCACTAACACCCTGAAACCTCTCTCTCTAACACCGTGATCGCTCTCTCTCTAACACCCTGATCTCTCTCTAACACCCTGATCTCCTTCTAACACACTGATTTCTCTCTCTCTATCACACTGATCTCTCTCTAACACCCTGATCTCTCTCTCTAACACCCTGATCTCTCTCTCTCTAACACCCTGATCTGTCTCTCCAACACCCTGATCTCCCTCTAACACCCTGACTTCTCTCTCTCTCTAACACCCTGATCTATCTCTAAAAACCTGATCTCTCTCTCTAACACCCTGATCACTCTCTCTAACACCTTGATGTCTCTCTCTAACACACTGATCTCTCTCTCTAACACCCTGATTTCTCTAACACCCTGATCTCCCTCTAACACCCTGATTTCTCTCTCTCCAACACCCTAACCTCTATCTCTAACACCCTGATCTCTCTCTCTAACACCCTGATCTGTCTCTGGAACACCCGGATCTCCCTCTAACACCCTGATTTCTCTCTCTCTAACACCCTGATCTCTCTCTAACACCCTGATCTCTCTCTCTAACACCCTGATCTCTCTCTAACACCCTGATCTCTCTCTAACACGCTGATCTCTCGCTCCAGCACCCTGATCTCTCTCTCTAACACCCTGATCTCTCTCTCTAACACCCTGATCTCTCTCTCTAACAGCCTGATATCTCTCTCTAACACCCTGATCACACTCTCTAACACCCTGATCTCTCTCTCTAACACACTGATCTCTCTAACAGCCTGATCTCTCTCTCTCTAACAACCTGATCTCTCTCTCCAACACCCTGATCTCTCTCTAACACCCTGATCTCCCTCTTAACACCCTGATTTCTCTCTCTCTAACACCCTGATCTCTCTCTCTCTAACACCCTGATCTCTCTCTAACACCCTGATCTCCCTGTAACACCCTGATTTCTCTCTCTCTAACACACTGATCTCTCTCTAACATGCTGATCTCTCTCTAACACGCTGATCTCTCTCTCTAACACCCTGATCGGTCTCTCTAACACCCTGATCTCCCTCTAACACCCTGATCTCTCTCTCTCTAACACCCTGATCTCTCTCTAACACCCTGATCTACTTCTAACACCCTGATTTCTCTCTCTCTATCACCCTGATCTCTCTCTAACACCTTGATGTCTCTCTCTAACACACTGATCTCTCTCTCTAACACCCTGATCTCTCTAACACCCTGATCTCCCTCTAATACCCTGATTTCTCTCTCTCCAACACCCTGATCTCTATCTCTAACACCCTGATCTCTCTCTCTAACACCCTGATCTGTCTCTCTGACACCCGGATCTCCCTCTAACACCCAGATTTCTCTCTCTCTAACACCCTGATCTCTCTCTAACACCCTGATCTCTCTCTAACACCCTGATCTCTCTCTCTAACACGCTGATCTCTCTCTAACACCCTGATCTCTCTCTAACATGCTGATCTCTCGCTCCAGCACCCTGATCTCTCTCTCTAACACCCTGATCTCTCTCTCTAACAGCCTGATATCTCTCTCTAACAACCTGATCACACTCTCTAACACGCTGATCTCTCTCTCTAACACACTGATCTCTCTAACACCCTGATCTCTCTCTCTCTAACACCCTGATCTCTCTCTCTAACACCCTGATCACTCTCTCTCTAACACCCTGATCTCTCTCTAACACCCTGATCTCCCTCTTAACACGCTGATCTCTCTCTCTCTAACACCCTGATCTCTCTCTCTCTAACACCCTGATCTCTCTCTAACACCCTGATCTCCCTCTAACACCTTGATTTCTCTCTCTCTAACACACTGATCTCTCGCTAACACACTGATCTCTCTCTCTAACACCCTGATCGGTCTCTCTAACACCCTGATCTTCCTAAAACACCCTGATCTCTCTCTCTAACACACTGATCTCTCTCTCTCTAACACTCTGATCTCTCTCTCTAACACTCTGATCTCTCTCACTAACACCCTGATCTCTCTCTCTAACATCCTGATCTCTGGCTCTCTAACACCCTGATCTCTCTCACTCTCTAACACCCTGATCTCTCTCTAACGCCCTGATCTCTCTCTCTAACACCCTGATCTCTCTCTCTAGCACCCTGATCTCTCTCTCTCTGACACCCTGATCTCTCTCTCTAACTCCCTGATCTCTCTCTCTAACACCCTGATCTCTCTCTCGCTAACACCCTGATCTCTCTCTCTAACACCCTGATCTCTCTCTCTAACACCCTGATCTCTCTCTCCCTGACACCCTGATCACTCTCTCTAACTCCCTGATCTCTCTCTCTAACACCCTGATCACTCTCTCTCTATCACCCTGATCTCTCTCTAACACCCTGATCTGTCTCTCTAACACCCGGATCTCCCTCTAACACCCTGATTTCTCTCTCTCTAACACCCTGATCTCTCTCTAACACCCTGATCTCTCTCTAACAGCCTGATCTCTCTCTAACACCCTGATCTCTCTCTAACACGCTGATCTCTCGCTCCAGCACCCTGATCTCTCTCTCTAACACCCTGATCTCTCGCTCTAACACCCTGATCTCTCTCTCTAACACCCTGATCTCTCTCTCTAACACCCTGATCTCTCTCTCTAACTCCCTGATCTCTCTCTAACACCATGATCTCTCTCTCTAACACCCTGATCTCTCTCTCCCTGACACCCTGATCACTCTCTCTAACTCCCTGATCTCTCTCTCTAACACCCTGATCTCTCTCTCTCAAAAACCCTGATCTCTCTCTCTAACACCCTGATCACTCTCTCTCTATCACCCTGATCTCTCTCTAACACCCTGATCTGTCTCTCTAACACCCGGATCTCCCTCTAACACCCTGATTTCTCTCTCTCTAACACCCTGATCTCTCTCTAACACCCTGATCTCTCTCTAACAGCCTGTTCTCTCTCTAACACCCTGATCTCTCTCTAACACCCTGATCTCTCTCTCTCAAAAACCCTGATCTCTCTCTCTAACACCCTGATCACTCTCTCTCTATCACCCTGATCTCTCTCTAACACCCTGATCTGTCTCTCTAACACCCGGATCTCCCTCTAACACCCTGATTTCTCTCTCTCTAACACCCTGATCTCTCTCTAACACCCTGATCTCTCTCTAACACCCTGATCTCTCTCTAACACGCTGATCTCTCGCTCCAGCACCCTGATCTCTCTCTCTAACACCCTGATCTCTCGCTCTAACACCCTGATCTCTCTCTCTAACACCCTGATCTCTCTCTCTAACACCCTGATCTCTCTCTCTAACAGCCTGATCTCTCTCTCTAACACTCTGATCTCTCTCTAACACACTGATCTCTCTCTAACACCCTGAAATCCTCTCTCTCTAACACCCTGATCTCTCTCTAACACCCTGATCTCCTTCTAACTCCCTGATTTCTCTCTCTCTATCACTCTGATCTCTCTCTAAC
>JANJGN010001139.1:0-22500 GCA_026770705.1 Isurus oxyrinchus
TCAGTGTGTGTGGGGACCCGTTACCCCAGTGAGAGTCAGTGTGTGTGGGGACCCGTACCCCACTGAGAGTCAGTGTGTGGTGGGACCCGCACCCCAGTGAGAGTCAGTGTGTGCGGGACCCATACCCCAGTGAGAGTCCAGTGTGTGTGGGACCAGTACCCCAGTGAGAGTCACTGTGTGCGGGACCCGTACCCCAGTGAGAGTCAGTGTGTGTGAGACCCGTACCCCAGTGAGAGTCACTGTGTGTGGGGCCCCGTATCCCAGTGAGAGTCAGTGTGTGTGGGAACCGTACCCCAGTGAGAGTCAGTGTGTGTGGGACCTGTAACCCCAGTGAGAGTCAGTGTGTGTGGGACCCGCACCCCAGTGAGAGTCAGTGTGTGTGGGACCCGTACCCCAGTAAGAGTCAGTGTGTGTACAACCCATACCCCAGTGAGAGTCAGTGTCTGTGGGGACCCGTACCCCAGTGAGAGTCAGCGTGTGTGGGGACCCATACCCCAGTGAGAGTCAGTGTGTGTGGGACCTGTACCCCAGTGAGAGTCAGTGTGTGCGGGACCCGTACCCCAGTGAGAGTCAGTGTGTGTAGGAACCGTACCCCAGTGAGAGTCAGTGTGTGTGGGACCTGTACCCCAGTGAGAATCAGTGTGTGTGGGACCTGTACCAGTGAGAGTCAGTGTGTGTGGGACCCGTACCCCAGTGAGAGTCAGTGAGTGTGTGAAATGTACCCCAGTGAGAGTCAGTGCATTCAGGGGGCTGAGATTGACTGTGGGTGCAGAGTTGTGTATTTGTTGTTGATGGAACCTCCTCATTTCTCTGATGCTCCTGCCTTTAGTTCTATATTAATGCAATGGGATTTGCGAGTTTGGAATTAAAAGTTACTCAGCTGCTCTTTTCCCATCAGAAGTCTGGGTGATCGGAGAAGATTAGGAGGGGAAAATGAGACAGAACGCAGCAGGAACGACAGGAATAGGTTTCTGGAGCTCTGAGTTCCCACGCAGCCCAACTGTGACTGATGTGGGGACAAATTACTGAGGAAGTACAGAGTTAATTGCGTTTAAATTAGACGCGTCCCCTCTTCTGTGGCTGAACAGGGCCACGGGCAGACTGGGGTTAACCCTTTCAGTCCCACTGCCGTCCCTGTCGGTTGCCCTGTCAGGCCGTCTCTTCCCCATGGCGCTGTGTCGCAGGCCTCAGGCTTTGACTGCCTGTGGAGGAACTGCCCTGCCTGGGGATGGGAAAAGGCGCTAAGGGAAGGGAGGGCCGGACTCCCTGTGGGTCCAGCTCTGGACATCAGAGACACCCCCTCCCTGACCGGGGAGTGGTGGGTCCTTCTTGTTCAGTACCCGCTCCACCACACATGTGGGGGCTGGGTGAGAAGTGTCCAGGACAAAGCAGCCCCGCTGGATTGGCACCCCATCCACAAACATTCACTCCTCCACCACCGACACACAGTAAGCAGCAGTGTGTGTTACCATCTACAAGATGCACTGCAGCAACTCACCAAGGCTCCTTCGACAGCACCTTCCAAACCCATGACCTCTACCATCTAGAAGGACAAGGGCAGCAGACACATGGGGAACACCATCACCTGCAAGTTCCCCTCCAAGTCACTCACCATCCTGACTTGGAAATATATCGGCCGTTCCTTCACTGTCACTGGGTCAAAATCCTGGAACTCCCTCCCTAACAGCACGGCGGGTGTACCTACACCACAGGGACTGCAGCGGCTCAAGAAGGCAGCTCACCACCACCTTCTCAAGGGGCAACTAGGGGTGGGCAATAAATGCTGGGCCCAGCCAGTGACACCTGAGCAATAAAAGAAATCAATTCTAAAACTTGTTGCACATGGAAATTTGTGACAGGCCCCAGACGCTTCCCCGAAACAGCCTTAACAGCAATTTGAAGTTAATTAAATGCATTAATTGGCTGTCAGATTAGAGGGGTTATTCCCCAGGAATGGGAGGGCCCTGTCCCACTGGGAGACACAAAACTCGGTGAATTGCTCATTACCTCAGCGTTCGGGGCTGAAATTAGAGCCAGGATCAGTCCAGCCTTTCATTTCACATCGTCTCTTCAAAGGCCTTCCACACGAGAACTGAGGCCCCACCCCAGACGCCCAGCATTTCAAACTTCAATGGTGTGTGGGCCTAATCTGCAAGATCACAGGGCTGGTGGAGACGCACTCGAGCTCCCCGCACGCAGGAAAGGCTGTGAAAATCAGACACCAGGCCGCTCAGCCCAGCTCCGAGTGCCCCCAACTCTCAGCTCAGGGAAAGCAAAAAAAACATCATCACCCCCCACCACCCACCGCCCCCCCCCCACCCCCCACCACCATCTCCCCAGCTCCTGTCACCGCCTCAGGACGTCCCAAAAGTGTTTCACACACAGTGAAGGACTTTTTTTTTCTTTGAAGTGGTGGTCACTGTTGTGATGTAGGAAACTCAGCAGCCCATTTACGCACAGCAAGATCCCACAAACAGCAATGTGACCCCTGACCCAGATCACCTGTTTTTAGTGATGTTGGGTGAGGGATAAATATCAGCCCCAGGGCACCGGGGAGAACTCCCCCCTGCTCTTCTCCCAATAGTGGCCGTGGGATCTTTTACACCCACCCGAGAGGGCAGACGGGGCCTCGGTTTTGATGTCTCATCCTGAAAGACGGCACCTCCGACAGTGCGGCACTCCCTCAGCACTGACCCTCCGACAGCGCGGCGCTCCCTCAGTACTGACCCTCTGACAGTGCGGCGCTCCCCTCAGTACTGGACCTTCTGACAGTGTGGCGCTCCCTCAGCACTGACCCTCTGACAGTGCGGCGCTCCCTCAACACTGACCCTCCGACAGTGCGGCGCTCCCCTCAGCACTGACCCTCCGGACAGTGTGGCGCTCCCTCAGCACTGACCCTCCGACAGTGCGGCGCTCCCTCAGCACTGACCTTCCGACAGTGCGGCACTCCCCTCAGTACTGACCCTCCGACAGTGCGGCGCTCCCTCAGCACTGAGCCTCCGACAGTGCGGCGCTCCCTCAGCACTGACCCTCCGACAGTGCGGCGCTCCCTCAGCACTGACCCTCCGACAGTGCGGCGCTCCCTCAGCACTGACCCTCCGACAGTGCGGCGCTCCCTCAGCACTGACCCTCCGACAGTGCGGCACTCCCTCAGCACTGACCCTCCGACAGTGCGGCGCTCCCTCAGCACTGACCCTCCGACAGTGCGGCGCTCCCTCAGCACTGACCCTCCGACAGTGCGGCGCTCCCTCAGCACTGACCCTCCGACAGTGCGGCGCTCCCTCAGCGCTGACCCCTCCGACAGTGCGGCGCTCCCTCAGCACTGAGCTGGGGAAATGCTTTTACCGAAGCAAATGAAGTTTTCCACACGGGGTGGGGGGGGGGGGGGAGAACCTCTGGCTTCGAGGGGTTAATCCCACCCTCCTTGTTATTGACCCCTCGCCCAGCCACTCGAGGCTCAATCTGCCTGAAAGAGATGGAGATCTGGCTGAGTCTGGAAGCAGCGCCAGCGGCTCACTGTTAGGCCCCAAGCCTGCAGGCTTGAGGCCTAGTCTTGCCCTGCCCTTGGAGACCCCACCGAAACGGAGAACCCAGCTCCAGGCGAACGCTGTGGGGGTGGGGAAGTAATCGGAGGGCGAAAATCCTCCGGCCCATGAGGGAAGGCGGAGGGGGGGGAGGGGATGCGAAATCGTATTTGACACACAAAACTTCGCAGAGGGGTCTCGGGTGGACCTCTCCCCTCCCATCACTCGCTCGCCAGGAAGGCTGCTCCCCTTCCAATGAGCTGGGCCTCTGAAGGCCCCTTGTCTCCGGTGGGACCCCCCGGGGTCGAGCGGGCAGGGAGGTGGTGGGGGGTAGGGGGGGCGGGGGGGTGGGGGGTGGTGGGTGGGGGGTCCATGTAACGAAATCTCCGTCAGGCCGGAGTTGGCGGAAAGGCCTAGTTGGCCATCTGACCCTCCCCCACCCCCCCAGCCGGAGCCTGACCGGATTCTCATTCGACCCCCCGCCCCCCTCCAACCAACCACCCCCCACCCACCCCTCCCCCCCAAAACCTCACTCCCCAAGTCCACTTAGTTTACAGCGTCAGCTGGTCCGACTGTTCCTCAGGAGGAACGGCCACAATCGGGGCCAAGGACCCAGGCTCTGCTCCCAGTTCGGAGCTGACGGTCAAAAGAAATGGACAATGGGGGTGGGTGGGGAGGGGGGGGGGGGGGGGGGGGTGGGGGGGGGGGGGGGGGGGGTGGTGTGGGGACCTGAGGCACGAGCGTGAGCTGCCCGGAAGTAGCCGTTTGTGTTTGAAGTGACCCCTCGGGCCTGTTGGCCTGGCCGATCGGACAGTCCGGGGCCTGAGTGTCGGAGCAGGCTCCGAGTGGGCAGACGGAGGGGGATCAGGGCTCTGATTCGCAGCCTGCCTTTGGCTCCTTCCATAGGCACCCCCCTCCTCCATTATTTTTTTCTTTTGGTCTCATTTCCTGTCTGCAGAAGCCAAGCCTCCCACGTTGTATATTTCAGCGAGATCCCAGCCAGAGACTGTTTTCACTGAGGCTTTAATCTCTCCCAAACACTGAAACATGGTGTTAAACAGCCTCTAATCCCACCCTCCCCCTCCCCCACACATCAAGTCTGGCAATACCAGGGAATTTTCAGCATTTACCACCTCCCCCCACTACCCTCCTCTCCTGAAGGTGTTGACTCTCACTGGGGTACAGGTTTCCCTCCTCTCCTGAAGGTGCTGACTCTCACTGGGGTACAGGGTCCCCCCTCCTCTCCTGAAGGTGCTGACTCTCACTGGGGTACAGGTCCCCCTCCTCTCCTGAAGGTGCTGACTCTCACTGGGGTACAGGGTCCCCTCCTCTCCTGAAGGTGCTGACTCTCACTGGGGTACACGTCCCCCTCCTCTCCTGAAGGTGCTGACTCTCACTGGGGTACAGGGTCCCCCCTCCTCTCCTGAAGGTGCTGACTCACACTGGGGTACATGTCCCCCTCCTCTCCTGAAGGTGCTGACTCTCACTGGGGGTACAGGGTCCCCCTCCTCTCCTGAAGCTGCTGACTCTCACTGGGGTACACGTCCCCCTCCTCTCCTGAATGTGCTGACTCTCACTGGGGTACAGGTCCCCCTCCTCTCCTGAAGGTGCTGACTCTCACTGGGGTACAGGTCCCCCTCCTCTCCTGAAGGTGCTGACTCTCACTGGGGTACAGGTCCCCCTCCTCTCCTGAAGGTGCTGACTCTCACTGGGGTACAGGTCCCCCTCCTCTCCTGAAGGTGCTGACTCTCACTGGGGTACAGGTCCCCCTCCTCTCCTGAAGGTGCTGACTCTCACTGGGGTACAGGTCCCCCCTCCTCTCCTGAAGGTGCTGACTCTCACTGGGGTACAGGTCCCCTCCTCTCCTGAAGCTGCTGACTCTCACTGGTACAGAAGACAAGTTATTTCTGGTAACCAGAGGTGACACAGACTGAAGAGAATCGGTAATAGAGCCAGAGGGGGAGATGAGGAGAATGTTTTTTTACACAGCGAGTTGCTGTGATCTGGAAGGCGCTGCCTGAAAGGGCGGTGGAAGCAGATTCAATAGGAACTTTCAAAAGGGGGGAATTGGATAAATACTCGAAAAGGAGAAATTTGCAGGACTGTGGTGGGGGGGGGGGGGGGGGGGGGGGGGAGGGTGAGAGAGCGGGGGAGGGGGGAACTAATTGGATAGCTCTTTGAAAAAGCCAGCAGAGGAACGATGGGCTGAATGGCCTCCTCCGAGGGCTGTGTGACGAAAGGGAGGTTGAATACAGTCAGTGTGGATTGGGGGGCCGTGCTGTGTAACTCCAGCTCCATCTGCAGATCATCGTTCCAATGGAGCTGCCGAAAGCTGCTCAGCTCTGCCCTCTGCTGTGTCTTCCCAGCTCACTCCACACCAACCCTCCACCGCCTGGTCACTGCACGGCCCGGTCTTGCTCATGTATCAAGCAGCCACCGCCACCCCCCCAGGCCCCCCCCACCCTCCACGCAGGGCCCCGGTTGCTCTGTACACCCCACCTACCAGACAGACAGGTCGCTGAAGTTTTAACTCATCAGGACAAACACCAGAACACCAAATTTCAAAGAGAGGGGGCTGCTGATGGGTTGTCAAGCCGACTTTGATTGGCTTTGCCACGGAGGAGGCAGAGAAGGGGCCTTTCAGCTCACCGAGATCCCGGGTAATTCAAAAATGCTGCAAGGCTTCAGCATATTGCTCCTCTTTGCAAAGGATGAATGTCTGCCAGCTCGAGCCAGCAGAAATCAGCCACCTCATCAGCTCAACGGGATTACCTTAAACTGGTTGTTAGTGTAGATATTAGCGCACTCAGCATTGTTCAGTGAGTTCTGTCCAATCACAAAATCACGTCTTGACAGTCAGGGAACGGTCACAGCAAATACGGAAGCCATTCAGCCCATCATAGGAGCAACTCAGCTCGAAACCATTCCTCTGCCCGCCCATTGTGACCCTGGCCGGATGGAGACAGAGAGAGAGAGAGAGAGAGGACTGGGTAAAACTCCGAGCCTAGTTGAAAGCTTGCAGGGCTATGGGGCAACAGGAGACAGTCCTGGGCAGGAGGAGTGGTGGAGGGAAAATAATTGCCTAGCTCATTCAAAGAGTGGGCACCACCATGATGGACCGAATGGCCTTCTACATGATTCCATTTCCTTTTCCTCTCACGTACTCCCCCTGGTTTCCTTTTTGATATGATTCAAAGATACTAACACCCTCATAGCAAGACTACACCCCTCCCTACATCTGTAACCTCCTCCAGCCCCTACATCCCTCCCTATCTCTGTAACCTCCTCCAGCCCCTACACCCCTCCCTATCTCTGTAACCTCCTCCAGCCCCTACACCCCTCCCTACATCTGTAACATCCTCCAGCCCCTACAACCCTCCCTACATCTGTAACCTCCTCCAGCCCCTACACCCTCCCTATCTCTGTAACCTCCTCCAGCCCCTACACCCCTCCCTACATCTGTAACCTCCTCCAGCCCCTACACCCCTCCCTATCTCTGTAACCTCCTCCAGCCCCTACACCCTCCCTATCTCTGTAACCTCCTCCAGCCCCTACACCCCTCCCTACATCTGTAACCTCCTCCAGCCCCTACACCCTCCCTATCTCTGTAACCTCCTCCAGCCCCTACACCCCTCCCTACATCTGTAACCTCCTCCAGCCCCTACAACCCTCCCTACATCTGTAACCTCCTCCAGCCCCTACACCCTCCCTATCTCTGTAACCTCCTCCAGCCCCTACACCCCTCCCTACATCTGTAACCTCCTCCAGCCCCTACACCCCTCCCTATCTCTGTAACCTCCTCCAGCCCCTACACCCTCCCTATCTCTGTAACCTCCTCCAGCCCCTACACCCCTCCCTACATCTGTAACCTCCTCCAGCCCCTACACCCTCCCTATCTCTGTAACCTCCTCCAGCCCCTACACCCCTCCCTACATCTGTAACCTCCTCCAGCCCCTACACCCCTCCCTATCTCTGTAACCTCCTCCAGCCCCTACAACCCTCCCTATCTCTGTAACCTCCTCCAGTCCCCGCAACCCTCCCTATCTCTGTAACCTCCTCCAGCCCCTACAACCCTCCCTATCTCTGTAAACTCCTCCAGTCCCCGCAACCCTCCCTATCTCTGTAACCTCCTCCAGCCCCTACAACCCTCCCTATCTCTGTAACCTCCTCCAGTCCCCGCAACCCTCCCTATCTCTGTAACCTCCTCCAGCCCCTACAACCCTCCCTATCTCTGTAACCTCCTCCAGTCCCCGCAACCCTCCCTATCTCTGTAACCTCCTCCAGCCCCTACACCCCTCCCTATATCTGTAACCTCCTCCAGTCCCTACAACCCTCCCTATCTCTGTAACCTCCTCCAGCCCCTACACCCCTTCCTATCTCTGTAACCTCCTCCAGCCCCTACACCCCTCCCTATCTCTGTAAACTCCTCCAGCCCCGACACCCCTCCCTATCTCTGTAACCTCCTACAGTCCCCAACATCCCTCCCTATCTATGTAACCTCCTCCAACCCCTACACCCCTCCCTATCACTGTAACCTCCTCCAGCCCCTACACCCCTCCCTATCTCTGTAACCTCCTCCAGCCCCTACACCCTTCCCTATCTCTGTAACCTCCTCCAGCCCCTACAACCCTCCCTATCTCTGTAACCTCCTCCAGCCCCTATAACTCTCCCTATCTCTGTAACCTCCTCCAGCCCCTACAACCCTCCCTATCACTGTAACCTCCTCCAGCCCCTACACCCCTCCCTACCTCTGTAACCTCCTCCAGCCCCTACACCCCTCCCTTTCACTGTAACCTCCTCCAGCCCCTACACCCCTCCCTATCTCTGTAACCTCCTCCAGCCCCTACAACCCTCTGTATCACTGTAACCTCCTCCAGCCCCTACACCCCTCCCTATCTCTGTAACCTCCTCCAGCCCCTACACCCCTCCCTATCACTGTAACCTCCTCCAGCCCCTACACCCCTCCCTATCACTGTAACCTCCTCCAGCCCCTACACCCCTCCCTACCTCTGTAACCTCCTCCAGCCCCTACAACCCTATCTCTGTAACCTCCTCCAGCCCCTACAACCCTCGCTATCTCTGTAACCTCCTCCAGCCCCTACAACCCTCCCTATCACTGTAACCTCCTCCAGCCCCTACAACCCTCCCTATCTCTGTAACCTCCTCCAGCCCCTACAACCCCTCCCTATCTCTGTAACCTCCTCCAGCCCCTACAACCCTCCCTATCTCTGTAACCTCTTCCAGCCCCTACACCCTCCCTATCGCTGTAACCTCCTCCAGCCCCTACACCCCTCCCTATCTCTGTAACCTCCTCCAGCTTCTATGAACCTCCTTATCTCTGTAACCTCCTCCAGCCCCTACACCCCTCCCTATCTCTGTAACCTCCTCCAGCCCCTACAACCCTCCCTACCTCTGTAACCTCCTCCAGCCCCTACACCCCTCCCTATCTCTGTAACCTCCTCCAGCCTCTACACCCCTCCCTATCTCTGTAACCTCCTCCAGCCTCTACATCCTTCCCTATCTCTATAAACTCCTCCAACTCCTACAACCCTCCGTATCTCTGTAACCTCCTCCAGCCCCTACACCCCTCCCTATCTCTGTAACCTCCTCCAGCTCCTACACCCCTCCCTATCGCTGTAACCACCTCCAGTGCCTCCAACCCTCCCTGTCTCTGTAACCTCCTCCAAACCCTACAACCCTCCCTATCTCTGTAAACTCCACCAGCCCCAACAACCCTCCCTATCTCTGTAACCTCCTCCAGCCCCTACACCCCTCCCTATCTCTGTAACCTCCTCCAGCCCCTACACCCCTCCCTATCTCTGTAACCTCCTACAGTCCCCAACATCCCTCCCTATCTATGTAACCTCCTCCAACCCCTACACTCCTCCCTATCACTGTAACCTCCTCCAGCCCCTACACCCCTCACTATCTCTGTAACCTCCTCCAGCCCCTACACCCTTCCCTATCTCTGTAACCTCCTCCAGCCCCTACAACCCTCCCTATCTCTGTAACCTCCTCCAGCCCCTATAACCCTCCCTATCTCTGTAACCTCCTCCAGCCCCTACAACCCTCCCTATCACTGTAACCTCCTCCAGCCCCTACACCCCTCCCTATCTCTGTAACCTCCTCCAGCCCCTACACCCCTCCCTTTCACTGTAACCTCCTCCAGCCCCTACACCCCTCCCTATCTCTGTAACCTCCTCCAGCCCCTACAACCCTCCCTATCTCTGTAACCTCCTCCAGCCCCTACACCCCTCCCTACATCTGTAACCTCCTCCAGCCCCTACACCCTCCCTATCTCTGTAACCTCCTCCAGCCCCTACACCCCTCCCTACATCTGTAACCTCCTCCAGCCCCTACACCCCTCCCTATCTCTGTAACCTCCTCCAGCCCCTACAACCCTCCCTATCTCTGTAACCTCCTCCAGTCCCCGCAACACTCCCTATCTCTGTAACCTCCTCCAGCCCCTACAACCCTCCCTATCTCTGTAAACTCCTCCAGTCCCCGCAACCCTCCCTATCTCTGTAACCTCCTCCAGCCCCTACAACCCTCCCTATCTCTGTAACCTCCTCCAGTCCCCGCAACCCTCCCTATCTCTGTAACCTCCTCCAGCCCCTACAACCCTCCCTATCTCTGTAACCTCCTCCAGTCCCCGCAACCCTCCCTATCTCTGTAACCTCCTCCAGCCCCTACACCCCTCCCTATCTCTGTAACCTCCTCCAGTCCCTACAACCCTCCCTATCTCTGTAACCTCCCCCAGCCCCTACACCCCTTCCTATCTCTGTAACCTCCTCCAGCCCCTACACCCCTCCCTATCTCTGTAACCTCCTCCAGCCCCGACACCCCTCCCTATCTCTGTAACCTCCTACAGTCCCCAACATCCCTCCCTATCTATGTAACCTCCTCCAACCCCTACACCCCTCCCTATCACTGTAACCTCCTCCAGCCCCTACACCCCTCCCTATCACTGTAACCTCCTCCAGCCCCTACACCCCTCCCTACCTCTGTAACCTCCTCCAGCCCCTACACCCCTCCCTTTCACTGTAACCTCCTCCAGCCCCTACACCCCTCCCTATCTCTGTAACCTCCTCCAGCCCCTACAACCCTCTGTATCACTGTAACCTCCTCCAGCCCCTACACCCCTCCCTATCTCTGTAACCTCCTCCAGCCCCTACACCCCTCCCTATCACTGTAACCTCCTCCAGCCCCTACACCCCTCCCTATCACTGTAACCTCCTCCAGCCCCTACACCCCTCCCTACCTCTGTAACCTCCTCCAGCCCCTACAACCCTATCTCTGTAACCTCCTCCAGCCCCTACAACCCTCGCTATCTCTGTAACCTCCTCCAGCCCCTACAACCCTCCCTATCACTGTAACCTCCTCCAGCCCCTACAACCCTCCCTATCTCTGTAACCTCCTCCAGCCCCTACAACCCCTCCCTATCTCTGTAACCTCCTCCAGCCCCTACAACCCTCCCTATCTCTGTAACCTCTTCCAGCCCCTACACCCTCCCTATCGCTGTAACCTCCTCCAGCCCCTACACCCCTCCCTATCTCTGTAACCTCCTCCAGCTTCTATGAACCTCCTTATCTCTGTAACCTCCTCCAGCCCCTACACCCCTCCCTATCTCTGTAACCTCCTCCAGCCCCTACAACCCTCCCTACCTCTGTAACCTCCTCCAGCCCCTACACCCCTCCCTATCTCTGTAACCTCCTCCAGCCTCTACACCCCTCCCTATCTCTGTAACCTCCTCCAGCCTCTACATCCTTCCCTATCTCTATAAACTCCTCCAACTCCTACAACCCTCCGTATCTCTGTAACCTCCTCCAGCCCCTACACCCCTCCCTATCTCTGTAACCTCCTCCAGCTCCTACACCCCTCCCTATCGCTGTAACCACCTCCAGTGCCTCCAACCCTCCCTGTCTCTGTAACCTCCTCCAAACCCTACAACCCTCCCTATCTCTGTAAACTCCACCAGCCCCAACAACCCTCCCTATCTCTGTAACCTCCTCCAGCCCCTACACCCCTCCCTATCTCTGTAACCTCCTCCAGCCCCTACACCCCTCCCTATCTCTGTAACCTCCTACAGTCCCCAACATCCCTCCCTATCTATGTAACCTCCTCCAACCCCTACACCCCTCCCTATCACTGTAACCTCCTCCAGCCCCTACACCCCTCACTATCTCTGTAACCTCCTCCAGCCCCTACACCCTTCCCTATCTCTGTAACCTCCTCCAGCCCCTACAACCCTCCCTATCTCTGTAACCTCCTCCAGCCCCTATAACCCTCCCTATCTCTGTAACCTCCTCCAGCCCCTACAACCCTCCCTATCACTGTAACCTCCTCCAGCCCCTACACCCCTCCCTATCTCTGTAACCTCCTCCAGCCCCTACACCCCTCCCTTTCACTGTAACCTCCTCCAGCCCCTACACCCCTCCCTATCTCTGTAACCTCCTCCAGCCCCTACAACCCTCCCTATCTCTGTAACCTCCTCCAGCCCCTACACCCCTCCCTACATCTGTAACCTCCTCCAGCCCCTACACCCTCCCTATCTCTGTAACCTCCTCCAGCCCCTACACCCCTCCCTACATCTGTAACCTCCTCCAGCCCCTACACCCCTCCCTATCTCTGTAACCTCCTCCAGCCCCTACAACCCTCCCTATCTCTGTAACCTCCTCCAGTCCCCGCAACCCTCCCTATCTCTGTAACCTCCTCCAGCCCCTACAACCCTCCCTATCTCTGTAAACTCCTCCAGTCCCCGCAACCCTCCCTATCTCTGTAACCTCCTCCAGCCCCTACAACCCTCCCTATCTCTGTAACCTCCTCCAGTCCCCGCAACCCTCCCTATCTCTGTAACCTCCTCCAGCCCCTACAACCCTCCCTATCTCTGTAACCTCCTCCAGTCCCCGCAACCCTCCCTATCTCTGTAACCTCCTCCAGCCCCTACACCCCTCCCTATCTCTGTAACCTCCTCCAGTCCCTACAACCCTCCCTATCTCTGTAACCTCCCCCAGCCCCTACACCCCTTCCTATCTCTGTAACCTCCTCCAGCCCCTACACCCCTCCCTATCTCTGTAACCTCCTCCAGCCCCGACACCCCTCCCTATCTCTGTAACCTCCTACAGTCCCCAACATCCCTCCCTATCTATGTAACCTCCTCCAACCCCTACACCCCTCCCTATCACTGTAACCTCCTCCAGCCCCTACACCCCTCCCTATCTCTGTAACCTCCTCCAGCCCCTACACCCTTCCCTATCTCTGTAACCTCCTCCAGCCCCTACAACCCTCCCTATCTCTGTAACCTCCTCCAGCCCCTATAACTCTCCCTATCTCTGTAACCTCCTCCAGCCCCTACAACCCTCCCTATCACTGTAACCTCCTCCAGCCCCTACACCCCTCCCTACCTCTGTAACCTCCTCCAGCCCCTACACCCCTCCCTTTCACTGTAACCTCCTCCAGCCCCTACACCCCTCCCTATCTCTGTAACCTCCTCCAGCCCCTACAACCCTCTGTATCACTGTAACCTCCTCCAGCCCCTACACCCCTCCCTATCTCTGTAACCTCCTCCAGCCCCTACACCCCTCCCTATCACTGTAACCTCCTCCAGCCCCTACACCCCTCCCTATCACTGTAACCTCCTCCAGCCCCTACACCCCTCCCTACCTCTGTAACCTCCTCCAGCCCCTACAACCCTATCTCTGTAACCTCCTCCAGCCCCTACAACCCTCGCTATCTCTGTAACCTCCTCCAGCCCCTACAACCCTCCCTATCGCTGTAACCTCCTCCAGCCCCTACAACCCTCCCTATCTCTGTAACCTCCTCCAGCCCCTACAACCCCTCCCTATCTCTGTAACCTCCTCCAGCCCCTACAACCCTCCCTATCTCTGTAACCTCTTCCAGCCCCTACACCCTCCCTATCGCTGTAACCTCCTCCAGCCCCTACACCCCTCCCTATCTCTGTAACCTCCTCCAGCTTCTATGAACCTCCTTATCTCTGTAACCTCCTCCAGCCCCTACACCCCTCCCTATCTCTGTAACCTCCTCCAGCCCCTACAACCCTCCCTACCTCTGTAACCTCCTCCAGCCCCTACACCCCTCCCTATCTCTGTAACCTCCTCCAGCCTCTACACCCCTCCCTATCTCTGTAACCTCCTCCAGCCTCTACATCCTTCCCTATCTCTATAAACTCCTCCAACTCCTACAACCCTCCGTATCTCTGTAACCTCCTCCAGCCCCTACACCCCTCCCTATCTCTGTAACCTCCTCCAGCTCCTACACCCCTCCCTATCTCTGTAACCTCCTCCAGTGCCTCCAACCCTCCCTGTCTCTGTAACCTCCTCCAAACCCTACAACCCTCCCTATCTCTGTAAACTCCACCAGCCCCAACAACCCTCCCTATCTCTGTAACCTCCTCCAGCCCCTACACCCCTCCCTATCTCTGTAACCTCCTCCAGCCCCTACACCCCTCCCTATCTCTGTAACCTCCTACAGTCCCCAACATCCCTCCCTATCTATGTAACCTCCTCCAACCCCTACACCCCTCCCTATCACTGTAACCTCCTCCAGCCCCTACACCCCTCCCTATCTCTGTAACCTCCTCCAGCCCCTACACCCTTCCCTATCTCTGTAACCTCCTCCAGCCCCTACAACCCTCCCTATCTCTGTAACCTCCTCCAGCCCCTATAACCCTCCCTATCTCTGTAACCTCCTCCAGCCCCTACAACCCTCCCTATCACTGTAACCTCCTCCAGCCCCTACACCCCTCCCTATCTCTGTAACCTCCTCCAGCCCCTACACCCCTCCCTTTCACTGTAACCTCCTCCACCCCCTACACCCCTCCCTATCTCTGTAACCTCCTCCAGCCCCTACAACCCTCTGTATCACTGTAACCTCCTCCAGCCCCTACACCCCTCCCTATCTCTGTAACCTCCTCCAGCCCCTACACCCCTCCCTATCACTGTAACCTCCTCCAGCCCCTACACCCCTCCCTATCACTGTAACCTCCTCCAGCCCCTACACCCCTCCCTACCTCTGTAACCTCCTCCAGCCCCTACAACCCTCCCTATCTCTGTAACCTCTTCCAGCCCCTACACCCTCCCTATCGCTGTAACCTCCTCCAGCCCCTACACCCCTCCCTATCTCTGTAACCTCCTCCAGCTTCTATGAACCTCCTTATCTCTGTAACCTCCTCCAGCCCCTACACCCCTCCCTATCTCTGTAACCTCCTCCAGCCCCTACAACCCTCCCTACCTCTGTAACCTCCTCCAGCCCCTACACCCCTCCCTATCTCTGTAACCTCCTCCAGCCTCTACACCCCTCCCTATCTCTGTAACCTCCTCCAGCCTCTACATCCTTCCCTATCTCTATAAACTCCTCCAACTCCTACAACCCTCCCTGTCTCTGTAACCTCCTCCAAACCCTACAACCCTCCCTATCTCTGTAAACTCCACCAGCCCCAACAACCCTCCCTATCTCTGTAACCTCCTCCAGCCCCTACACCCCTCCCTATCTCTGTAACCTCCTCCAGCCCCTACAACCCTCCCTATCTCTGTAACCTCCTCCAGCCCCTACAACCCTCCCTATCTCTGTAACCTCCTCCAGCCCCTACACCCCTCCCTATCTCTGTAACCTCCTCCAGTCCCTACACCCCTCCCTATCTCTGTAACCTCCTCCAGCCCCTTCACCTCTCCCTATCTCTGTAACCTCCTCCAGGCCCTACAACCCTCCCTATCTCTGTAACCTCCTCCAGCCCCTACACCCCTCCCTATCTCTGTAACCTCCTCCAGTCCCTACAACCCTTCCTATCTCTGTAACCTCCTCCATCCCCTACACCCCTCCCTATCTCTGTAACCTCCTCCAGCCCCTACACCCCTCCCTATCTCTGTAACCTCCTCCAGCCCCTACACTCCTCCCTATCTCTGTAACCTCCTCCAGCCCCTACACCCCTCCCTATCTCTGTAACCTCCTCCAGTCCCTACAACCCTTCCTATCTCTGTAACCTCCTCCATCCCCTACACCCCTCCCTATCTCTGTAACCTCCTCCAGCCCCTACACCCCTACTTATCTCTGTAACATCCTCCAGCCCCTACACCCCACCCTATCTCTGTAACCTCCTCCAGCCCCTACAACCCTCCCTATCTCTGTAACCTCCTCCAGCCCCTACACCCCTCCCTATCTCTGTAACCTCCTCCAGCTCCTACACCCCTCCCTATCTCTGTAACCTCCTTCAGCCCCTACAACCCTCCCTATCTCTGTAACCTCCTTCAGCCCCTACAACCCTCCCTATCTCTGTAACCTCCTCCAGCCCCTACAACCCTCCCTATCTCTGTAACCTCCTCCAATTCCAGCCTCTTGACCATCCCCCGATTCCCATCGCCCCACCATTGGCGGCCGTGCCTTCAGCTGCCTGGGGGCCTGAGCTCTGGAATTCCCTCTATAAACCTCTCCCCCTCTCTCTCTCCTCATTTAAGACGCTCCTTAAAACCGCCTTCTGTGACGAGCTTTTGCTCCCCTGTCCCTCATATCTCTGTATGTGGCTCGGGGTCAGATTCTGTCTGATTGACCTTCCTGTGAAGCAGCTGGGGGAGGTTTCACTGGGTTAAAGGCGCTAGATAAATGCAGGGTGTTGCGGTTGGTTTAATTCAATAGCCCTGTGGCTGGCTGGGGGCTGAGATATTTTGCCGAGTTTGAGAGACACTTTCCCAGGTTGATGAGACTTTGTTTAGTGATATCCCAGACAGGAGACAGCAGGATGGATGTTGTGTTCATTAACAACACAAATTTTATTCTCCAAAAGAGGAGCACGAAATTATTTATTACAAACCCAGAGTCCAAGGCTGATAGAGAGACAGAAGGTGGCCATTCAGCCCACTGAGCCTGTACTGGTTCGGTTGGTGTAAGTTCAGATCGAATAGCTGGGGAAATGCAGCCTTGTCACCACACCCTCCCCGTGAATCTATCACTCAGTTTTTCTCCTTCGCACGGGATTCGAACCCGGGGCCATCTCCAGACACGTCGGTGCTCCAGTCCTCCCCAGGTTTCTCCGCATAGAAAAGGCCCCAGCGCTGATCCCCCAGCTCACTCCGAGACATCTTCTCCTTCCAGCCGTCTACAATGTAATGGTAATCGTCTTCCGAGAACTCCTGGGAGAGAGAGAGAGAGACAGAGAGACAGAGAGAGAGAGACAGAGAGAGAGGGACAGAGAGAGAGGGACAGAGGGAGAGAGAGAGAGAGAAAGAGAGACAGAGAGACACACACAGACAGACAGACAGAGGGAGAGAGAGAGGGACACAGGGAGAGAGAGAGAGAAAGAGAGAGAGAGAGAGAAAGAGAGGGAGAGACACACAGATAGACAGACAGAGGGAAGGAGAGAGAGAGTGAGAGAGGGAGAGAGAGAGACAGACAGAAAGAGGGAGAGAGAGACAAACGGAGAGAAAGAGAGGGAGGGATAGAGAAACAGAGGGAGAGTGTCAGACAGAGGGAGAGAGAGACAGGGAGAGACAGACAGACAGAGGGAGAGAGAGACAGAGACAGACAGACAGACAGACAGAGGGAGAGAGAGAGACAGAGACAGACAGACAGACAGAGGGAGAGACAGATGGAGAGACAGAGAGAGACAGAGAGAGAGAGAGAGACAAAGGTTATAAAAATGGATTAAATGTCTAAACTGGAGATTCTCAGTGAAACATGGATTTTCCAGTGTTTGTGTCTGGGATGAGTCACTGGACAGAGTCACGGTCCAGAGCGATTGTGGCCCCTACCCCAGCGGTCAGTTCAGTTATAGACCCAAGTCCCACCCAACCCCAGGTCTGGGGTAATCCACTAGGAGCGAAATCTCCGCCTCACATTGTCAATGTGACTCTGCCCCTGGGGCGGGGGTGGGGGGGTGAGAGATCAGCGGTCAGCTCCCGTTCACCTGTGACCCCGGGATTACCTGTAGAAATGCTTCCCGGATGCTGTCCATCCTCTGGAGCTCGACTTTCAGGATCTCCACAAACTGCTGGGTCCGGTCCTCCGCCCGCACACTGACAAATCCCAAATCCTGAAGCAACTGCGGGAGCAAGTCCCGGAGCGTGGGGGAGAGAAAATAAATACATGTCTTCATTCCAACTGGGATGGGAGGACAGCGCGAGATCTCTCTCACACACACACACAGACAGACAGACACACACAGACACATACACACACAGACACAGACACATACACACACAGACACAGACACACACACACACAGACACACACACAGACAGACAGACACACACAGACACATACACACACAGACACAGACACAGACACAGACACACACACACACACACACACACACACACACACACAGACACACACAGACACACACAGACACATACACACACACACAGACACATACACACACACACACAGACACAGACACACACAGACACAGACACACACACACAGACACACACACACACACAGACACACACACACACACAGACACACACATTCACACACAGACACACACACACAGACACACACATTCACACACAGACACACACACAGACACAGACACACACAGACATACACACACAGACACACACACACAGACACACACATTCACACACAGACACACACACACAGACACACACACACAGACACACACATTCACACACAGACACACACACACAGACACACACATTCACACACAGACACAGACACACACACACAGACACACACATTCACACACAGACACAGACACACACAGACATACACACACACATACACACACAGACACACACAGACACACACACAGACACACACACAGACACACACACAGACACACACACACACAGACATACACACACAGACACACATTCACACACAGACAGACACACACACACACACATACACACACAGACACACACACAGACACACACACAGACACACACACAGACACACACACACAGACACACACACACAGACACACACATTCACAGACACACATTCACACACACACATTCACACACACACATACATTCACACACACACACACACACACATTCACACACAGACACACACACATTCACACACAGACAGACACACACAGACAGACACACACAGACAGACACACACAGACAGACACACACAGACATACATTCACACACAGACACACACACACACACACACACACAGACAGACACACACACAGACAGACACACACACAGACACACACACAGACAGACACAGACACACACACAGACACAGACAGACACACACACAGACACAGACACACACACAGACAGACACACAGACACACACAGACACAGACACACAGACACACACAGACACAGACACACACACACACAGACACACACACAGAGACACACACAGACACACACACAGACACACACACAGACACACACACAGACACACACACACACACACACAGACAGACACGCAGACAGACCAAGGACAGATAGAGTCTCTCTACACTGATGAGCTTTGAAGGATGGGACATTATAAACTAAAGGATGAAGTCCGCAGGGTCCCGACGCTGTTGACCTGGTGATCTCTCACATGCAGGTGGGCCACTGGTCCCGGTGGATAACCGCACGTTCTCACCAACTCCCAGCGTTGCAGGTCCAAATGCAGACCAGTTACACTCAGTTCCCTGCCTACCGGTTGATAGCCACACACAATATTTAGGTAAGGGAGGCAGGGGGGAGAGCCAGCCAAGGTAGCCTTCCCCTCTCAGCTCGTTCTCCAACAAGACTGTCCTTCTAAACAAGCAGGTTCACAACTGGAGTTTATTTCTCTTTCCCAACGTGACTGCTGTTGTGTCTCCCAGACTTTCATTAATTGAAGTGTTTTGCAGTTCAGTACAACACGGCACACAAACAAACAACTGCCTCTTGTGTACCATATCTTGATTTCTTGCCATGAGGGGAGATTGGACGGGCTGGGGTCCTCTTCCTTAGAACAGAGGAGGCTGAGGGGTGAGCTCATTATGAGGGGCCTAGAGAGGGTGGACAGGAAAGACTTGTTTCCCCCCTCTGGCTGAGGGGTCAGTTACCAGGGGGCACAGATTGAAGGTGATTGGTAGAAGGATTAGAGGGGACATGAGGGAAACCTTTTTCACCCAGAGGGTGTTGGGGTCCGGAATTCACGGCCTGAGTTGGTGGTTGAGGCCGAAACGCTCAATATTTAAACGGCACCTGGATCTGCGTCTGGAGCGCTGGAACCTGCAGGGCTCCGGACCGGGGACTGGAAAGTGGGGTTAATGTGAACAGCGTAACTTTCCAATGTCTCTAGATGTGGTGGAATCATCGTCCTGCACCAGAAGCTTCTGGAATTTTCCGTTCTCGCTCTCTCTCAGGAACCCTCTGTTTGTATTTTTTCTGACTTTGCTGACCCGAGTCTCCAATTTTTAATGTTGTTTCCGCCCCCTCCTCTGTCGGTAACACCAGACCCACCGCTCCGCACCCCCACCCCCACCCCCACCCCTTTTTGGATCCATCTTCTGGGGAGTTCCTGCTGTCACCTGTTGGCCCTCCCCACGTGCAGCATCTCTCACTGAGCTGGACCCGGTCAGTCATTTAAGGGGATCCTTCATGTCGTCGTGTATTTGATTGCAGCTACTCCCCTCCATTGTCCCTGCATCACCCCTCTCCTTAGCGAAGACAGAGACAAAGTGATCATTGAGAACCCTGCCCACACCTTCAGCCTCAACACACAAGTGACCTTGTACATCTCTGATAGGCACTACCCTTTCCTTAGTTATTCTCTCGCTCTTAACGTATTGGTGAAACACCTTTGGATTTTCTTCGATTTTACCTGCCGATATTTTGTCGTATCCTCTCTTCGCTTTCCTAATTTTCATATTTACTTCACCCCTGTACTTTCTAAACTCCGAGGCTTTCTACAGTATTCAGTCTTCTGTGACTGTCATAAGCTTTCTTGTTCTGCTTTATTGTGGCCTGTTGGCTTCTGGGTAAGCAGGGATCTCGAGGTTTGGTAGTGCCACCCTTTTCCTTTGTGGGGACATGTCTAACTGTGCCTGCAGAATCTCACTTTTCAATGCCTCCCGCTGATTTGACAGTTTTCCCTTCTAATCCTGTATCCAGTCCACTCTCGCCAGCTCACCTCTCAGCTTTGTAAAATTTGTCTTTCCCCAATTTAGGACTTGTACTCCTGTTCTATCTTTGTCCTTTTCCATAATGATGCTAAATCTAACTATATTATGGTCACTATTTCCAAAATGGCCCCCACTGCTACTGCATCCACTTGCCCCGCTTCATTTCCTAAGACTGAATCTAGAATTGTGCCCCCTCTCGTTGGGTTTGTTATGGGCTGGATAAAAAAGTTATTTTGAATGCAGTACAAGAATGTTGTACCCTCTGTGCCCTTCACACTGTTCGTATCCCAATTGATATTAAGGTAGTTGAAGTCTCCAGCTATTACTGCCCTATTGTTTCTCCACTCAGAAATTTGCCTACATATTCTAACTCCCTTCCACTATTTGGGGGTCTATAGTACACTCCGAGCCATGTGGCCGCCCCTTCTTTATTTCATCCCTTATGGCCTCATTTGATGCTTTGTTTAGTATATCATCCTCCTCAGAGCTGTCACTGATTCTTTAACCAATAATCCACACCCTGAAAACTCAGGGATGTGCAGCTGCCATTTCTACCCCTCTTTAAGTTTCTGTTACAGTGATGATATCATGCTGCCCTGGGTTTATCTGTGCCCTCAGCTCATCAGCTTTATTTGCTAAGCTCCTTGCATTTACATATATACCTTCTAACGCTGCCAAATCCTGTGCTGTACACTTTTTAACCTGCGCTGCTTCTGATATTTCAGAGTCACTCACTAATTCTCCACCTCCTGTTTCCTACCCTGAATTTGCCCTCAGGTTCCCAGCCCCCCTGTCCCCTGCCCATCTAGTTTAAAAACCCCCTGCAACCCCCCCCCCCCACCCCCCCTCAACAGCACTAGCAAATCTCCCTGCGGGATTATTCGTCCCAGTTCTGTTCTGTCCAGCTTATACAGGTCCCACCTTCCCCAGGGCCAAGCCCCAGTGCCTCCCAAACCTGATGCCCTCTGCCTCCTACACCAGTTCTCCAGGCCACGTGTTCAATCACTAAATTCTCCTTCTCCCATACTCGCTTTCCCGTGGGACTGGGAGTAACCCTGAGATTACTGCTTCGGAGGGGGACCTCCTTTTCAATCTCCTTCCCACCTCCCCAAAGGTCCTGCTTTCAGGACCTGCTCCCTTTTCCCACCTGAGTCACTGGTACCAACGTGGACCGTGATCTCTGGAATGATCACCCTCACCACCCCCCCCCGCCCCCACCCCCCCGCCCCAGAAGGGTGTCCTCTGCAACATCCTTGACCCTGGCACCAGGGAGGCAACACACCATCCTGGAGTCACGTCTACGCCCGCAGGAACCTGGGGAAGAATTTTCCGGTCAGCGAGCAGGGTGTAGGGTCCGGTCGCCGACACATAAAATGGTGGCGCGGTGACATCAGGCGTGTGTCCCACCTTCAACCGCCTGTCCTTCAGATTTTCAGCTGGGCTTGCCGATCGGTCAAGGGCCTATTAAAAGGCCATTTAAAACCTAACTAATTCAATTTAAGGGAGCTGTCCGTCCACCCTTAAGGTTCCCAGGCAGGTGAAGAGACCAGGCTTGGAGCTACCAGGCACGGTCCCGGTCTCCATGTCCCACACACTGGGGGCCGAATTGTTTAAGCTGGGTGGGCAATAGAGGCCTCACGCCATAAGGCATAGGAGCAGAGATTAGGCCAATCGCCGATCGAGCCCTCTCCCGATATCTCGGTCAGGGGGCTGCGTGTGTGCCGGGTTAGAAGGATCGGGAAAGGTTGAACAGGCCGGGGGCTCTCTCCTCTACAAAGAGAAAGCCAAGGGGGGGGGGGGGGGTGACCTGATCGAGCTCTTTAAAATGATGTAGAGGGGGGTTTCGATAGGGTCGACGTAGAGATTTTT
>JANJGN010001139.1:27500-187081 GCA_026770705.1 Isurus oxyrinchus
CCTCTCCACTGCTCCTGAACAGCTGTGAGCAGAGTCTCCCTCCTCATCTCCCTCATCTGTCCCTCCCTCCCATCTCCCTCCTCATCTGTCCCTCCTTCCATCTCCCTCATCTGTCCCCTTCCCTCCCATCTCCCCTCCTCATCTGTCCCTCCCTCCCATCGCCCTCATCTGTCCCCTCCCTCCCATCTCCCTCCTCATCTTGTCTCTCCCTCCCATCTCCCTCATCTGTCCCTCCCTCCCATCTCCCTCCTCATCTGTCTCTCCCTCCCATCTCCCTCATCTGGTCCCTCCCTCCCATCTCCCTTATCTGTCCCTCCCTCCCATCTCCCTCCTCCTCTGTCCCTCCCTACCATCTCCCTCCTCATCTGTCCCTCCCTCCCATCTCCCTCCTCATCTGTCTCTCCCTCCCATCTCCCTCATCTGTCCCTCCCTCCCATCTCCCTCCTCATCTGTCTCTCCCTCCCATCTCCCTCATCTGTCCCTCCCTCCCATCTCCCTCATCTGTCCCTCCAGCCCAATCTCCATCCTGATCTGCTCCACCCTCCCATCTCCCTCCCCATCTCTGCTCCTCCCTCCCATCTTCCTCCCCATCTCCATCCCTCCCTCTCTCCCTCAGCATCTCTCTCTCTACCCTCCATCTCCATATCTCCCTCTCTTGCTCTCTCTCTCTCTATCCCCCATCTCCCTCCCCGTCTCTCTCTCTCTCTCCCCCCCACCCCCCAATCATGCGTATATCTCTGTGTGTGAATGTGTTTGTGTCTTTAAACCCCACCGATCTCTGGAATTTCCCAAGATTCCTGTGCTTTGCTCCTGCAACCACAGGGGTAGTTATGGTGTCAGCAGTTTCCCAGAATCCCTTGCAGGAGAGAAAGGCCTCTATTTGGCCCATGGAGGCCTTTGCTCTTGTTAAGAGGATTGTAGACTCTCTCCCCAGGAATCTGCTGCTTTCTGTCAGCGGGAGGGTAGGAGGAGGGATGGGATAGATGGGATGGATGGGTAGAGTCCAGGGAACCTTGTCTAAGCCTTCAGCCAAGAGCGGTCAGAGAGAGGAACCCGGCTCGAGAGGCACTGAGGACAACTGGGTAAGCGTCGAACCAAACAGGGGTCACGAACCCAGTGCAGGAACAGAACCCGGAACCAATTGCAATGGTGTCCATTGAACCTGCTCTCTCCCCTCAGTGGCAAGTGAGGGTCTTCTCAGTTACCTTCGCCATGTAGAAGTCTCCACCTCCGATACCACAGCCAACATCCAGCACTGACTGCCCACGTACCAAGTTCAACATCTGGACAAACTCCTGCCAGGAGGAGAGAGAGAGAGAGAATAATCAGCCCAGAACTGAGAGGTTAGAATGACCAGGAACCACTGAACAGGCCGGGGCTCTTTTCTCTAGAAAAGAGAAGGTCGAGGGGTCAACGTAGAGACACGCTGATCCTCCGACAGTGCGGCACTCCCTCAGCACTGACCCTCCGACAGTGCGGTGCTCCCTCAGCACTGACCCTCCGACAGTGCGGCACTCCCTCAGCACTGACCCTCCGACAGTGCGGCGCTCCATCAGCACCGACCCTCCGACAGTGCGGCACTCCCTCTATACTGACCCTCCGACAGTGCAGCGCTCCCTCAGCACTGACCCTCCGACAGTGCGGCACTCCCTCAGCACTGACCCTCCGACAGTGCAGCGCTCCCTCAGCACTGACCCTCCGACAGTGCGGCGCTCCCTCAGTACTGACCCTCCGACAGTGCGGCGCTCCCTCAGCACTGACCCTCCGACAGTGCGGCACTCCCTCAGCACTGACCCTCCGACAGTGCAGCGCTCCCTCAGCACTGACCCTCCGACAGTGCGGCACTCCCTCAGTACTGACCCTCCGACAGTGCGGCGCTCCCTCAGTACTGACCCTCCAACAGTGCGGCGCTCCCTCAGTACTGACCCTCCGACAGTGCGGCGCTCCCTCAGCACTGACCCTCCGACAGTGCGGCGCTCCCTCAGCACTGACCCTCCGACAGCGCGGTGCTCCCTCACCACTGACCCTCCGACAGCGCGGCGCTCCCTCAGCACCGGATATGGGGGCTCGGGTCTCCGGGGTGACCTCTCAAACCCAGGAGGAGACTGAGACAGGGAGAGAGGGAGAGTGGAGAGCGTGTGGTGTTGCCTCACCAGGCCCAGCTCCCTCTGTTTCCCAGCACACCTGGCCATACCTTCGTGGTGTGGAATCCTCCGCTGCTGACGAATCCGTGCCCAAAAATCTTCTCGTAGCGCAGGATGCTGCTCCGGGAATACTGCTTACTGTCCAGGAATTGCTGGAAGGTTCCGTAGCCCTGGTTGGCGGACGGGTTGCGGGTCACCTTCTGGAGGAGCCAGCAGACTTGGTTCTGGTTCTGCTTTAACTGAGGCAGGAGAGGGGAGAGCCTTCAATGCGAGGGAGGGGACACGCGTCTCGCCCCGCTCCGCTCCGCTCCCCACCCACCCCTCCTCCAGCCCGCACCTCCCCCACCAGCCCCGCTCTACCTTGATGTAGGCCTGCACCGACTTGCTCATGACAATCTCGAATCCCCACCGCTGGCCACCCTCTCGCTCGGGCCCCTCAATGCCGGATGTCAGGATGTGGTTATAATCCGCCGGCAACCGGTAAACGGTTGGGTTGAAGTTCCTCCGCAGGTTACCTCAGGGACAAGAGGAGGGCAAACTCAATCGCAGTCAGTCCGAGAGTTACAGCACAGAACAAGACCATTCGGCCCATCTTCCTGCCCCCACACGAGCCTCCTCCCACCCCCCCCTCCACCTCCCCCCATCCCCATATCCTTCTATCCCTTTCTCCCTCATGTGTTTATCCAGCTTCTCCCTTAAATGTATCGATACTATTCACCTCGACCACTCCCTGTGGGAGCGAGTCCCACATTCTCCCCGCTCTCTGGGTGAAGGAGTTTCTCCTGAATTCCCCATCGGATTTATTAGTGACTGTCTTATATCGATGGGCCCTAGTTCTGGTCTCCACCCCCCCCCCACCCACACAAGGGGAAACATCTTCTCTACGTCAACCCTATCGAAACCCCCTCCGTCATTTTAAAGAGCTCGATCAGGTCACCACCCCCCCCGCCCCGGCCTTCTCTCTTCTAGAGGAGAGAGCCCCCCGGTTTGTCACTCCCCACGGTTAGAAATTGGGAGAGAGTGGGACGGGGTGGGTATAGGAATGATGGAAGGTTGGGTATACGAGGGGGCGGAGGGGGTTAACGACAGGCACACTCTCAGCAACAATAACACCAGCGCTGCGTCCCCTTACCCGACTGATAGAAACAGGATTCCCTGAAGAACAGGTAGCCACCAGGCCGGAGCCAAGACAGGAGGCGCTGGGCCACAGTCATCAGTTCCTCATCCGTCAGGTACATCAAGAGCCAGTTGGAGAAGATGAGGTCAAAGCTGCGACAGGCCAAGAGATCACTGGGTCAGTCAAGATCGGGCATTGGGCAGCGGCTGCTCAGGCAATGAGGCTCCAGAGCCTGAGGCCTACTCCTGGCTGGACGCTGGGAAATTCCAACTGCTCGAAACTCTGTCCTAACCCTGAGCGTTAAATCTCGCAATCACCCCACCCGACCCGACCCCCCCCCAACCCCACCACCTCAGGATGGGTTTAATAATCCGTTAAAGAAACTGCAATGGAATCACTCAAGAGGGGACACCACATAGTCCAGGGGACCCAACTACTCCCACAATGCAATGTCGGAGGGTCAGCGCTGAGGGAGCGCTGCACTGTTGGAGGGTCAGTGCTGAGGTAGCGCCGCACGGTCGGAGGGTCAGTACTGAGGTAGCGCCGCACGGTCAGAGGATCAGTGCTGAGGGAGCGCCGCACTGTCGGAGGGTCAGTGCTGAGGGAGCGCCGCACTGTCGGAGGGTCAGTGCTGAGGGAGCGCCGCACTGTCGGATGGTCAGTACTGAGGGAGTGCCGCACAGTCGGAGGGTCAGTGCTGAGGGAGCGCCGCAGTGTCGGAGGGTCAGTACTGAGGGAGCGCCGCACTGTCGGAGGGTCAGCGCTGAGGGAGCGCCGCACTGTGGGAGGGTCAGTGCTGAGGGAGTGCTGCACTGTTGGAGGGTCAGTACTGAGGGAGCGCCGCATTGTCGGAGGGTCAGTACTGAGGGAGCGCCGCACTGTCGGAGGGTCAGTGCTGAGGGAGCGCCGCACTGTCGGAGGGTCAGTGCTGAGGGAGCGCCGCACTGTCGGAGGGTCAGTACTGAAGGAGCGCCGCATTGTCGGAGGGTCAATACTGAGGGAGCGCCGCACTGTCGGAGGGTTAGTGCTGAGGGAGCGCCGCAATGTGGGAGGGTCAGTGCTGAGGGAGAGCCACACTGTCGGATGGTCAGTACTGAGGGAGCGCCGCACTGTCGGAGGGTCAGTACCGAGGGAGCGCCATACTGTCAGAGGGTCAGTGCTGAGTGAGTGCTGCACTGTCGGACGGTCAGTGCTGAGGGAGCGCCGCACTGTCGGAGGGTCAGTGCTGAGGGAGCGCCGCACTGTCGGAGGGTCAGTGCTGAGGGAGCGCCGCACTGTCAGAGGGTCAGTGCTGAGGGAGCACCGCACTGTCGGAGGGTCAGTGCTGAGGGAGCGCCGCACTGTCAGAGGGTCAGTGCTGAGGGAGCGCCGCACTGTCGGAGGGTCAGTACTGAGGGAGTGCCGCACTGTCGGAGGGTCAGTGCTGAGGGAGTGCCGCACTGTCAGAGGGTCAGTCCACTCAATTCTGAAGGTTGCAAATTCTTCCACAATTGGATTGCAGCCTCCAAGAATTGGAGCCTGCAGTGAAATCCTGGGAGGGTGATTATTGGGAATGTCCAGGGAAGCCATATCGGACTTTCAATTTTCTTCAAATGGAAGGCACTGCCTGAAAGGGCGGGGGAAGCAGATTCAACAGGAACTGTCAAAAGGGGGGAATTGAAGAAATACTCGAAAAGGAGAAATTTGCAGGACTGTGAGGGGAGAGAGAGCGCGGGCAGGGGGGACTAATTGGGTGGATCTTACAAAGGGCCAGCACAGGGTTGAAGGGCTGAAAGGTCTCCTCCTTTGAGTACAGCTGGAGGCAACTCGTGGCAAAACCCCGGTCACTCTGGAACGCGGCATTAGTGAGCGTTTGATGTTGAACCCTTGGCGAGATCAATGGCCTGTATAACAGGCCCGAGGGACACAGACCTGTTTCCTGGTAACTCCAGCTGCGTGATGTCGGCCTGCAGAAAGCTGATGTTTCTATGCTCACTGTTCAGCTCACGGTTCTTGGCCACAAATTTCTCCATGAAGTCCACCGCTGTGACATGGTTGGCCATTCGGGCAAGGTGACCGGTGAACCTCCTAAATTGGGAAAAGGAACGAGTAAAAGATTTAACACACATCCTTCAATAAGTATAATCCCCTACCTACCTCTCACCAATTCCCCCGCTGACGCTCACTGGGGTACAGGTCCCCCTCCTCTCCTGAAGGCACTGACTCTCACTGGGGAACAGTGTCCCCCTCCTCTCCTGAAGGTGCTGACACAAACTGGGGTACAGGTCCCCCTCCTCTCCTGAAGGTGCTGATTCTCACTGGGGTACAGGTCCCCCTCCTCTCCTGAAGGTGCTGACTCTCACTGGGGTACAGGTCCCCCTCCTCTCCTGAAGGTGCTGACTCTCACTGGGGTACAGGTCCCCCTCCTCTCCTGATCGTGCTGACTCTCACTCGGGTACAGGGTCCCCCTCCTCTCCTGAAGGTGCTGACTCTCACTGGGGTACAGGGTCTCCCTCCTCTCCTGAAGGTGATGACTCTCACTCGGGAACAGGTCCCCCTCCTCTCCTGAAGGCGCTGCCTCTCACTGGGGTACAGGGTCCCCCACATCTCCTGAAGGTGCTGACTCTCACTGGGGTACAGGTTCCCCTCCTCTCCTGAAGCTGCTGACTCTCACTGGGGTACAGGTCCCCCTCCTCTCCTGAAGGTACTGACTCTCACTGGGGTACAGGGTCCCCCTCCTTTCCTGAAGGTGCTGACTCTCACTGGGGTACAGGGTCTCACTCCTCTCCTGAAGGTGCTGACTCGAACTGGTGAACAGGTCCCTCTCCTCTCCTGACGGTGCTGAATCACACTGGGGTACAAGGTCCCCCTCCTCTCCTGAATGTGCTGACTCTCACTGGCGTACAGGAACCTCTCCTCTCCTGAAGGAGCTGAATCTAACTGGGGTACAGGTCCCCTTCTCTCCTGAAGGTGATGACTTTAACTGGGGTACTGCGTCCCCCTCTTCTCCTGAAGAGGCAGACTCTCACTGGGGTACAGGTCGCCCTCCCCTCCTGAAGGTGCTGACTCTCACTGGGGTACAGGTCCCCCTCCTCTCCTGAAGGTGCTGACTCTCACTCGGGAACAGGTCCCCCTCCTCTCCTGAAGGCGCTGCCTCTCACTGGGGTACAGGGTCCCCCACATCTCCTGAAGCTGCTGACTCTCACTGGGGTACAGGTCCCCCTCCTCTCCTGAAGGTACTGACTCTCACTGGGGTACAGGGTCCCCCTCCTCTCCTGAAGGTGCTGACTCTCACTGGGGTACAGGGTCTCACTCCTCTCCTGAAGGTGATGACTCGAACTGGTGAACAGGTCCCTCTCCTCTCCTGAAGGTGCTGATTCTCACTGGGGTACAGGGTCCCCCTCCTCTCCTGAAGGTGCTGATTCTCGCTGGGGTACAGGGTCCCCCTCCTCTCCTGAAGGTGCTGACTCACACTGGGGTACAGGTCCCCCTCCTCTCCTGAAGGTCCTGACTCTCACTGGGGTACAGGGTCCCCCTCCTCTCCTGAAGGTGCTGACTCTCACTGGGGTACAGGTCCCCCTCCTCTCCTGAAGGTGATGACTTGAACTGGTGAACAGGTCCCCCTCCTCTCCTGAAGGTGCTGATTCTCACTGGGGTACAGGCTCCCCCTCCTCTTCTGAAGGTGCTGATTCTCGCTGGGGTACAGGGTCCCCCTCCTCTCCTGAAGGTGCTGACTCTCACTGGGGTACAGATCCCCCTCCTCTCCTGAAGGTGCTAACTCTCAATGGGGTACACTTCCCCCTCCTCTCCTGAAGGTGCTGACTCTCGGTGGGCTACAGGGTCCCCCTCCTGTCCTGAAGGTGCTGACTCTCACTGGGGTAGAGGTCCCCCTGCTCTCCTGAAGGTGCTGACTCTCACTGGGGTACAGGGTCCCCCTCCTCTGCTGAAGGTGCTGACTCTCACTGGGGTACAGGGTCCCACTCCACTCCTGAAGGTGCTGACTCTCACTGGGGTACAGGGTCAACCTCCTCTCCTGAAGGTGCTGACTCTCACTGGGGTACAGGGTCCCCCTCCTCTCCTGAAGGTGCTGACTCTCACTGGGGTACAGGGTCCCACTCCACTCCTGAAGGTGCTGACTCTCACTGGGGTACAGGGTCCCCCTTTTCTCTTGAAGGTGCTGACTCTCACTGGGGAACAGGGTCCCCCTCCTCTCCTGAAAGTGCTGACTCGCACTGGGGTACAGGGTCTCCCTCCTCTCCTGACGGTGCTGAATCACACTGGGGTACAAGGTCCCCCTCCTCTCCTGAATGTGCTGACTCTCACTGGCGTACAGGAACCTCTCCTCTCCTGAAGGAGCTGAATCTAACTGGGGTACAGGTCCCCTTCTCTCCTGAAGGTGCTGACTTTAACTGGGGTACTGCGTCCCCCTCTTCTCCTGAAGAGGCAGACTCTCACTGGGGTACAGGTCGCCTTCCCCTCCTGAAGGTGCCGACTCTCATTGGGGTACAGGTCCCCCTCCTCTCCTGAAGGTGCTGACTCTCACTGGGGTACAGGTCCCCCTCCTCTCCTGAAGGTGCTGACTCTCACTGGGGTACAGGTCCACCTCCTCTCCAGAAGGTGCTGACTCTCACTGGGGTACAGGGTCCCCCTCCTCTCCTGAAGGTGCTGACTCTCACTGGGGTACAGGTCCCCCTCCTCTCCTGAAGGTGCTGACTCTCACTGGGGTACAGGGTCCACCTCCTCTCCTGAAGGTGCTGACAGTCACTGGGGTACAAGGTCTCTCTCCTCTCCCGACAGTGCTGAATCTCACTGGGGTACAGGGTCCCCCTCCGCTCCTGAAGGTGCTGACTCTCACTGGGGTACAGGTCCACCTCCACTCCTGAAGGTGCTGACTCTCACTGGGGTACAGGTCCACCTCCACTCCTGAAGGTGCTGACTCTCACTGGGGTACAGGTCCACCTCCACTCCTGAAGGTGCTGACTCTCACTGGGGTACAGGTCCCCTCCTCTCCTGAAGCTGCTGACTCTCACTGGGGTACAGCTCTCCCTCCTCTGCTGAAGGTGCTGACTCTCACTGGGGTACAGGGTCCCACTCCACTCCTGAAGGTGCTGACTCTCACAGGGGTACAGGTCCCCATTGTCTCATGAAAAGGCTGACTCTCACTGGGGTACAGGGTCAACCTCCTCTCCTGAAAGTGCTGACTCTCACTGGGGTACAGGGTCCCCCTCCTCTCCTGAAGGTGCAGAATCTCACGGGGGTACAGGTCCCCCTTCTCTCTTGAAGGTGCTGACTCTCACTGGGGAACATGGTCCCCCTCCTCTCCTGAAGGTGCTGACTCGCACTGGGGTACAGGGTCTCCCTCCTCTCCTGACGGTGCTGAATCACACTGGAGTACAGGTCCCCCTCCTCTCCTGAAGGTGCTGACTCCCACTGGGGTACAGGTCCCCTCCTCTCCTGAAGGTGCCGACTCTCAATGGGGTACAGCTCTCCCTCCTCTGCTGAAGGTGCTGACTCTCACTGGGGTACAGGGTCCCCCTCCTCTCCTGAAGGTACTGACTCTCACTGGGGTACAGGTCCCCTCCTCTCCTAAAGGTGCTGACTCTCACTGGGGTACAGGGTCCCCCTCCTCTCCTGAAGGTGCTGACTCTCACTGGGGTACAGGGTCCCCCTCCTCTCCTGAAGGTGCTGACTCTCAGAGGGGTACAGGGACCCCCCCCTCTCCTGAAGGTGCTGACTCTCAGAGGGGTACAGGTCACCATTGCCTCCTGAAGAGGCTGACTCTCACTGGGGAACAGGTCCCCCTCCTCGCCTGAAGGTGCTGGCTCTCACTGGGGTACAGATCCCCCTCCTCTCCTGAAGGTGCTGACTCTCACTGGGGTACAGGTCCCCCTCCTCTCCTGAAGGTGCTGACTCTCACTGGGGTACAGGTCCCCATCGTCTCCTGGAGGTGCTGACTCTCACTGGGGTACAGGTCCCCATCGTTTCCTGAAGGTGCTGAATCTCACTGGGGGACACGTCCCCCTCCTCTCTCGAAGGTGCTGACTCTCACTGGGGAACAGGGTCCTCCTCCTCTCCTGAAGGTGCTGACTGTCACTGGGGAACACGGTCTCACTCCTCTCATGACTGTGCTGAATCTCACTGGGGTACAGGTTCCCCTCCTCTCCTGAAGGTGCTGACTCTCACTGGGGTACAGGTCCCCCTCCTCTCCTGAAGGTGCTGACTCTAACTGGGGTACGGCGTCCCCCTCCTCTCCTGAAGGTGCTGACTCTCACTGGGGTACAAGTCCCCCTCCTCTCCTGAAGGTGCTGACTCTCACTGGGGTACAGGGACCCGCTCCTCTCCTGAAGGTGCTGACTCTCAGAGGGGTACAGGTCACCATTGCCTCCTGAAGAGGCTGACTCTCACTGGGGTACAGGTCCCCGTCCTCGCCTGAAGGTGCTGGCTCTCACTGGGGTACAGATCCCCCTCCTCTCCTGAAGGTGCTGACTCTCACTGGGGAACAGGTCCCCATCGTCTCCTGGAGGTGCTGACTCTCACGGGGGTACAGGTCCCCATCGTTTCCTGAAGGTGCTGAATCTCACTGGGGGACACGTCCCCCTCCTCTCTCGAAGGTGCTGACTCTCACTGGGGAACAGGGTCCTCCTCCTCTCCTGAAGGTGCTGACTGTCACTGGGGAACACGGTCTCACTCCTCTCATGACTGTGCTGAATCTCACTGGGGTACAGGTTCCCCTCCTCTCCTGAAGGTGCTGACTCTCACTGGGGTACAGGTCCCCCTCCTCTCCTGAAGGTGCTGACTCTAACTGGGGTACGGCTCTACCTCCGCTGCTGAGGCTTCTGACTCTCACTGGGGTACAGGGACCCCCTCCTCTCCTGAAGGTGCTGACTCTCACTGGGGTACAGGGACCCGCTCCTCTCCTGAAGGTGCTGACTCTCACAGGGCGACAGATCCCCATTGTCTCCTGAAGAGGCTGACTCTCACTGGGGTACAGGTCCCCCTCCGCTCCTGAAGGTGCTGACTCTCACTGGGGTACAGGTCCCCCTCCTCTCCTGAAGGTGCTGACTCTCACTGGCGTACAGGAACCCCTCCTCTCCTGAAGGAGCTGAATCTAACTGGGGTACAGATCCCCATCGTCTACTGAAGGTGCTGATTCTCACTGGGGTACAGGTCCGTATCGTTTACTGAAGGTGCTGACTCTCACTGGGGTACAGGTCCCATTCTCTCCTGAAGGTGCTGACTTTAACTGGGGTACTGGGTCCCCCTCTTCTCCTGAAGAGGCTGACTATCACTGGGGTACAGGTCCCCCTCCTCTCCTGAAGGTGCTGACTGTCACTGGGGTACAAGGTCTCCCTCCTCTCCTGACGGTGCTGAATCTCACTGGGGTACAGGTTCCCCTCCTCTCCTGAAGGTGCTGACTCTCACTGGGGTACAGGTCCACCTCCTCTCCTGAAGGTGCTGACTCACACTGGGGTACGGGGTCTCCCTCCTCTCCTGAAGGTGCTGACTCACACTGGGGTACGGGGTCTCCCTCCTCTCCTGACGGTGCTGAATCTCACTGGGGTACAGGTTCCCCTCCTCTCCTGAAGGTGCTGACTCTCACTGGGGTACAGGGTCCCCCTCCTCTCCTGAAGGTGCTGACTCTCACTGGGGTACAGGGTCTCCCTCCTCTCCTGAAGGTGATGACTCTCACTCGGGAACAGGTCCCCCTCCTCTCCTGAAGGTGCTGACTCTCACTGGGGTACAGGTCCCCCTCCTCTCCTGAAGCTGGTGAAACTCACTGGGGTACAGGTCCCCCTCCTCTCCTGAAGGCGCTGCCTCTCACTGGGGTACAGGGTCCCCCACATCTCCTGAAGGTGCTGACTCTCACTGGGGTACAGGGACCCCCTCCTCTCCTGAAGGTTCTGACTCTCACTGGGGTACAGGTCCCCCTCCTCTCCTGAAGGTACTGACTCTCACTGGGGTACAGGGTCCCCCTCCTCTCCTGAAGGTGCTGACTCTCACTGGGGTACAGGGTCTCACACCTCTCCTGAAGGTGATGACTCGAACTGGTGAACAGGTCCCTCTCCTCTCCTGAAGGTGCTGATTCTCACTGGGGTACAGGTCCCCCTCCTCTCCTGAAGGTGCTGACTCTCACTGGGGTACAGGGTCCCCCTCCTCTCCTGAAGGTGCTGATTCTCGCTGGGGTACAGGGTCCCCCTCCTCTCCTGAAGGTGCTGACTCACACTGGGGTACAGGTCCCCCTCCTCTCCTGAAGGTACTGACTCTCACTGGGGTACAGGTTCCCCCTCCTCTCCTGAAGGTGCTGACTCTCACTGGGGTACAGGGTCCCCCTCCTCTCCTGAAGGTGATGACTCGAACTGGTGAACAGGTCCCCCTCCTCTCCTGAAGGTGCTGATTCTCACTGGGGTACAGGCTCCCCCTCCTCTTCTGAAGGTGCTGATTCTCGCTGGGGTACAGGGTCCCCCTCCTCTCCTGAAGGTGCTGACTCGCACTGGGGTACAGGGTCCCCCTCCTCTCCTGATGGTGCTGAAACTCACTGGGGTACGGGGTCTCCCTCCTCTCCTGAAGGTGCTGACTCTCAAAGGGGTACAGGTCCCCCTCCTGTCCTGAAGGTGCTGACTCTCACTGGGGTACAGGTCCCCCTCCTCTCCTGAAGGTGCTGACTCTCACTGGGGTACAGGGTCCCCCTCCTCTGCTGAAGGTGCTGACTCTCACTGGGGTACAGGGTCCCACTCCACTCCTGAAGGTGCTGACTCTCACTGGGGTACAGGGTCAACCTCCTCTCCTCAAGGTGCTGACTCTCACTGGGGTACAGGGTCCCCCTCCTCTCCTGAAGGTGCTGACTCTCACTGGGGTACAGGGTCCCACTCCACTCCTGAAGGTGCTGACTCTCACTGGGGTACAGGGTCTCCCTCCTCTCCTGAAGGTGCTGAATCTCACTGGGGTACAGGGTCCCCCTTTTCTCTTGAAGGTGCTGACTCTCACTGGGGAACAGGGTCCCCCTCCTCTCCTGAAGGTGCTGACTCGCACTGGGGTACAGGGTCTCCCTCCTCTCCTGACGGTGCTGAATCACACTGGGGTACAGGTCCCCCTCCTCTCCTGAATGTGCTGACTCTCACTGGCGTACAGGAACCTCTCCTCTCCTGAAGGAGCTGAATCTAACTGGGGTACAGGTCCCCTTCTCTCCTGAAGGTGCTGACTTTAACTGGGGTACTGCGTCCCCCTCTTCTCCTGAAGAGGCAGACTCTCACTGGGGTACAGGTCGCCCTCCCCTCCTGAAGGTGCTGACTCTCACTGGGGTACAGGTCCACCTCCTCTCCTGAAGATGCTGACTCACAGTGGGGTACGGGGTCTCCCTCCTCTCCTGAAGGTGCTGAATCTCACTTGGGTACAGGTCCCCCTTCTCTCTTGAAGGTGCTGACTCTCACTGGGGAACAGGGTCCCCCTCCTCTCCTGAAGGTGCTGACTCGCACTGGGGTACAGGGTCTCCCTCCTCTCCTAACGGTGATGAATCACACTGGGGTACAGGTCCACCTCCTCTCCTGAAGGTGCTGACTCACACTGGGGTCCGGGTTCTCCCTCCTCTCCTGAAGGTGCTGACTCACACTGGGGTACGGGGTCTCCCTCCTCTCCTGAAGGTGCTGAATCTCACTGGGGTACAGGTCCCCCTTCTCTCTTGAAGGTGCTGACTCTCACTGGGGAACAGGGTCCCCCTCCTCTCCTGAAGGTGCTGACTCGCACTGGGGTACAGGGTCTCCCTCCTCTCCTGAAGGTGCTGAATCTCACTGGGGTACAGGTCCCCCTCCTCTCCTGAATGTGCTGACTCTCACTGGTGTACAAGTCCCCCTTCTCTCTTGAAGGTGCTGACTCTCACAGGGGAACAGGGTCCCCCTCCTCTCCTGAAGGTGCTGACCCTCACTAGGGTACAGGGTCCCCCTCCTCTCCTGAAGGTGCTGACTCTCACTGGGGTACAGCTCTCCCTCCTCTGCTGAAGGTACTGACTCTCACTGGGGTACAGGTCCCCCTTTTCTCTTGAAGGTGCTTACTCTCACTGGGGAACAGGGTCCCCCTCCTCTCCTGAAGGTGCTGACTCGCACTGGGGTACAGGGTCTCCCTCCTCTCCTGACGGTGCTGAATCACACTGGGGTACAGGTCCCCCTCCTCTCCAGAATGTGCTGACTCTCACTGGCGTACAGGAACCTCTCCTCTCCTGAAGGAGCTGAATCTAACTGGGGTACAGTTCCCCTTCTCTCCTGAAGGTGCTGACTCTCACTGGGGTACAGGTCCCCCAGCTCTCCTGAAGGTGCTGACTCTCACTGGGGTACAGATCCCCCTCCTCTCCTGAAGGTGCTGACTCTCACTGGGATACAGGTCCCCCTCCTCTCCTGAAGGTGCTGACTCTCACTGGGGTACAGGTCCCCCTCCTCTCCTGAAGGTGCTGACTCTCACTGGGGTACAGGGTCCCCCTCCTCTCCTGAAGGTGCTGACTCTCACTGGGGAACAGGGTCCCCCTCCTCTCCTGAAGGTGCTGACTCTCACTGGGGTACAGGTCCCCCTCCTCTCCTGAAGGTGCTGACTCTCACTGGGGTACAGGTCCCCCTCCTCTCCTGAAGGTGCTGACTCTCACTGGGGTACAGGGTCCCCCTCCTCTCCTGAAGGTGCTGACTCTCACTGGGGTACAGGTCCCCCTCCTCTCCTGAAGGTGCTGACTCTCACTGGGGAACAGGGTCCCCCTCCTCTCCTGAAGGTGCTGACTCTCACTGGGGTACAGGTCTCCCTCCTCTCCTGACGGTGCTGAATCTCACTGGGGTACAGGTCCACCTCCTCTACTGAAGGTGCTGACTCTCACTGGGGTACAGGTCCCCTCCTCTCCTGAAGCTGCTGACTCTCACTGGGCTACAGGTCCGCCTCCTCTCCTGCAGGTGCTGACTCTCACTGGGGTACAGGACCCCCTCCTCTCCTGAAGGTGGTGACTCTCACTGGGGTACAGGGTCCCCCTCCTCTCCTGAAGGTGCTGACTCTCACTGGGGTACAGGGTCCCCCTCCTCTCCTGAAGGTGCTGACTCTCACTGGGGTACAGGTCCCCTCCTCTCCTGAAGGTGCTGACTCTCACTGGCGTACAGCTCTCCCTCCTCTGCTGAAGGTGCTGACTCTCACTGGGGTACAGGTCCTCCTCCTCACCTGAAGGTGCTGACTCTCACTGGGGTACAGGTCCCCCTCCTCTCCTGAAGGTGCTGGCTCTCACTGGGGTACAGGGTCCCCCTCCTCTCCTGAAGGTACTGACTCTCACTGGGGTACAGGTCCCCTCCTCTCCTGAAGGTGCTGACTCTCACTGGGGTACAGGTCCCCCTCCTCTCCTGAAGGTGCTGGCTCTCACTGGAATACAGATCCCCCTCCTCTCCTGAAGGTGCTGACTCTGACTGGGGTACAGGTCCCCATCATCTCCTGGAGGTGCTGACTCTCACTGGGGTACACGTCCCCCTCCTCTCTCGAAGGTGCTGACTCTCACTGGGGAACAGGGTCCCCCTCCTCTCCTGAAGGTGCTGACTGTCACTGGGGAACACGGTCTCACTCCTCTCATGACGGTGCTGAATCTCACTGGGGTACAGGTTCCCCTCCTCTCCTGAAGGTGCTGATTCTCACTGGGGTACAGGTCCCCCTCCTCTCCTGAAGGTGCTGACTCTCACTGGGGTATAGCTCTCCCTCCGCTGCTGAAGGTGCTGACTCTCACTGGGGTACAGGGACCCCCTTCTCTCCTGAAGGTGCTGACTCTCACTGGGGTACAGGTCCCCCTCCTCTCCTGAAGGTGCTGACTCTCACTGGGGCACAGGTCCCCCTCCTCTCCTGAAGGTGCTGACTCTCACTGGGGTACAGGGACCCGCTCTTCTCCTGAAGGTGCTGACTCTCACTGGGGCACAGGTCCCCCTCCTCTCCTGAAGGCGCTGACTCTCACTGGCGTACAGGAACCCCTCCTCTCCTGAAGGAGCTGAATCTAACTGGGGTACAGATCCCCATCGTCTACTGAAAGTGCTGACTCTCACTGGGGTACAGGTCCCCATCGTTTACTGAAGGTGCTGACTCTCACTGGGGTACAGGTCCCCTTCTCTCCTGAAGGTGCTGACTTTAACTGGGGTACTGGGTCCCCCTCTTCTCCTGAAGAGGCTGACTCTCACTGGGGAACAGGCTCCCCCTCCTCTCCTGAAGGTGCTGACTGTCACTGGGGTACAGGTCCCCCTCCTCTCCTGAAGGTGCTGACTCTCACTGGGGTACAGGTCCCCCTCCTCTCCTGACGGTGCTGAATCTCACTGGGGAACAGGTTCCCCTCCTCTCCTGAAGGTGCTGACTCTCACTGGGGTACAGGTCCCCCTCCTCTCCTGAAGGTGCTGACTCTCACTGGGGTACAGGTCCCCCTCCTCTCCTGAAGGTGCTGACTCACACTGGGGTACGGGGTCTCCCTCCTCTCCTGAAGGTGCTGACTCACACTGGGGTACGGGGTCTCCCTCCTCTCCTGAAGGTGCTGACTCACACTGGGGAACAGGGACCCCTCCTCTCCTGAAGGTGCTGACGCGCACTGGGGTACAGGGTCTCCCTCCTCTCCTGAAGGTGCTGACTCACACTGGGGTACGGGGTCCCCCTCCTCTCCTGAAGGTGCTGACTCTCACTGGGAAACAGGGTCCCCCTCCTCTCCTGAAGGTGCTGACTCGCACTGGGGTACAGGGTCTCCCTCCTCTCCTGACGGTGCTGACTGTCACTGGGGTACAAGGTCTCCCTCCTCTCCTGAAGGAGCTGAATCTCACTGGGGTACAGGTTCCCCTGCTCTCCTGAAGGTGCTGACTCTCACTGGGGTACAGGGTCCCCCTCCTCTCCTGAAGGAGCTGACTCTCACTGGGGTACAGGTCCACCTCCTCTCCTGAAGGTGCTGACTCTCACTGGGGTACAGGGTCCCCCTCCTCTCCTGAAGGTGCTGACTCTCACTGGGGTAGAGGGTCCCCCTCCTCTGCTGAAGGTGCTGACTCTCACTGGGGTACAGGTCCCCCTCCTCTCCTGAAGGTGCTGACTCTCACTGGGGTACAGGTCTCCTACCTCTCCTGATGGTGCTGACTCTCACTGCGGTAAAGGTCCCCCTCCTCTCCTGAAGGTGCTGACTCTCACTGGGGTACAGGTCCACCTCCACTCCTGAAGTTGCTGAATTTCACTGCGGTACCGGGTCCCCCTCCAGTCCTGAAGCTGCTGCCTCTTACTGGGGTACAGCTCTCCCTCCTCTGCTGAAGGTGCTGACTCTCACTGGGGTACGGGGTCCCACTCCACTCCTGAAGGTGCTGACTCGCACTGGGGTACAGCTCTCCCTCCCCTGCTGAAGGTGCTGACACTCACTGGGGCACTGGTCCCCATTGTCTCATGAAAAGGCTGACTCTCACTGGGGTACAGGAACTCCTCCTCTCCTGAAGGAGCTGAATCTAACTGGGGTACAGGTCCCATCCTCTCCTGAGGGGGTTACTTTAACTGGGGTAGTGGGTCCCCCTCTCCTCCTGAAGAGGCTGACTCTCACTGGGGTACAGGGTCCCCCTCCTCTCCTGAAGGTGCTGACTCTCACTGGGGTACAGGTCCCCCTCCTCTCCTGAAGGTGCTGACTCTCACTGGGCTACAGGTCCACCTCCTCTCCTGAAGGTGCTGACTCTCACTGGGGTACAGGGTCCCCCTCCTCTCCTGAAGGAAGTGACTCTCACTGGGGCACAGGTCCCCATTGTCTCATGAAAAGCCTGACTCTCACTGGGGTACAGGGTCAACGTCCTCTCCTGAAGGTGCTGACTCTCACTGGGGTACAGGGTCCCCCTCCTCTCCTGAAGGTGCTGAATCTCACTGGGGTACAGGTCCCCCTTCTCTCTTGAAGGTGCTGACTCTCACTGGGGAACAGGGTCCCCCTCCTCTCCTGAAGGTGCTGACTCGCACTGGGTACAGGGTCTCCCTCCTCTCCTGACGGTGCTGAATCACACTGGGGTACAGGTCCCCCTCGACTCCTGAAGGTGCTGACTCTCACTGGGGTACAGGTCACCTCCTCTGCTGAAGGTGCTGACTCTCACTGGGGTACAGCTCTCCCTCCTCTGCTGAAGGTGCTGACTCTCACTGGGGTACAGGGTCCCACACCACACCTGAAGGTGCTGACTCTCTCTGGGGTACAGGTCCCCCTCCTCTCCTGAAGTTGCTGACTCTCACTGGGGTACAAGTCCCCCAACTCTCCTGAAGGTGCTGACTCTCACTGGGGTACAGGGACCCGCTCCTCTCCTGAAGGTGCTGACTCTCACAGGGGTACAGGTCCCCATTGTCTCCTGAAGAGGCTGACTCTCACTGGGGTACAGGTCCCCCTCCTCTCCTGAAGGTGCTGGCTCTCACTGGGGTACAGATCCCCCTCCTCTCCAGAAGGTGCTGACTCTCACTGGGGTACAGGTCCCCATCGTCTCCTGAAGGTGCTGACTCTCACTGGGGTACAGGTCCCCATCGTTTCCTGAAGGTGCTGAATCTCACTGGGGTAAACGTCCCCCTCCTCTCTCGAAGATGCTGACTCTCACTGGGGTACAGGGTCCCACTCCTCTCCTGAAGGTGCTGACTCTCACTGGGGTACAGGTCCCCCTCCTCACCTGAAGTTGCTGTCTCTCACAGGGGTTCAGGGTACCCCTCCTCTCCTGAAGATGCAGACTCTCACTGGGGTACAGGGTCCCCCTCCTCTCCTGAAGGTGCTGACTCTCACTGGGGTACAGGTCACCCTCCTCTCCTGAAGGTGCTGACTCTCACTGGGCTACAGGGTCCCCCTCCTCTCCTGAAGGTGCTGACTCTCACTGGGGTACAGGTCCCCCTCCTCTCCTGAAGGTGCTGACTCTCACTGGGGTACAGGTCCCAATGGTCTCCTGAAAAGGCTGACTCTCACTGGGGCACAGGTCCCCCTCCTCTCCTGAAGGTGCTGACTTTCACTGGGGTACAGGTCCCAATGGTCTCCAGGAAAGGCTCACTCTCACTGGGGTACAGGGTCCACCTCCTCTCCTGAAGTTGCTGAATCTCACTGGGGTACAGGGTCCCGCTCCTCTCCTGAAGGTGCTGCCTCTCACTGGGGTACAGGTCTCCCTCATCTCCTGATGGTGCTGACTCTCACTGGGGTACAGGGTCCCCCTTATCTGCTGAAGGTGCTGACTCTCACTGGGGTACAGGTCCACCTCCTCTCCTGAAGCTGCTGACTCTCACTAGGGTACAGCTACCCCTCCTCTCCTGAATGCGCTGACTCTCACTGGGGTACAGGGTCCCCCTAATCTTCTGAAGGTGCTGACTCGAACTTGTGCACAGGTCCCCCTCCTGTCCTGATGGTGCTGACTCTCACTGGGGTAAAGGGTCACCCTCCTCTCCTGAAGATGCTGACTCTCACTGGGGTACAGGTCCCCCTCCTCTCCTGAAGGTGCTGACTCTCACTGGGGTACAGGGTCCCCCTCCTCTCCTGAAGGTGCTGACTCTCACTGGGGTACAGTTACCCCTCCTCTCCTAAAGGTGCTGACTCTCACTGGGGCACAGGGCACCCTGCTCTCCTGAAGGTGCTGACTCTCACTGGGGTACAGGTCCCCATCGTCACCTGAAGGTGCTGACTCTCACTGGGGTACAGGTCCCCATCGTTTCCTGAAGGTGCTGAATCTCACTGGGGTAAACGTCCCCCTCCTCCCTCGAAGGTGCTGACTCTCACTGGGGTACAGGGTCCCACTCCTCTCCTGAAGGTGCTGACTCTCACTGGGGTACAGGTCCCCCTCCTCACCTGAAGTTGCTGTCTCTCACAGGGGTTCAGGGTACCCCTCCTCTCCTGAAGATGCAGACTCTCACTGGGGTACAGGGTCCCCCTGCTCTCCTGAAGGTGCTGACTCTCACTGGGGTACAGTAACCCCTCCTCTCCTGAAGGTGCTGACTCTCACTGGGGCACAGGGCACCCTGCTCTCCTGAAGGTGCTGACTCTCACTGGGGTACAGGTCCCCATCGTCTCCTGAAGGTGCTGACTCTCACTGGGGTACAGGTCCCCATCGTTTCCTGAAGGTGCTGAATCTCACTGGGGTAAACGTCCCCCTCCTCTCTCGAAGGTGCTGACTCTCACTGGGGTACAGGGTCCCACTCCTCTCCTGAAGGTGCTGACTCTCACTGGGGTACAGGTCCCCCTCCTCACCTGAAGTTGCTGTCTCTCACAGGGGTTCAGGGTACCCCTCCTCTCCTGAAGATGCAGACTCTCACTGGGGTACAGGGTCCCCCTGCTCTCCTGAAGGTGCTGATTCTCACTGGGGTACATGTCCCCATGTTCTCCTGAAGGTGCTGACTCTCACTGGGTTACAGGTCCCCATGTTCTCCTGATGGTGCTGACTCTCACTGGGGTACAGTTCCCCTCCTCTCCTGAAGGTGCTGACTCTCACTGGGGTACAGGTCCCCATGTTCTCCTGATGGTGCTGACTCTCACTGGGGTACAGTTCCCCTCCTCTCCTGAAGGTGCTGACTCTCACTGGGGTACAGCTCTCCCTCCTCTGCTGAAGGTGCTGACTCTCACTGGGGTACAGGGTCCCCCTCCTCTCCTTAAGGTGCAGACTCTCATTGTGGTACATGTCCCATCCTCTCCTGAATGTGCTGACTCTCACTGGGGTGCAGGTCCCCCTCCTCTCCTGAAGGTGCTTACTCACACAAGGGTACAGGTCCCACGCCTCTCCTGAAAATGCAGTCTCTCAATGGGGTACAGGTCCCCCTCCTCTCCTGAAGGTGCTGACTCTCACTGGTGTATAGGTCCCCCTCTTCTCCTGAAGGTGCTGACTCTCACCGGGGTACAGGGTCACCCTCCTCTCCTGAAGGTGCTGACTCTCACTGGAGTACAGCTCTCCCTCCTCTCCTGAAGGTGCTGACTCTCACTGGGGTACAGGTCCCCTGCTCTCCTGAAGGTGCTGATTCTCACTGGGGTACAGGTCCCCCTCTTCTCCTGAAGGTGCTGACTCTCACTGGTGTATAGGTCCCCCTCCCCTCCAGAAGGTGCTGACTCTCAATGGGGTACAGGACCCCCTCCTCCCCTGAAGGTGCTGACTCTCACTGGGGTAGAGGACCCCCTCCTCTCCTGAAGGTGCTGACTCACACTGGGGTACAGGGTGCCTCTCCTCTCCTGAAGGTGCTGACTCTCACTGGGGTACAGGACCCATCCAATCCTGAAGGTGCTGACTCACACTGGGGTACAGGGTCCCCTTCCTCTCCTGAAGGTGCTGACTCACACTGGGGTACAGGACCCATCCAATCCTGAGGGTGCTGACTCTCACTGGGGAACAGGGTCCCCTCCTCTCCTGAAGGTGCTGACTCTCACTGGGGTACAGGGTCCCCCTCCTCTCCTGAAGGTGCTGACTCTCACTGGGGTACAGGTCCCCCTCCTCTCCTGAAGGGGCTGACTCACACTGGGGTTCAGGCTCCCCATCCTCTCCTGAAGGTGCTGACTCTCACTGGGGTACAGCACACCCTCCTCTCCTGAAGTTACTGACTGTCACTGGGGTACAGCAACCCCTCCACTCCTGAAGGTGCTGACTCTCACTGGGGTACCGGACCCCTCATCTCCTGAAGGTGCAGACTCTCACTGGGGTACAGGTCCCCCGCCTCTCCTGAAGGTGCTGACTCTCACTGGGGTACAGTTCCACCTCCTCTCCTGAAGGTGCTGACACGCACTGGGGTACAGGTCCCCCTCCTCTCCTGAAGGTGCTGACTCTCACTGGGGTACAGGTCCCCTCCTCTCCTGAAGGTGCAGACTCTCACTGGGATACAGGGTCACCCTCCTCTCCTGAAGGTGCTGAATCTCACTGGTGGACAGGTTTCCCATTGTCTCCTGAAGGTGCTGACTCTCACTGGGGCATGGTGTCTCCCTGCTCTCCTGAAGGTGCTGACTCTCACTGGGGTACAGGTTACCCCTCCTCCCCTGAAGGTGCTGACTCTCACTGGGTTATGGGGTCCCCCTCCTGTCCTGAATGTGTTGACTGACACTGGGGTACAGGTCCCCCTCCTCTCCTGAAGGTGCTGACTCTCACTGGGGTACAGCTCTCCCTCCTCTCCTGAAGGTGCTGACTCACACTGGGGTACAGGGTCCCCCTCCTCTCCTTAAGGTGCAGACTCTCATTAGGGTACAGGTCCCCACCTCTCCTGAATGTGCTGACTTTCACTGGGGTACAGATCCCCTCCTCTCCTGAAATGTGCTGACTCTCACTGGGGTACAGGTCCCCCTCCTCTCCTGAAGGTGCTGACTCTCAATGGGGTACAGGACCCCCTCCTCTCCTGAAGGTGCTGACTCTCACTGGGGTACAGGTCCCCCTCGTCTCCTGAGCGTGATGACTCTCACTGGGGTACAGGTCCCCCTCCTCTCCTGAAGGTGCTGACTCTCACTGGGCTACAGGGTCCCCCTCCTCTCCTGAAGGTGCTGACTCTCACTGGGGTACAGGTCCCCATGTTCTCCTGATGGTGCTGACTCTCACTGGGGTACAGTTCCCCTCCTCTCCTGAAGGTGCTGACTCTCACTGGGGTACAGCTCTCCCTCCTCTGCTGAAGGTGCTGACTCTCACTGGGGTACAGGGTCCCCCTCCTCTCCTTAAGGTGCAGACTCTCATTGTGGTACATGTCCCATCCTCTCCTGAATGTGCTGACACTCACTGGAGTGCAGGTCCCCCTCCTCTCCTGAAGGTGCTTACTCACACAAGGGTACAGGTCCCACGCCTCTCCTGAAAATGCAGTCTCTCAATGGGGTACAGGTCCCCCTCCTCTCCTGAAGGTGCTGACTCTCACTGGTGTATAGGTCCCCCTCTTCTCCTGAAGGTGCTGACTCTCACCGGGGTACAGGGTCACCCTCCTCTCCTGAAGGTGCTGACTCTCACTGGAGTACAGCTCTCCCTCCTCTCCTGAAGGTGCTGACTCTCACTGGGGTACAGGTCCCCTGCTCTCCTGAAGGTGCTGATTCTCACTGGGGTACAGGTCCCCCTCTTCTCCTGAAGGTGCTGACTCTCACTGGTGTATAGGTCCCCCTCCCCTCCAGAAGGTGCTGACTCTCAATGGGGTACAGGACCCCCTCCTCCCCTGAAGCTGCTGACTCTCACTGGGGTAGAGGACCCCCTCCTCTCCTGAAGGTGCTGACTCACACTGGGGTACAGGGTGCCTCTCCTCTCCTGAAGGTGCTGACTCTCACTGGGGTACAGGACCCATCCAATCCTGAAGGTGCTGACTCACACTGGGGTACAGGGTCCCCTTCCTCTCCTGAAGGTGCTGACTCACACTGGGGTACAGGACCCATCCAATCCTGAAGGTGCTGACTCTCACTGGGGAACAGGGTCCCCTCCTCTCCTGAAGGTGCTGACTCTCACTGGGGTACAGGGTCCCCCTCCTCTCCTGAAGGTGCTGACTCTCACTGGGGTACAGGTCCCCCTCCTCTCCTGAAGGGGCTGACTCACACTGGGGTTCAGGCTCCCCATCCTCTCCTGAAGGTGCTGACTCTCACTGGGGTACAGCACACCCTCCTCTCCTGAAGTTACTGACTGTCACTGGGGTACAGCAACCCCTCCACTCCTGAAGGTGCTGACTCTCACTGGGGTACCGGACCCCTCATCTCCTGAAGGTGCAGACTCTCACTGGGGTACAGGTCCCCCGCCTCTCCTGAAGGTGCTGACTCTCACTGGGGTACAGTTCCACCTCCTCTCCTGAAGGTGCTGACACGCACTGGGGTACAGGTCCCCCTCCTCTCCTGAAGGTGCTGACTCTCACTGGGGTACAGGTCCCCTCCTCTCCTGAAGGTGCAGACTCTCACTGGGATACAGGGTCACCCTCCTCTCCTGAAGGTGCTGAATCTCACTGGTGGACAGGTTTCCCATTGTCTCCTGAAGGTGCTGACTCTCACTGGGGCATGGTGTCTCCCTGCTCTCCTGAAGGTGCTGACTCTCACTGGGTTATGGGGTCCCCCTCCTGTCCTGAATGTGTTGACTGACACTGGGGTACAGGTCCCCCTCCTCTCCTGAAGGTGCTGACTCTCACTGGGGTACAGCTCTCCCTCCTCTCCTGAAGGTGCTGACTCACACTGGGGTACAGGGTCCCCCTCCTCTCCTTAAGGTGCAGACTCTCATTAGGGTACAGGTCCCCACCTCTCCTGAATGTGCTGACCCTCACTGGGGTACAGGTCCCCCTCCTCTCCTGAAGGTGCTGACTCTCAATGGGGTACAGGACCGCCTCCTCTCCTGAAGGTGCTGACTCTCACTGGGGTACAGGTCCCCCTCCTCTCCTGAATGTGCTGACTCTCACTGGGGTACAGGATCCCACTCCTCTCCTGAAGGTGCTGACTCTCACTGGGGTACAGGGACCCCCTCTTCTCCTGAAGCTGCGGACTCTCACTGGGCTACAGGGTCCCCCTCCTCTCCTGAAGGTGCTGACTCTCACTGGGGTACAGGTCCCCTCCTCTCCTGAAGGTGCTGACTCTCATTGGGTTGCAGGTCCCAATGGTCTCCTGAAAAGGCTGACTCTCACTGGGGTACAGGTCCCCCTCCTCTCCTGAAGGTGCTGACTCTCACTGGGGTACAGGTCCCAATGGTCTCCTGAAAAGGCTGGCACTCACTGGAGTACAGGGTCCACCTCCTCTCCTGAAGTTGCTGAATCTCACTGGGGTACAGGGTCCCGCTCCTAACCTGAAGGTGCTGCCTCTCACTGGGGTACAGGTCCCCCTCATTTCCTGAAGGTGCGGACTCTCACTGGGGTACAGGGTCCCCCTTATCTGCTGAAGGTGCAGACTCTCACTGGGGTACAGGTCCACCTCCTCTCCTGAAGCGGCTGACTCTCACTAGGGTACAGCTACCCCGCCTCTCCTGAATGTGCTGACTCTCACTGGGGTACAGGTTCCCACTCCTCTCCTGAAGGTGCTGACTATCACTGGGGTACAGGGTCCCCCTAATCTCCTGAAGGTGCTGACTCGCACTTGTGCACAGGTCCCCCTCCTGTCCTGAAGTTGCTGACTCTCACTGGGGTACAGGGTCACCCTCCTCTCCTGAAGATGCTGACTCTCACTGGGGTACAGGGTCCCCCTCCTCTCCTGAAGATGCAGACTCTCACTGGGGTACAGGGTCCCCCTGGTCTCCTGAAGGTGCTGACTCTCACTGGGGTACAGGTCCCCCTCCAATCCTGAAGGTGCTGTCTCTCACTGGGGTACAGGGACCCCCTCCTCACCTGAAGCAGGTGACTCTCACAGGGGTACAGGTCCCCATCTTCTCCTGAAGCTGCTGACTCTCACTGGGCTACAGGGTCCCCCTCCTCTCCTGAAGGTGCTGACTCTCACTGGGGTACAGGTCCCAATGGTCTCCTGAAAAGGCTGACTCTCACTGGGGTACAGGGTCCACCTCCTCTCCTGAAGTTGCTGAATCTCACTGGGGTACAGGGTCGCGCTCCTGTCCTGAAGGTGCTGCCTCTCACTGGGGTACAGGTCCCCCTCATCTCCTGATGGTGCTGACTCTCACTGGGGTATGGGGTCCCCATCCTCTCCTGAAGGTGCTGTCTCTCACTGGGTACAGGGTTCCCCTCCTCTCCTGAAGGTGCTGAATCTCAATGGGGTACAGGTCCCCTCCTCTCCTGAAGGTGCTGACTCTCACTGGAATAGAGGTCCCCTCCTCTCTTGAAGTGCTGACTCTCACTGGGATCCAGGTACCCCTCCTCTCCTGAAGTTGCTGACTCACTGGGGTACAGGACCTCTCCTCTCCTGAAGGTGCTGTCTCTCACTGGGTAACAGGGTCAACCTCCTCTCCTGAAGGTGCTGACAATCATTGGGGTACAGGTTCCCCTCCTCTCATGGAGGTGCTGACTCTCACTGGGGTACAGGGTCCCCCTCCTCTCCTGAAGGTGCTGATTCTCACTGGGGTACATGTCCCCATGTTCTCCTGAAGGTGCTGACTCTCACTGGGGTACAGCTCTCCCTCCTCTCCTGAATGTGCTGACTCTCACTGGGGTACAGGTCCCCATGTTCTCCTGAAGGTGCTGACACTCACTGGGGTACAGTTCCCCTCCTCTCCTGAAGGTGCTGACTCTCACTGGGGTACAGGTCCCCTCCTCTCCTGAAGGTGCGGACTCTCACTGGGGTACAGGTCCCCCTCCTCTCCTGAAGGTGCTGACTCTCACCAGGGTACAGGGTCCCCCTCCTCTCCTGTAGGTGCTGACTCTCACTGGGGTACAGATCTCCCTCCTCTCCTGAAGGTGCTGACTCTCACTGGGGTACAGGGTCACCCTCCACTCCTTAAGGTGCAGACTCTCATTGGGGTACAGGTCCCCTCCTCTCCTGAATGTGCTGACTCTCACTGGGGTACAGGTCCCCCTCCTCTCCTGAATGTGCTGACTCTCACTGGGGTACAGGTCCCCCTCCTCTCCTGAATGTGCTGACTCTCACTGGGGTACAGGTCCCCCTCCTCTCCTGAAGGTGCCGACTCTCACTGGGGTACAGGGTCCCCCTCCTCTCCTGAAGGTGCTGACTCTCACTGGGGTACAGGTCCCCCTCCTCTCCTGAAGGGGCTTACTTTCACTGGGGAACAGGTCCCCCTACTCTCGTGAAAGTGCTGACTCTCACTGGGGTTCAGGCTCCCCATCCTCTCCTGAAGGTGCTGACTCTCACTGGGGTACGGGGTCTCCCTCCTCTCCTGAAGGTGCTGACTCACACTGGGGTTCAGGCTCCCCATCCTCTCCTGAAGGTGCTGACTCTCACTGTGGTACAGATCCCCCTCCTCTCCTGAAGGTGCTGACTCACACTGGGGTTCAGGCTCCCCATCCTCTCCTGAAGGTGCTGACTCTCACTGGGGTACAGCACACCCTCCTCTCCTGAAGTTACTGACTGTCACTGGGGTACAGCAACCCCTCCACTCCTGAAGGTGCTGACTCTCACTGGGGTACCGGACCCCTCCTCTCCTGAAGGTGCAGACTCTCACTGGGGTACAGGACCCCTCCTCTCCTGAAGGTGCTGACTCTCACTGGGGTACATGTCCCCCTCCTCTCCTGAAGGTGCTAAATCTCACTGGGGTACAGGTCCCCATGTTCTCCTCAAGGTGCTGAACCTCACTGGGGTACAGGGTCACCCTCCTCTCCTGAAGGTGATGACTCACACTGGGGTACAGGTCCCACGCCTCTCCTGAAAATGCAGTCTCTCAATGGGGTACAGGTCCCCCTCCTCTCCTGAAGGTGCTGACTCTCACTGGTGTATAGGTCCCCCTCCTCTCCTGAAGGTGCTGACTCACACTGGGGTACAGGGTCCCCCTCCTCTCCTTAAGGTGCAGACTCTCATTAGGGTACAGGTCCCCACCTCTCCTGAATGTGCTGACTTTCACTGGGGTACAGATCCCCTCCTCTCCTGAAATGTGCTGACTCTCAATGGGGTACAGGTCCCCCTCCTCTCCTGAAGGTGCTGACTCTCAATGGGGTACAGGACCGCCTCCTCTCCTGAAGGTGCTGACTCTCACTGGGGTACAGGTCCCCCTCTTCTCCTGAATGTGCTGACTCTCACTGGGGTACAGGATCCCACTCCTCTCCTGAAGGTGCTGACTCTCACTGGGGTACAGGGACCCCCTCCTCTCCTGAAGCTGGTGACTCTCACAGGGGTACAGGTCCCCTCCTCTCCTGAAGGTGCTGACTCTCATTGGGTTGCAGGTCCCAATGGTCTCCTGAAAAGGCTGACTCTCACTGGGGTACAGGTCCCCCTCCTCTCCTGAAGGTGCTGACTCTCACTGGGGTACAGGTCCCAATGGTCTCCTGAAAAGGCTGGCACTCACTGGAGTACAGGGTCCACCTCCTCTCCTGAAGTTGCTGAATCTCACTGGGGTACAGGGTCCCGCTCCTAACCTGAAGGTGCTGCCTCTCACTGGGGTACAGGTCCCCCTCATTTCCTGAAGGTGCGGACTCTCACTGGGGTACAGGGTCCCCCTTATCTGCTGAAGGTGCAGACTCTCACTGGGGTACAGGTCCACCTCCTCTCCTGAAGCGGCTGACTCTCACTAGGGTACAGCTACCCCGCCTCTCCTGAATGTGCTGACTCTCACTGGGGTACAGGTTCCCACTCCTCTCCTGAAGGTGCTGACTATCACTGGGGTACAGGGTCCCCCTAATCTCCTGAAGGTGCTGACTCGCACTTGTGCACAGGTCCCCCTCCTGTCCTGAAGTTGCTGACTCTCACTGGGGTACAGGGTCACCCTCCTCTCCTGAAGATGCTGACTCTCACTGGGGTACAGGGTCCCCCTCCTCTCCTGAAGATGCAGACTCTCACTGGGGTACAGGGTCCCCCTGGTCTCCTGAAGGTGCTGACTCTCACTGGGGTACAGGTCCCCCTCCAATCCTGAAGGTGCTGTCTCTCACTGGGGTACAGGGACCCCCTCCTCACCTGAAGCAGGTGACTCTCACAGGGGTACAGGTCCCCATCTTCTCCTGAAGCTGCTGACTCTCACTGGGCTACAGGGTCCCCCTCCTCTCCTGAAGGTGCTGACTCTCACTGGGGTACAGGTCCCAATGGTCTCCTGAAAAGGCTGACTCTCACTGGGGTACAGGGTCCACCTCCTCTCCTGAAGTTGCTGAATCTCACTGGGGTACAGGGTCGCGCTCCTGTCCTGAAGGTGCTGCCTCTCACTGGGGTACAGGTCCCCCTCATCTCCTGATGGTGCTGACTCTCACTGGGGTATGGGGTCCCCATCCTCTCCTGAAGGTGCTGTCTCTCACTGGGTACAGGGTTCCCCTCCTCTCCTGAAGGTGCTGAATCTCAATGGGGTACAGGTCCCCTCCTCTCCTGAAGGTGCTGACTCTCACTGGAATAGAGGTCCCCTCCTCTCTTGAAGTGCTGACTCTCACTGGGATCCAGGTACCCCTCCTCTCCTGAAGTTGCTGACTCTCACTGGGGTACAGGACCTCTCCTCTCCTGAAGGTGCTGTCTCTCACTGGGTAACAGGGTCAACCTCCTCTCCTGAAGGTGCTGACAATCATTGGGGTACAGGTTCCCCTCCTCTCATGGAGGTGCTGACTCTCACTGGGGTACAGGGTCCCCCTCCTCTCCTGAAGGTGCTGATTCTCACTGGGGTACATGTCCCCATGTTCTCCTGAAGGTGCTGACTCTCACTGGGGTACAGCTCTCCCTCCTCTCCTGAATGTGCTGACTCTCACTGGGGTACAGGTCCCCATGTTCTCCTGAAGGTGCTGACACTCACTGGGGTACAGTTCCCCTCCTCTCCTGAAGGTGCTGACTCTCACTGGGGTACAGGTCCCCTCCTCTCCTGAAGGTGCGGACTCTCACTGGGGTACAGGTCCCCCTCCTCTCCTGAAGGTGCTGACTCTCACCAGGGTACAGGGTCCCCCTCCTCTCCTGTAGGTGCTGACTCTCACTGGGGTACAGATCTCCCTCCTCTCCTGAAGGTGCTGACTCTCACTGGGGTACAGGGTCACCCTCCACTCCTTAAGGTGCAGACTCTCATTGGGGTACAGGTCCCCTCCTCTCCTGAATGTGCTGACTCTCACTGGGGTACAGGTCCCCCTCCTCTCCTGAATGTGCTGACTCTCACTGGGGTACAGGTCCCCCTCCTCTCCTGAAGGTGCTGACTCTCACTGGGGTACAGGTCCCCCTCCTCTCCTGAAGGTGCTGACTCTCACTGGGGTACAGGGTCCCCCTCCTCTCCTGAAGGTGCTGACTCTCACTGGGGTACAGGTCCCCCTCCTCTCCTGAAGGGGCTTACTTTCACTGGGGAACAGGTCCCCCTACTCTCGTGAAAGTGCTGACTCTCACTGGGGTTCAGGCTCCCCATCCTCTCCTGAAGGTGCTGACTCTCACTGGGGTACGGGGTCTCCCTCCTCTCCTGAAGGTGCTGACTCACACTGGGGTTCAGGCTCCCCATCCTCTCCTGAAGGTGCTGACTCTCACTGTGGTACAGATCCCCCTCCTCTCCTGAAGGTGCTGACTCACACTGGGGTTCAGGCTCCCCATCCTCTCCTGAAGGTGCTGACTCTCACTGGGGTACAGCACACCCTCCTCTCCTGAAGTTACTGACTGTCACTGGGGTACAGCAACCCCTCCACTCCTGAAGGTGCTGACTCTCACTGGGGTACCGGACCCCTCCTCTCCTGAAGGTGCAGACTCTCACTGGGGTACAGGACCCCTCCTCTCCTGAAGGTGCTGACTCTCACTGGGGTACATGTCCCCCTCCTCTCCTGAAGGTGCTAAATCTCACTGGGGTACAGGTCCCCATGTTCTCCTCAAGGTGCTGAACCTCACTGGGGTACAGGGTCACCCTCCTCTCCTGAAGGTGATGACTCACACTGGGGTACAGGTCCCACGCCTCTCCTGAAAATGCAGTCTCTCAATGGGGTACAGGTCCCCCTCCTCTCCTGAAGGTGCTGACTCTCACTGGTGTATAGGTCCCCCTCCTCTCCTGAAGGTGCTGACTCACACTGGGGTACAGGGTCCCCCTCCTCTCCTTAAGGTGCAGACTCTCATTAGGGTACAGGTCCCCACCTCTCCTGAATGTGCTGACTTTCACTGGGGTACAGATCCCCTCCTCTCCTGAAATGTGCTGACTCTCACTGGGGTACAGGTCCCCCTCCTCTCCTGAAGGTGCTGACTCTCAATGGGGTACAGGACCGCCTCCTCTCCTGAAGGTGCTGACTCTCACTGGGGTACAGGTCCCCCTCCTCTCCTGAATGTGCTGACTCTCACTGGGGTACAGGATCCCACTCCTCTCCTGAAGGTGCTGACTCTCACTGGGGTACAGGTCCCCTCCTCTCCTGAAGGTGCTGACTCTCATTGGGTTGCAGGTCCCAATGGTCTCCTGAAAAGGCTGACTCTCACTGGGGTACAGGTCCCCCTCCTCTCCTGAAGGTGCTGACTCTCACTGGGGTACAGGTCCCAATGGTCTCCTGAAAAGGCTGGCACTCACTGGAGTACAGGGTCCACCTCCTCTCCTGAAGTTGCTGAATCTCACTGGGGTACAGGGTCCCGCTCCTAACCTGAAGGTGCTGCCTCTCACTGGGGTACAGGTCCCCCTCATTTCCTGAAGGTGCGGACTCTCACTGGGGTACAGGGTCCCCCTTATCTGCTGAAGGTGCAGACTCTCACTGGGGTACAGGTCCACCTCCTCTCCTGAAGCGGCTGACTCTCACTAGGGTACAGCTACCCCGCCTCTCCTGAATGTGCTGACTCTCACTGGGGTACAGGTTCCCACTCCTCTCCTGAAGGTGCTGACTATCACTGGGGTACAGGGTCCCCCTAATCTCCTGAAGGTGCTGACTCGCACTTGTGCACAGGTCCCCCTCCTGTCCTGAAGTTGCTGACTCTCACTGGGGTACAGGGTCACCCTCCTCTCCTGAAGATGCTGACTCTCACTGGGGTACAGGGTCCCCCTCCTCTCCTGAAGATGCAGACTCTCACTGGGGTACAGGGTCCCCCTGGTCTCCTGAAGGTGCTGACTCTCACTGGGGTACAGGTCCCCCTCCAATCCTGAAGGTGCTGTCTCTCACTGGGGTACAGGGACCCCCTCCTCACCTGAAGCAGGTGACTCTCACAGGGGTACAGGTCCCCATCTTCTCCTGAAGCTGCTGACTCTCACTGGGCTACAGGGTCCCCCTCCTCTCCTGAAGGTGCTGACTCTCACTGGGGTACAGGTCCCAATGGTCTCCTGAAAAGGCTGACTCTCACTGGGGTACAGGGTCCACCTCCTCTCCTGAAGTTGCTGAATCTCACTGGGGTACAGGGTCGCGCTCCTGTCCTGAAGGTGCTGCCTCTCACTGGGGTACAGGTCCCCCTCATCTCCTGATGGTGCTGACTCTCACTGGGGTATGGGGTCCCCATCCTCTCCTGAAGGTGCTGTCTCTCACTGGGTACAGGGTTCCCCTCCTCTCCTGAAGGTGCTGAATCTCAATGGGGTACAGGTCCCCTCCTCTCCTGAAGGTGCTGACTCTCACTGGAATAGAGGTCCCCTCCTCTCTTGAAGTGCTGACTCTCACTGGGATCCAGGTACCCCTCCTCTCCTGAAGTTGCTGACTCTCACTGGGGTACAGGACCTCTCCTCTCCTGAAGGTGCTGTCTCTCACTGGGTAACAGGGTCAACCTCCTCTCCTGAAGGTGCTGACAATCATTGGGGTACAGGTTCCCCTCCTCTCATGGAGGTGCTGACTCTCACTGGGGTACAGGGTCCCCCTCCTCTCCTGAAGGTGCTGATTCTCACTGGGGTACATGTCCCCATGTTCTCCTGAAGGTGCTGACTCTCACTGGGGTACAGCTCTCCCTCCTCTCCTGAATGTGCTGACTCTCACTGGGGTACAGGTCCCCATGTTCTCCTGAAGGTGCTGACACTCACTGGGGTACAGTTCCCCTCCTCTCCTGAAGGTGCTGAATCTCAATGGGGTACAGGTCCCCTCCTCTCCTGAAGGTGCTGACTCTCACTGGAATAGAGGTCCCCTCCTCTCTTGAAGTGCTGACTCTCACTGGGATCCAGGTACCCCTCCTCTCCTGAAGTTGCTGACTCTCACTGGGGTACAGGACCTCTCCTCTCCTGAAGGTGCTGTCTCTCACTGGGTAACAGGGTCAACCTCCTCTCCTGAAGGTGCTGACAATCATTGGGGTACAGGTTCCCCTCCTCTCATGGAGGTGCTGACTCTCACTGGGGTACAGGGTCCCCCTCCTCTCCTGAAGGTGCTGATTCTCACTGGGGTACATGTCCCCATGTTCTCCTGAAGGTGCTGACTCTCACTGGGGTACAGCTCTCCCTCCTCTCCTGAATGTGCTGACTCTCACTGGGGTACAGGTCCCCATGTTCTCCTGAAGGTGCTGACACTCACTGGGGTACAGTTCCCCTCCTCTCCTGAAGGTGCTGACTCTCACTGGGGTACAGGTCCCCTCCTCTCCTGAAGGTGCGGACTCTCACTGGGGTACAGGTCCCCCTCCTCTCCTGAAGGTGCTGACTCTCACCAGGGTACAGGGTCCCCCTCCTCTCCTGTAGGTGCTGACTCTCACTGGGGTACAGATCTCCCTCCTCTCCTGAAGGTGCTGACTCTCACTGGGGTACAGGGTCACCCTCCACTCCTTAAGGTGCAGACTCTCATTGGGGTACAGGTCCCCTCCTCTCCTGAATGTGCTGACTCTCACTGGGGTACAGGTCCCCCTCCTCTCCTGAATGTGCTGACTCTCACTGGGGTACAGGTCCCCCTCCTCTCCTGAAGGTGCTGACTCTCACTGGGGTACAGGTCCCCCTCCTCTCCTGAAGGTGCTGACTCTCACTGGGGTACAGGGTCCCCCTCCTCTCCTGAAGGTGCTGACTCTCACTGGGGTACAGGTCCCCCTCCTCTCCTGAAGGGGCTTACTTTCACTGGGGAACAGGTCCCCCTACTCTCGTGAAAGTGCTGACTCTCACTGGGGTTCAGGCTCCCCATCCTCTCCTGAAGGTGCTGACTCTCACTGGGGTACGGGGTCTCCCTCCTCTCCTGAAGGTGCTGACTCACACTGGGGTTCAGGCTCCCCATCCTCTCCTGAAGGTGCTGACTCTCACTGTGGTACAGATCCCCCTCCTCTCCTGAAGGTGCTGACTCACACTGGGGTTCAGGCTCCCCATCCTCTCCTGAAGGTGCTGACTCTCACTGGGGTACAGCACACCCTCCTCTCCTGAAGTTACTGACTGTCACTGGGGTACAGCAACCCCTCCACTCCTGAAGGTGCTGACTCTCACTGGGGTACCGGACCCCTCCTCTCCTGAAGGTGCAGACTCTCACTGGGGTACAGGACCCCTCCTCTCCTGAAGGTGCTGACTCTCACTGGGGTACATGTCCCCCTCCTCTCCTGAAGGTGCTAAATCTCACTGGGGTACAGGTCCCCATGTTCTCCTCAAGGTGCTGAACCTCACTGGGGTACAGGGTCCCCCTCCGCTCCTGAACTTGCTCATTCTCACTGGGGTACAGGTACCCCTCCTCTCCTGAAGGTGCTGAGTCTGACTGGGGTACAGGTCCACATGTTCTCCTGAAGATCCTGACTCTCACTGGGGTACAGGTCCCCCGCCTCTCCTGAAGGTGTTGACTCTCACTGGGGTACAGGTCCCCTCCTCTCCTGAAGGTGCGGACTCTCACTGGGGTACTGGTCACCCTCCTCTCCTGAAGGTGCAGACTCTCACTGGGATACAGGGTCACCCTCCTCTCCTGAAGGTGCTGAATCTCACTGGTGGACAGGTTTCCCATTGTCTCCTGAAGGTGCTGACTCTCACAGGGGCATGGTGTCCCCCTGCTCTCCTGAAGGTGCTGACTCTCACTGGGGTACAGGTTACCCCTCCTTTCCTGAAGGTGCTGACTCTCACTGGGGTATGGGGTCCCCCTTCTGTCCTGAAGGTGTTGACTCACACAGGGGTAAAGGTCCCCCTCCTCTCCTGAAGGTGCTGACTCTCACTGGGGTACAGCTCTCCCTCCTCTCCTGAAGGTGCTGACTCACACTGGGGTACAGGGTCCCCCTCCTCTCCTTAAGGTGCAGACTCTCATTAGGGTACAGGTCCCCACCTCTCCTGAATGTGCTGACTCTCAATGGGGTACAGGACCCCCTCCTCTCCTGAAGGTGCTGACTCTCACTGGGGTACAGGTCCCCCTCCTCTCCTGAATGTGCTGACTCTCACTGGGGTACAGGATCCCACTCCTCTCCTGAAGGTGTTGACTCTCACTGGGGTACAGGGACCCCCTCCTCTCCTGAAGCTGGTGACTCTCACTGGGGTACAGGTCCCCCTCTTCTCCTGAAGCTGCGGACTCTCACTGGGCTACAGGGTCCCCCTCCTCTCCTGAAGGTGCTGACTCTCACTGGGGTACAGGTCCCCCTCCTCTCCTGAAGGTGCTGACTCTCACTGGGGTACAGGTCCCCCTCCTCTCCTGAAGGTGCTGACTCTCATTGGGGCACAGGTCCCAATGGTCTCCTGAAAAGGCTGGCACTCACTGGAGTACAGGGTCCACCTCCTCTCCTGAAGTTGCTGAATCTCACTGGGGTACAGGGTCCCGCTCCTAACCTGAAGGTGCTGCCTCTCACTGGGGTACAGGTCCCCCTCATTTCCTGAAGGTGCTGACGCTCACTGGGGTACAGGGTCCCCCTTATCTGCTGAAGGTGCAGACTCTCACTGGGGTACAGGTCCACCTCCTCTCCTGAAGCGGCTGACTCTCACTAGGGTACAGCTACCCCGCCTCTCCTGAATGTGCTGACTCTCACTGGGGTACAGGTTCCCCATCCTCTCCTGAAGGTGCTGACTCTCACTGGGGTACGGGGTCTCCCTCCTCTCCTGAAGGTGCTGACTCACACTGGGGTTCAGGCTCCCCATCCTCTCCTGAAGGTGCTGACTCTCACTGTGGTACAGATCCCCCTCCTCTCCTGAAGGTGCTGACTCACACTGGGGTTCAGGCTCCCCATCCTCTCCTGAAGGTGCTGACTCTCACTGGGGTACAGCACACCCTCCTCTCCTGAAGTTACTGACTGTCACTGGGGTACAGCAACCCCTCCACTCCTGAAGGTGCTGACTCTCACTGGGGTACCGGACCCCTCCTCTCCTGAAGGTGCAGACTCTCACTGGGGTACAGGACCCCTCCTCTCCTGAAGGTGCTGACTCTCACTGGGGTACATGTCCCCCTCCTCTCCTGAAGGTGCTAAATCTCACTGGGGTACAGGTCCCCATGTTCTCCTCAAGGTGCTGAACCTCACTGGGGTACAGGGTCCCCCTCCGCTCCTGAACTTGCTCATTCTCACTGGGGTACAGGTACCCCTCCTCTCCTGAAGGTGCTGAGTCTGACTGGGGTACAGGTCCACATGTTCTCCTGAAGATCCTGACTCTCACTGGGGTACAGGTCCCCCGCCTCTCCTGAAGGTGTTGACTCTCACTGGGGTACAGGTCCCCTCCTCTCCTGAAGGTGCGGACTCTCACTGGGGTACTGGTCACCCTCCTCTCCTGAAGGTGCAGACTCTCACTGGGATACAGGGTCACCCTCCTCTCCTGAAGGTGCTGAATCTCACTGGTGGACAGGTTTCCCATTGTCTCCTGAAGGTGCTGACTCTCACAGGGGCATGGTGTCCCCCTGCTCTCCTGAAGGTGCTGACTCTCACTGGGGTACAGGTTACCCCTCCTTTCCTGAAGGTGCTGACTCTCACTGGGGTATGGGGTCCCCCTTCTGTCCTGAAGGTGTTGACTCACACAGGGGTAAAGGTCCCCCTCCTCTCCTGAAGGTGCTGACTCTCACTGGGGTACAGCTCTCCCTCCTCTCCTGAAGGTGCTGACTCACACTGGGGTACAGGGTCCCCCTCCTCTCCTTAAGGTGCAGACTCTCATTAGGGTACAGGTCCCCACCTCTCCTGAATGTGCTGACTCTCAATGGGGTACAGGACCCCCTCCTCTCCTGAAGGTGCTGACTCTCACTGGGGTACAGGTCCCCCTCCTCTCCTGAATGTGCTGACTCTCACTGGGGTACAGGATCCCACTCCTCTCCTGAAGGTGTTGACTCTCACTGGGGTACAGGGACCCCCTCCTCTCCTGAAGCTGGTGACTCTCACTGGGGTACAGGTCCCCCTCTTCTCCTGAAGCTGCGGACTCTCACTGGGCTACAGGGTCCCCCTCCTCTCCTGAAGGTGCTGACTCTCACTGGGGTACAGGTCCCCCTCCTCTCCTGAAGGTGCTGACTCTCACTGGGGTACAGGTCCCCCTCCTCTCCTGAAGGTGCTGACTCTCATTGGGGCACAGGTCCCAATGGTCTCCTGAAAAGGCTGGCACTCACTGGAGTACAGGGTCCACCTCCTCTCCTGAAGTTGCTGAATCTCACTGGGGTACAGGGTCCCGCTCCTAACCTGAAGGTGCTGCCTCTCACTGGGGTACAGGTCCCCCTCATTTCCTGAAGGTGCTGACGCTCACTGGGGTACAGGGTCCCCCTTATCTGCTGAAGGTGCAGACTCTCACTGGGGTACAGGTCCACCTCCTCTCCTGAAGCGGCTGACTCTCACTAGGGTACAGCTACCCCGCCTCTCCTGAATGTGCTGACTCTCACTGGGGTACAGGTTCCCACTCCTCTCCTGAAGGTGCTGACTATCACTGGGGTACAGGGTCCCCCTAATCTCCTGAAGGTGCTGACTCGCACTTGTGCACAGGTCCCCCTCCTGTCCTGAAGTTGCTGACTCTCACTGGGGTACAGGGTCACCCTCCTCTCCTGAAGATGCTGACTCTCACTGGGGTACAGGGTCCCCCTCCTCTCCTGAAGATGCAGACTCTCACTGGGGTACAGGGTCCCCCTGGTCTCCTGAAGGTGCTGACTCTCACTGGGGTACAGGTCCCCCTCCAATCCTGAAGGTGCTGTCTCTCACTGGGGTACAGGGACCCCCTCCTCACCTGAAGCAGGTGACTCTCACAGGGGTACAGGTCCCCATCTTCTCCTGAAGCTGCTGACTCTCACTGGGCTACAGGGTCCCCCTCCTCTCCTGAAGGTGCTGACTCTCACTGGGGTACAGGTCCCAATGGTCTCCTGAAAAGGCTGACTCTCACTGGGGTACAGGGTCCACCTCCTCTCCTGAAGTTGCTGAATCTCACTGGGGTACAGGGTCGCGCTCCTCTCCTGAAGGTGCTGCCTCTCACTGGGGTACAGGTCCCCCTCATCTCCTGATGGTGCTGACTCTCACTGGGGTATGGGGTCCCCATCCTCTCCTGAAGGTGCTGTCTCTCACTGGGTACAGGGTTCCCCTCCTCTCCTGAAGGTGCTGAATCTCAATGGGGTACAGGTCCCCTCCTCTCCTGAAGGTGCTGACTCTCACTGGAATAGAGGTCCCCTCCTCTCTTGAAGTGCTGACTCTCATTGGGATCCAGGTACCCCTCCTCTCCTGAAGTTGCTGACTCTCACTGGGGTACAGGACCTCTCCATTCCTGAAGGTGCTGTCTCTCACTGGGTAACAGGGTCAACCTCCTCTCCTGAAGGTGCTGACAATCATTGGGGTACAGGTTCCCCTCCTCTCATGGAGGTGCTGACTCTCACTGGGGTACAGGGTCCCCCTCCTCTCCTGAAGGTGCTGATTCTCACTGGGGTACATGTCCCCATGTTCTCCTGAAGGTGCTGACTCTCACTGGGGTACAGCTCTCCCTCCTCTCCTGAATGTGCTGACTCTCACTGGGGTACAGGTCCCCATGTTCTCCTGAAGGTGCTGACACTCACTGGGGTACAGTTCCCCTCCTCTCCTGAAGGTGCTGACTCTCACTGGGGTACAGGTCCCCTCCTCTCCTGAAGGTGCGGACTCTCACTGGGGTACAGGTCCCCCTCCTCTCCTGAAGGTGCTGACTCTCACCGGGGTACAGGGTCCCCCTCCTCTCCTGTAGGTGCTGACTCTCACTGGGGTACAGATCTCCCTCCTCTCCTGAAGGTGCTGACTCTCACTGGGGTACAGGGTCACCCTCCACTCCTTAAGGTGCAGACTCTCATTGGGGTACAGGTCCCCTCCTCTCCTGAATGTGCTGACTCTCACTGGGGTACAGGTCCCCCTCCTCTCCTGAATGTGCTGACTCTCACTGGGGTACAGGTCCCCCTCCTCTCCTGAAGGTGCTGACTCTCACTGGGGTACAGGTCCCCCTCCTCTCCTGAAGGTGCTGACTCTCACTGGGGTACAGGGTCCCCCTCCTCTCCTGAAGGTGCTGACTCTCACTGGGGTACAGGTCCCCCTCCTCTCCTGAAGGGGCTTACTTTCACTGGGGAACAGGTCCCCCTACTCTCGTGAAAGTGCTGACTCTCACTGGGGTTCAGGCTCCCCATCCTCTCCTGAAGGTGCTGACTCTCACTGGGGTACGGGGTCTCCCTCCTCTCCTGAAGGTGCTGACTCACACTGGGGTTCAGGCTCCCCATCCTCTCCTGAAGGTGCTGACTCTCACTGTGGTACAGATCCCCCTCCTCTCCTGAAGGTGCTGACTCACACTGGGGTTCAGGCTCCCCATCCTCTCCTGAAGGTGCTGACTCTCACTGGGGTACAGCACACCCTCCTCTCCTGAAGTTACTGACTGTCACTGGGGTACAGCAACCCCTCCACTCCTGAAGGTGCTGACTCTCACTGGGGTACCGGACCCCTCCTCTCCTGAAGGTGCAGACTCTCACTGGGGTACAGGACCCCTCCTCTCCTGAAGGTGCTGACTCTCACTGGGGTACATGTCCCCCTCCTCTCCTGAAGGTGCTAAATCTCACTGGGGTACAGGTCCCCATGTTCTCCTCAAGGTGCTGAACCTCACTGGGGTACAGGGTCCCCCTCCGCTCCTGAACTTGCTCATTCTCACTGGGGTACAGGTACCCCTCCTCTCCTGAAGGTGCTGAGTCTGACTGGGGTACAGGTCCACATGTTCTCCTGAAGATCCTGACTCTCACTGGGGTACAGGTCCCCCGCCTCTCCTGAAGGTGTTGACTCTCACTGGGGTACAGGTCCCCTCCTCTCCTGAAGGTGCGGACTCTCACTGGGGTACTGGTCACCCTCCTCTCCTGAAGGTGCAGACTCTCACTGGGATACAGGGTCACCCTCCTCTCCTGAAGGTGCTGAATCTCACTGGTGGACAGGTTTCCCATTGTCTCCTGAAGGTGCTGACTCTCACAGGGGCATGGTGTCCCCCTGCTCTCCTGAAGGTGCTGACTCTCACTGGGGTACAGGTTACCCCTCCTTTCCTGAAGGTGCTGACTCTCACTGGGGTATGGGGTCCCCCTTCTGTCCTGAAGGTGTTGACTCACACAGGGGTAAAGGTCCCCCTCCTCTCCTGAAGGTGCTGACTCTCACTGGGGTACAGCTCTCCCTCCTCTCCTGAAGGTGCTGACTCACACTGGGGTACAGGGTCCCCCTCCTCTCCTTAAGGTGCAGACTCTCATTAGGGTACAGGTCCCCACCTCTCCTGAATGTGCTGACCCTCACTGGGGTACAGATCCCCTCCTCTCCTGAAATGTGCTGACTCTCACTGGGGTACAGGACCCCCTCCTCTCCTGAAGGTGCTGACTCTCACTGGGGTACAGGTCCCCCTCCTCTCCTGAATGTGCTGACTCTCACTGGGGTACAGGGACCCCCTCCTCTCCTGAAGCTGGTGACTCTCACAGGGGTACAGGGTCCCCCTCCTCTCCTGAAGGTGCTGACTCTCATTGGGGCACAGGTCCCAATGGTCTCCTGAAAAGGCTGGCACTCACTGGAGTACAGGGTCCACCTCCTCTCCTGAAGGTGCTGACTCTCACTGGGGTACAGGTTCCCACTCCTCTCCTGAAGGTGCTGACTATCACTGGGGTACAGGGTCCCCCTAATCTCCTGAAGGTGCTGACTCGCACTTGTGCACAGGTCCCCCTCCTGTCCTGAAGTTGCTGACTCTCACTGGGGTACAGGGTCACCCTCCTCTCCTGAAGTTGCTGACTCTCACTGGGGTACAGGACCTCTCCTCTCCTGAAGGTGCTGTCTCTCACTGGGTAACAGGGTCAACCTCCTCTCCTGAAGGTGCTGACAATCATTGGGGTACAGGTTCCCCTCCTCTCATGGAGGTGCTGACTCTCAATGGGGTACAGGGTCCCCCTCCTCTCCTGAAGGTGCTGATTCTCACTGGGGTACATGTCCCCATGTTCTCCTGAAGGTGCTGACTCTCACTGGGGTACAGCTCTCCCTCCTCTCCTGAATGTGCTGACTCTCACTGGGGTACAGGTCCCCATGTTCTCCTGAAGGTGCTGACACTCACTGGGGTACAGTTCCCCTCCTCTCCTGAAGGTGCTGACTCTCACTGGGGTACAGGTCCCCTCCTCTCCTGAAGGTGCGGACTCTCACTGGGGTACAGGTCCCCCTCCTCTCCTGAAGGTGCTGACTCTCACCAGGGTACAGGGTCCCCCTCCTCTCCTGTAGGTGCTGACTCTCACTGGGGTACAGATCTCCCTCCTCTCCTGAAGGTGCTGACTCTCACTGGGGTACAGGGTCACCCTCCACTCCTTAAGGTGCAGACTCTCATTGGGGTACAGGTCCCCTCCTCTCCTGAATGTGCTGACTCTCACTGGGGTACAGGTCCCCCTCCTCTCCTGAATGTGCTGACTCTCACTGGGGTACAGGTCCCCCTCCTCTCCTGAAGGTGCTGACTCTCACTGGGGTACAGGTCCCCCTCCTCTCCTGAAGGTGCTGACTCTCACTGAGGTACAGGGTCCCCCTCCTCTCCTGAAGGTGCTGACTCTCACTGGGGTACAGGTCCCCCTCCTCTCCTGAAGGGGCTTACTTTCACTGGGGAACAGGTCCCCCTACTCTCGTGAAAGTGCTGACTCTCACTGGGGTTCAGGCTCCCTATCCTCTCCTGAAGGTGCTGACTCTCACTGGGGTACGGGGTCTCCCTCCTCTCCTGAAGGTGCTGACTCACACTGGGGTTCAGGCTCCCCATCCTCTCCTGAAGGTGCTGACTCTCACTGTGGTACAGATCCCCCTCCTCTCCTGAAGGTGCTGACTCACACTGGGGTTCAGGCTCCCCATCCTCTCCTGAAGGTGCTGACTCTCACTGGGGTACAGCACACCCTCCTCTCCTGAAGTTACTGACTGTCACTGGGGTACAGCAACCCCTCCACTCCTGAAGGTGCTGACTCTCACTGGGGTACCGGACCCCTCCTCTCCTGAAGGTGCAGACTCACACTGGGGTACAGGACCCCTCCTCTCCTGAAGGTGCTGACTCTCACTGGGGTACATGTCCCCCTCCTCTCCTGAAGGTGCTAAATCTCACTGGGGTACAGGTCCCCATGTTCTCCTCAAGGTGCTGAACCTCACTGGGGTACAGGGTCCCCCTCCGCTCCTGAACTTGCTCATTCTCACTGGGGTACAGGTACCCCTCCTCTCCTGAAGGTGCTGAGTCTGACTGGGGTACAGGTCCACATGTTCTCCTGAAGATCCTGACTCTCACTGGGGTACAGGTCCCCCGCCTCTCCTGAAGGTGCTGACTCTCACTGGGGTACAGGTCCCCTCCTCTCCTGAAGGTGCGGACTCTCACTGGGGTACTGGTCACCCTCCTCTCCTGAAGGTGCAGACTCTCACTGGGATACAGGGTCACCCTCCTCTCCTGAAGGTGCTGAATCTCACTGGTGGACAGGTTTCCCATTGTCTCCTGAAGGTGCTGACTCTCACAGGGGCATGGTGTCCCCCTGCTCTCCTGAAGGTGCTGACTCTCACTGGGGTACAGGTTACCCCTCCTTTCCTGAAGGTGCTGACTCTCACTGGGGTATGGGGTCCCCCTTCTGTCCTGAAGGTGTTGACTCACACAGGGGTAAAGGTCCCCCTCCTCTCCTGAAGGTGCTGACTCTCACTGGGGTACAGCTCTCCCTCCTCTCCTGAAGGTGCTGACTCACACTGGGGTACAGCTCTCCCTCCTCTCCTGAAGGTGCTGACTCACACTGGGGTACAGGGTCCCCCTCCTCTCCTTAAGGTGCAGACTCTCATTAGGGTACAGGTCCCCACCTCTCCTGAATGTGCTGACCCTCACTGGGGTACAGATCCCCTCCTCTCCTGAAATGTGCTGACTCTCACTGGGGTACAGGTCCCCCTCCTCTCCTGAAGTTGCTGACTCTCAATGGGGTACAGGACCCCCTCCTCTCCTGAAGGTGCTGACTCTCACAGGGGTACAGGTCCCCCTCTTCTCCTGAAGGTGCTGACTCTCACTGGGCTACAGGGTCCCCCTCCTCTCCTGAAGGTGCTGACTCTCACTGGGGTACAGGTCCCCCTCCTCTCCTGAAGGTGCTGACTCTCATTGGGGCACAGGTCCCAATGGTCTCCTGAAAAGGCTGGCACTCACTGGAGTACAGGGTCCACCTCCTCTCCTGAAGTTGCTGAATCTCACTGGGGTACAGGGTCCCGCTCCTAACCTGAAGGTGCTGCCTCTCACTGGGGTACAGGTCCCCCTCATTTCCTGAAGGTGCGGACGCTCACTGGGGTACAGGGTCCCCCTTATCTGCTGAAGGTGCAGACTCTCACTGGGGTACAGGTCCACCTCCTCTCCTGAAGCGGCTGACTCTCACTAGGGTACAGCTACCCCGCCTCTCCTGAATGTGCTGACTCTCACTGGGGTACAGGTTCCCACTCCTCTCCTGAAGGTGCTGACTATCACTGGGGTACAGGGTCCCCCTAATCTCCTGAAGGTGCTGACTCGCACTTGTGCACAGGTCCCCCTCCTGTCCTGAAGTTGCTGACTCTCACTGGGGTACAGGGTCACCCTCCTCTCCTGAAGATGCTGACTCTCACTGGGGTACAGGGTCCCCCTCCTCTCCTGAAGATGCAGACTCTCACTGGGGTACAGGGTCCCCCTGGTCTCCTGAAGGTGCTGACTCTCACTGGGGTACAGGTCCCCCTCCAATCCTGAAGGTGCTGTCTCTCACTGGGGTACAGGGACCCCCTCCTCACCTGAAGCAGGTGACTCTCACAGGGGTACAGGTCCCCATCTTCTCCTGAAGCTGCTGACTCTCACTGGGCTACAGGGTCCCCCTCCTCTCCTGAAGGTGCTGACTCTCACTGGGGTACAGGTCCCAATGGTCTCCTGAAAAGGCTGACTCTCACTGGGGTACAGGGTCCACCTCCTCTCCTGAAGTTGCTGAATCTCACTGGGGTACAGGGTCGCGCTCCTCTCCTGAAGGTGCTGCCTCTCACTGGGGTACAGGTCCCCCTCATCTCCTGATGGTGCTGACTCTCACTGGGGTATGGGGTCCCCATCCTCTCCTGAAGGTGCTGTCTCTCACTGGGTACAGGGTTCCCCTCCTCTCCTGAAGGTGCTGAATCTCAATGGGGTACAGGTCCCCTCCTCTCCTGAAGGTGCTGACTCTCACTGGAATAGAGGTCCCCTCCTCTCTTGAAGTGCTGACTCTCATTGGGATCCAGGTACCCCTCCTCTCCTGAAGTTGCTGACTCTCACTGGGGTACAGGACCTCTCCATTCCTGAAGGTGCTGTCTCTCACTGGGTAACAGGGTCAACCTCCTCTCCTGAAGGTGCTGACAATCATTGGGGTACAGGTTCCCCTCCTCTCATGGAGGTGCTGACTCTCACTGGGGTACAGGGTCCCCCTCCTCTCCTGAAGGTGCTGATTCTCACTGGGGTACATGTCCCCATGTTCTCCTGAAGGTGCTGACTCTCACTGGGGTACAGCTCTCCCTCCTCTCCTGAATGTGCTGACTCTCACTGGGGTACAGGTCCCCATGTTCTCCTGAAGGTGCTGACACTCACTGGGGTACAGTTCCCCTCCTCTCCTGAAGGTGCTGACTCTCACTGGGGTACAGGTCCCCTCCTCTCCTGAAGGTGCGGACTCTCACTGGGGTACAGGTCCCCCTCCTCTCCTGAAGGTGCTGACTCTCACCGGGGTACAGGGTCCCCCTCCTCTCCTGTAGGTGCTGACTCTCACTGGGGTACAGATCTCCCTCCTCTCCTGAAGGTGCTGACTCTCACTGGGGTACAGGGTCACCCTCCACTCCTTAAGGTGCAGACTCTCATTGGGGTACAGGTCCCCTCCTCTCCTGAATGTGCTGACTCTCACTGGGGTACAGGTCCCCCTCCTCTCCTGAATGTGCTGACTCTCACTGGGGTACAGGTCCCCCTCCTCTCCTGAAGGTGCTGACTCTCACTGGGGTACAGGTCCCCCTCCTCTCCTGAAGGTGCTGACTCTCACTGGGGTACAGGGTCCCCCTCCTCTCCTGAAGGTGCTGACTCTCACTGGGGTACAGGTCCCCCTCCTCTCCTGAAGGGGCTTACTTTCACTGGGGAACAGGTCCCCCTACTCTCGTGAAAGTGCTGACTCTCACTGGGGTTCAGGCTCCCCATCCTCTCCTGAAGGTGCTGACTCTCACTGGGGTACGGGGTCTCCCTCCTCTCCTGAAGGTGCTGACTCACACTGGGGTTCAGGCTCCCCATCCTCTCCTGAAGGTGCTGACTCTCACTGTGGTACAGATCCCCCTCCTCTCCTGAAGGTGCTGACTCACACTGGGGTTCAGGCTCCCCATCCTCTCCTGAAGGTGCTGACTCTCACTGGGGTACAGCACACCCTCCTCTCCTGAAGTTACTGACTGTCACTGGGGTACAGCAACCCCTCCACTCCTGAAGGTGCTGACTCTCACTGGGGTACCGGACCCCTCCTCTCCTGAAGGTGCAGACTCTCACTGGGGTACAGGACCCCTCCTCTCCTGAAGGTGCTGACTCTCACTGGGGTACATGTCCCCCTCCTCTCCTGAAGGTGCTAAATCTCACTGGGGTACAGGTCCCCATGTTCTCCTCAAGGTGCTGAACCTCACTGGGGTACAGGGTCCCCCTCCGCTCCTGAACTTGCTCATTCTCACTGGGGTACAGGTACCCCTCCTCTCCTGAAGGTGCTGAGTCTGACTGGGGTACAGGTCCACATGTTCTCCTGAAGATCCTGACTCTCACTGGGGTACAGGTCCCCCGCCTCTCCTGAAGGTGCTGACTCTCACTGGGGTACAGGTCCCCTCCTCTCCTGAAGGTGCGGACTCTCACTGGGGTACTGGTCACCCTCCTCTCCTGAAGGTGCAGACTCTCACTGGGATACAGGGTCACCCTCCTCTCCTGAAGGTGCTGAATCTCACTGGTGGACAGGTTTCCCATTGTCTCCTGAAGGTGCTGACTCTCACAGGGGCATGGTGTCCCCCTGCTCTCCTGAAGGTGCTGACTCTCACTGGGGTACAGGTTACCCCTCCTTTCCTGAAGGTGCTGACTCTCACTGGGGTATGGGGTCCCCCTTCTGTCCTGAAGGTGTTGACTCACACAGGGGTAAAGGTCCCCCTCCTCTCCTGAAGGTGCTGACTCTCACTGGGGTACAGCTCTCCCTCCTCTCCTGAAGGTGCTGACTCACACTGGGGTACAGGGTCCCCCTCCTCTCCTTAAGGTGCAGACTCTCATTAGGGTACAGGTCCCCACCTCTCCTGAATGTGCTGACTTTCACTGGGGTACAGATCCCCTCCTCTCCTGAAATGTGCTGACTCTCACTGGGGTACAGGTCCCCCTCCTCTCCTGAAGTTGCTGACTCTCACTGGGGTACAGGTCCCCCTCCTCTCCTGAATGTGCTGACTCTCACTGGGGTACAGGATCCCACTCCTCTCCTGAAGGTGCTGACTCTCACTGGGGTACAGGTCCCCCTCTTCTCCTGAAGCTGCGGACTCTCACTGGGCTACAGGGTCCCCCTCCTCTCCTGAAGGTGCTGACTCTCACTGGGGTACAGGGTCCCCCTCCTCTCCTGAAGGTGCTGACTCTCACTGGGGTACAGGTCCCCCTCCTCTCCTGAAGGTGCTGACTCTCATTGGGGCACAGGTCCCAATGGTCTCCTGAAAAGGCTGGCACTCACTGGAGTACAGGGTCCACCTCCTCTCCTGAAGTTGCTGAATCTCACTGGGGTACAGGGTCCCGCTCCTAACCTGAAGGTGCTGCCTCTCACTGGGGTACAGGTCCCCCTCATTTCCTGAAGGTGCGGACGCTCACTGGGGTACAGGGTCCCCCTTATCTGCTGAAGGTGCAGACTCTCACTGGGGTACAGGTCCACCTCCTCTCCTGAAGCGGCTGACTCTCACTAGGGTACAGCTACCCCGCATCTCCTGAATGTGCTGACTCTCACTGGGGTACAGGTTCCCACTCCTCTCCTGAAGGTGCTGACTATCACTGGGGTACAGGGTCCCCCTCCTCTCCTGAAGGTGCTGACTCGCACTTGTGCACAGGTCCCCCTCCTGTCCTGAAGTTGCTGACTCTCACTGGGGTACAGGGTCACCCTCCTCTCCTGAAGATGCTGACTCTCACTGGGGTACAGGGTCCCCCTCCTCTCCTGAAGATGCAGACTCTCACTGGGGTACAGGGTCCCCCTGGTCTCCTGAAGGTGCTGACTCTCACTGGGGTACAGGTCCCCCTCCAATCCTGAAGGTGCTGTCTCTCACTGGGGTACAGGGACCCCCTCCTCACCTGAAGCAGGTGACTCTCACAGGGGTACAGGTCCCCATCTTCTCCTGAAGCTGCTGACTCTCACTGGGCTACAGGGTCCCCCTCCTCTCCTGAAGGTGCTGACTCTCACTGGGGTACAGGTCCCAATGGTCTCCTGAAAAGGCTGACTCTCACTGGGGTACAGGGTCCACCTCCTCTCCTGAAGTTGCTGAATCTCACTGGGGTACAGGGTCGCGCTCCTCTCCTGAAGGTGCTGCCTCTCACTGGGGTACAGGTCCCCCTCATCTCCTGATGGTGCTGACTCTCACTGGGGTATGGGGTCCCCATCCTCTCCTGAAGGTGCTGTCTCTCACTGGGTACAGGGTTCCCCTCCTCTCCTGAAGGTGCTGAATCTCAATGGGGTACAGGTCCCCTCCTCTCCTGAAGGTGCTGACTCTCACTGGAGTAGAGGTCCCCTCCTCTCTTGAAGTGCTGACTCTCATTGGGATCCAGGTACCCCTCCTCTCCTGAAGTTGCTGACTCTCACTGGGGTACAGGACCTCTCCATTCCTGAAGGTGCTGTCTCTCACTGGGTAACAGGGTCAACCTCCTCTCCTGAAGGTGCTGACAATCATTGGGGTACAGGTTCCCCTCCTCTCATGGAGGTGCTGACTCTCACTGGGGTACAGGGTCCCCCTCCTCTCCTGAAGGTGCTGATTCTCACTGGGGTACATGTCCCCATGTTCTCCTGAAGGTGCTGACTCTCACTGGGGTACAGCTCTCCCTCCTCTCCTGAATGTGCTGACTCTCACTGGGGTACAGGTCCCCATGTTCTCCTGAAGGTGCTGACACTCACTGGGGTACAGTTCCCCTCCTCTCCTGAAGGTGCGGACTCTCACTGGGGTACAGGTCCCCCTCCTCTCCTGAAGGTGCTGACTCTCACCGGGGTACAGGGTCCCCCTCCTCTCCTGTAGGTGCTGACTCTCACTGGGGTACAGATCTCCCTCCTCTCCTGAAGGTGCTGACTCTCACTGGGGTACAGGGTCACCCTCCTCTCCTGAAGGTGCTGAATCTCACTGGTGGACAGGTTTCCCATTGTCTCCTGAAGGTGCTGACTCTCACAGGGGCATGGTGTCCCCCTGCTCTCCTGAAGGTGCTGACTCTCACTGGGGTACAGGTTACCCCTCCTTTCCTGAAGGTGCTGACTCTCACTGGGGTATGGGGTCCCCCTTCTGTCCTGAAGGTGTTGACTCACACAGGGGTAAAGGTCCCCCTCCTCTCCTGAAGGTGCTGACTCTCACTGGGGTACAGCTCTCCCTCCTCTCCTGAAGGTGCTGACTCACACTGGGGTACAGGGTCCCCCTCCTCTCCTTAAGGTGCAGACTCTCATTAGGGTACAGGTCCCCACCTCTCCTGAATGTGCTGACCCTCACTGGGGTACAGATCCCCTCCTCTCCTGAAATGTGCTGACTCTCACTGGGGTACAGGTCCCCCTCCTCTCCTGAAGTTGCTGACTCTCATTGGGGTACAGGTCCCCTCTTCTCCTGAAGCTGCGGACTCTCACTGGGCTACAGGGTCCCCCTCCTCTCCTGAAGGTGCTGACTCTCACTGGGGTACAGGTCCCCCTCCTCTCCTGAAGGTGCTGACTCTCATTGGGGCACAGGTCCCAATGGTCTCCTGAAAAGGCTGGCACTCACTGGAGTACAGGGTCCACCTCCTCTCCTGAAGTTGCTGAATCTCACTGGGGTACAGGGTCCCGCTCCTAACCTGAAGGTGCTGCCTCTCACTGGGGTACAGGTCCCCCTCATTTCCTGAAGGCGCGGACTCTCACTGGGGTACAGGGTCCCCCTTATCTGCTGAAGGTGCTGACTCTCACTGGGGTACAGGTCCACCTCCTCTCCTGAAGCGGCTGACTCTCACTAGGGTACAGCTACCCCTCCTCTCCTGAATGTGCTGACTCTCACTGGGGTACAGGTTCCCACTCCTCTCCTGAAGGTGCTGACTATCACTGGGGTACAGGGTCCCCCTAATCTCCTGAAGGTGCTGACTCGCACTTGTGCACAGGTCCCCCTCCTGTCCTGAAGTTGCTGACTCTCACTGGGGTACAGGGTCACCCTCCTCTCCTGAAGATGCTGACTCTCACTGGGGTACAGGGACCCCCTCCTCTCCTGAAGATGCAGACTCTCACTGGGGTACAGGGTCCCCCTGCTCTCCTGAAGGTGCTGACTCTCACTGGGGTACAGGTCCCCCTCCAATCCTGAAGGTGCTGTCTCTCACTGGGGTACAGGGACCCCCTCCTCACCTGAAGCAGGTGACTCTCACAGGGGTACAGGTCCCCATCTTCTCCTGAAGCTGCTGACTCTCACTGGGGTACAGGTCCCAATGGTCTCCTGAAAAGGCTGACTCTCACTGGGGTACAGGGTCCACCTCCTCTCCTGAAGTTGCTGAATCTCACTGGGGTACAGGGTCGCGCTCCTCTCCTGAAGGTGCTGCCTCTCACTGGGGTACAGGTCCCCCTCATCTCCTGATGGTGCTGACTCTCACTGGGGTATGGGGTCCCCATCCTCTCCTGAAGGTGCTGTCTCTCACTGGGTACAGGGTTCCCCTCCTCTCCTGAAGGTGCTGAATCTCAATGGGGTACAGGTCCCCTCCTCTCCTGAAGGTGCTGACTCTCACTGGAGTAGAGGTCCCCTCCTCTCTTGAAGTGCTGACTCTCACTGGGATCCAGGTACCCCTCCTCTCCTGAAGTTGCTGACTCTCACTGGGGTACAGGACCCCTCCTCTCCTGAAGGTGCTGTCTCTCACTGGGTAACAGGGTCAACCTCCTCTCCTGAAGGTGCTGACAATCATTGGGGTACAATTCCCCCTCCTCTCATGGAGCTGCTGACTCTCACTGGGGTACAGGGTCCCCCTCCTCTCCTGAAGGTGCTGATTCTCACTGGGGTACATGTCCCCATGTTCTACTGAAGGTGCTGACTCTCACTGGGGTACAGCTCTCCCTCCTCTCCTGAATTTGCTGACTCTCACTGGGGTACAGGTCCCCATGTTCTCCTGAAGGTGCTGACTCTCACTGGGGTACAGTTCCCCTCCTCTCCTGAAGGTGCCGACTCTCACTGGGGTACAGGTCCCCTCCTCTCCTGAAGGTGCTGACTCTCACTGGGGTACAGGTCCCCTCCTCTCCTGAAGGTGCGGACTCTCACTGGGGTACAGGACCCCAACGTCTCCTGAAGGTGCTGACTCTCACCGGGGTACAGGGTCCCCCTCCTCTCCTGTAGGTGCTGACTCTCACTGGGGTACAGATCTCCCTCCTCTCCTGAAGGTGCTGACTCTCACTGGGGTACAGGTCCCCTCCTCTCCTGAATGTGCTGACTCTCACTGGGGTGCAGGTCCCCTCCTCTCCTGAAGGTGATGACTCACACTGGGGTACAGGTCCCACGCCTCTCCTGAAAATGCAGTTTCTCAATGGGGTACAGGTCCCCCTCCTCTCCTGAAGGTGCTGACTCTCACTGGTGTATAGGTCCCCCTCCTCTCCTGAAGGTGCTGACTCTCACTGGGGTACAGGGTCCCCCTCCTCTCCTGAAGGTGCTGACTCTCACTGGGGTACAGGGTCCCCCTCCTCTCCTGAAGATGCTGACTCGCACTTGTGCACAGGTCCCCCTCCTGTCCTGAAGGTGCTGACTCTCACTGGGGTACAGGGTCACCCTCCTCTCCTGAAGATGCTGACTCTCACTGGGGTACAGGGTCCCCCTCCTCTCCTGAAGATGCAGACTCTCACTGGGGTACAGGGTCCCCCTGGTCTCCTGAAGGTGCTGACTCTCACTGGGGTACAGGTCCCCCTCCAATCCTGAAGGTGCTGTCTCTCACTGGGGTACAGGGACCCCCTCCTCACCTGAAGCTGGTGACTCTCACAGGGGTACAGGTCCCCATCTTCTCCTGAAGTTGCTGACTCTCACTGGGCTACAGGGTCCCCCTCCTCTCCTGAAGGTGCTGACTCTCACTGGGGTACAGGTCCCAATGGTCTCCTAAAAAGGCTGACTCTCACTGGGGTACAGGGTCCACCTCCTCTCCTGAAGTTGCTGAATCTCACTGGGGTACAGGGTCCCGCTCGTCTCCTGAAGGTGCTGCCTCTCACTGGGGTACAGGTCCCCCTCCTCTCCTGAAGGTGCTGTCTCTCACTGGGTACAGGGTTCCCCTCCTCTCCTGAAGGTGCTGTCTCTCACTGGGGTACAGGTCCCCTCCTCTCGTGAAGGTGCTGACTCTCACTGGAGTAGAGGTCCCCTCCTCTCCTGAAGTGCTGTCTCTCACTGGGATCCAGGTACCCCTCCTCTCCTGAAGGTGCTGACTCTCAATGGGGTACAGGACCCCTCGTCTCCTGAAGGTGCTGTCTGTCACTGGGTAACAGGGTCAACCTCCTCTCCCGAAGGTGCTGACAATCATTGGGGTACAGGTCCCCCTCCTCTCCTGAAGGTGCTGACTCTCACTGGGGTACAGGTCCCCATGTTCTCCTGAAGGTGCTGACTCTCACTGGGGTACAGTTCCCCTCCTCTCCTGAAGGTGCTGACTCTCACTGGGGTACAGGTCCCCTCCTCTCCTGAAGGTGCGGACTCTCACTGGGGTACAGGTCCCCCTCCTCTCCTGAATGCGCTGACTCTCACTGGGGTACAGGGTCCCCCTAATCTTCTGAAGGTGCTGACTCGAACTTGTGCACAGGTCCCCCTCCTGTCCTGATGGTGCTGACTCTCACTGGGGTAAAGGGTCACCCTCCTCTCCTGAAGATGCTGACTCTCACTGGGGTACAGGTCCCCCTCCTCTCCTGAAGGTGCTGACTCTCACTGGGGTACAGGGTCCCCCTCCTCTCCTGAAGGTGCTGACTCTCACTGGGGTACAGTTACCCCTCCTCTCCTAAAGGTGCTGACTCTCACTGGGGCACAGGGCACCCTGCTCTCCTGAAGGTGCTGACTCTCACTGGGGTACAGGTCCCCATCGTCACCTGAAGGTGCTGACTCTCACTGGGGTACAGGTCCCCATCGTTTCCTGAAGGTGCTGAATCTCACTGGGGTAAACGTCCCCCTCCTCCCTCGAAGGTGCTGACTCTCACTGGGGTACAGGGTCCCACTCCTCTCCTGAAGGTGCTGACTCTCACTGGGGTACAGGTCCCCCTCCTCACCTGAAGTTGCTGTCTCTCACAGGGGTTCAGGGTACCCCTCCTCTCCTGAAGATGCAGACTCTCACTGGGGTACAGGGTCCCCCTGCTCTCCTGAAGGTGCTGACTCTCACTGGGGTACAGTAACCCCTCCTCTCCTGAAGGTGCTGACTCTCACTGGGGCACAGGGCACCCTGCTCTCCTGAAGGTGCTGACTCTCACTGGGGTACAGGTCCCCATCGTCTCCTGAAGGTGCTGACTCTCACTGGGGTACAGGTCCCCATCGTTTCCTGAAGGTGCTGAATCTCACTGGGGTAAACGTCCCCCTCCTCTCTCGAAGGTGCTGACTCTCACTGGGGTACAGGGTCCCACTCCTCTCCTGAAGGTGCTGACTCTCACTGGGGTACAGGTCCCCCTCCTCACCTGAAGTTGCTGTCTCTCACAGGGGTTCAGGGTACCCCTCCTCTCCTGAAGATGCAGACTCTCACTGGGGTACAGGGTCCCCCTGCTCTCCTGAAGGTGCTGATTCTCACTGGGGTACAGGTCCCAATGTTCTCCTGAAGGTGCTGACTCTCACTGGGTTACAGGTCCCCATGTTCTCCTGATGGTGCTGACTCTCACTGGGGTACAGTTCCCCTCCTCTCCTGAAGGTGCTGACTCTCACTGGGGTACAGGTCCCCATGTTCTCCTGATGGTGCTGACTCTCACTGGGGTACAGTTCCCCTCCTCTCCTGAAGGTGCTGACTCTCACTGGGGTACAGCTCTCCCTCCTCTGCTGAAGGTGCTGACTCTCACTGGGGTACAGGGTCCCCCTCCTCTCCTTAAGGTGCAGACTCTCATTGTGGTACATGTCCCATCCTCTCCTGAATGTGCTGACTCTCACTGGGGTGCAGGTCCCCCTCCTCTCCTGAAGGTGCTTACTCACACAAGGGTACAGGTCCCACGCCTCTCCTGAAAATGCAGTCTCTCAATGGGGTACAGGTCCCCCTCCTCTCCTGAAGGTGCTGACTCTCACTGGTGTATAGGTCCCCCTCTTCTCCTGAAGGTGCTGACTCTCACCGGGGTACAGGGTCACCCTCCTCTCCTGAAGGTGCTGACTCTCACTGGAGTACAGCTCTCCCTCCTCTCCTGAAGGTGCTGACTCTCACTGGGGTACAGGTCCCCTGCTCTCCTGAAGGTGCTGATTCTCACTGGGGTACAGGTCCCCCTCTTCTCCTGAAGGTGCTGACTCTCACTGGTGTATAGGTCCCCCTCCCCTCCAGAAGGTGCTGACTCTCAATGGGGTACAGGACCCCCTCCTCCCCTGAAGGTGCTGACTCTCACTGGGGTAGAGGACCCCCTCCTCTCCTGAAGGTGCTGACTCACACTGGGGTACAGGGTGCCTCTCCTCTCCTGAAGGTGCTGACTCTCACTGGGGTACAGGACCCATCCAATCCTGAAGGTGCTGACTCACACTGGGGTACAGGGTCCCCTTCCTCTCCTGAAGGTGCTGACTCACACTGGGGTACAGGACCCATCCAATCCTGAAGGTGCTGACTCTCACTGGGGAACAGGGTCCCCTCCTCTCCTGAAGGTGCTGACTCTCACTGGGGTACAGGGTCCCCCTCCTCTCCTGAAGGTGCTGACTCTCACTGGGGTACAGGTCCCCCTCCTCTCCTGAAGGGGCTGACTCACACTGGGGTTCAGGCTCCCCATCCTCTCCTGAAGGTGCTGACTCTCACTGGGGTACAGCACACCCTCCTCTCCTGAAGTTACTGACTGTCACTGGGGTACAGCAACCCCTCCACTCCTGAAGGTGCTGACTCTCACTGGGGTACCGGACCCCTCATCTCCTGAAGGTGCAGACTCTCACTGGGGTACAGGTCCCCCGCCTCTCCTGAAGGTGCTGACTCTCACTGGGGTACAGTTCCACCTCCTCTCCTGAAGGTGCTGACACGCACTGGGGTACAGGTCCCCCTCCTCTCCTGAAGGTGCTGACTCTCACTGGGGTACAGGTCCCCTCCTCTCCTGAAGGTGCAGACTCTCACTGGGATACAGGGTCACCCTCCTCTCCTGAAGGTGCTGAATCTCACTGGTGGACAGGTTTCCCATTGTCTCCTGAAGGTGCTGACTCTCACTGGGGCATGGTGTCTCCCTGCTCTCCTGAAGGTGCTGACTCTCACTGGGGTACAGGTTACCCCTCCTCCCCTGAAGGTGCTGACTCTCACTGGGTTATGGGGTCCCCCTCCTGTCCTGAATGTGTTGACTGACACTGGGGTACAGGTCCCCCTCCTCTCCTGAAGGTGCTGACTCTCACTGGGGTACAGCTCTCCCTCCTCTCCTGAAGGTGCTGACTCACACTGGGGTACAGGGTCCCCCTCCTCTCCTTAAGGTGCAGACTCTCATTAGGGTACAGGTCCCCACCTCTCCTGAATGTGCTGACTTTCACTGGGGTACAGATCCCCTCCTCTCCTGAAATGTGCTGACTCTCACTGGGGTACAGGTCCCCCTCCTCTCCTGAAGGTGCTGACTCTCACTGGGGTACAGGTCCCCCTCCTCTCCTGAAGGTGCTGACTCTCAATGGGGTACAGGACCCCCTCCTCTCCTGAAGGTGCTGACTCTCACTGGGGTACAGGTCCCCCTCCTCTCCTGAATGTGCTGACTCTCACTGGGGTACAGGATCCCACTCCTCTCCTGAAGGTGCTGACTCTCACTGGGGTACAGGGACCCCCTCCTCTCCTGAAGCTGGTGACTCTCACAGGGGTACAGGATCCCACTCCTCTCCTGAAGGTGCTGACTCTCACTGGGCTACAGGGTCCCCCTCCTCTCCTGAAGGTGCTGACTCTCACTGGGGTACAGGTCCCCTCCTCTCCTGAAGGTGCTGACTCTCATTGGGTTGCAGGTCCCAATGGTCTCCTGAAAAGGCTGACTCTCACTGGGGTACAGGTCCCCCTCCTCTCCTGAAGGTGCTGACTCTCACTGGGGTACAGGTCCCAATGGTCTCCTGAAAAGGCTGGCACTCACTGGAGTACAGGGTCCACCTCCTCTCCTGAAGTTGCTGAATCTCACTGGGGTACAGGGTCCCGCTCCTAACCTGAAGGTGCTGCCTCTCACTGGGGTACAGGTCCCCCTCATTTCCTGAAGGTGCGGACTCTCACTGGGGTACAGGGTCCCCCTTATCTGCTGAAGGTGCAGACTCTCACTGGGGTACAGGTCCACCTCCTCTCCTGAAGCGGCTGACTCTCACTAGGGTACAGCTACCCCGCCTCTCCTGAATGTGCTGACTCTCACTGGGGTACAGGTTCCCACTCCTCTCCTGAAGGTGCTGACTATCACTGGGGTACAGGGTCCCCCTAATCTCCTGAAGGTGCTGACTCGCACTTGTGCACAGGTCCCCCTCCTGTCCTGAAGTTGCTGACTCTCACTGGGGTACAGGGTCACCCTCCTCTCCTGAAGATGCTGACTCTCACTGGAGTACAGGGTCCCCCTCCTCTCCTGAAGATGCAGACTCTCACTGGGGTACAGGGTCCCCCTGGTCTCCTGAAGGTGCTGACTCTCACTGGGGTACAGGTCCCCCTCCAATCCTGAAGGTGCTGTCTCTCACTGGGGTACAGGGACCCCCTCCTCACCTGAAGCAGGTGACTCTCACAGGGGTACAGGTCCCCATCTTCTCCTGAAGCTGCTGACTCTCACTGGGCTACAGGGTCCCCCTCCTCTCCTGAAGGTGCTGACTCTCACTGGGGTACAGGTCCCAATGGTCTCCTGAAAAGGCTGACTCTCACTGGGGTACAGGGTCCACCTCCTCTCCTGAAGTTGCTGAATCTCACTGGGGTACAGGGTCACGCTCCTGTCCTGAAGGTGCTGCCTCTCACTGGGGTACAGGTCCCCCTCATCTCCTGATGGTGCTGACTCTCACTGGGGTATGGGGTCCCCATCCTCTCCTGAAGGTGCTGTCTCTCACTGGGTACAGGGTTCCCCTCCTCTCCTGAAGGTGCTGAATCTCAATGGGGTACAGGTCCCCTCCTCTCCTGAAGGTGCTGACTCTCACTGGAATAGAGGTCCCCTCCTCTCTTGAAGTGCTGACTCTCACTGGGATCCAGGTACCCCTCCTCTCCTGAAGGTGCTGACTCTCACTGGGGTACAGGACCTCTCCTCTCCTGAAGGTGCTGTCTCTCACTGGGTAACAGGGTCAACCTCCTCTCCTGAAGGTGCTGACAATCATTGGGGTACAGGTTCCCCTCCTCTCATGGAGGTGCTGACTCTCACTGGGGTACAGGGTCCCCCTCCTCTCCTGAAGGTGCTGATTCTCACTGGGGTACATGTCCCCATGTTCTCCTGAAGGTGCTGACTCTCACTGGGGTACAGCTCTCCCTCCTCTCCTGAATGTGCTGACTCTCACTGGGGTACAGGTCCCCATGTTCTCTGTCTCTCCCTCTCTCTCCTCCCCCCCCCCACACATACACCTTAAACCAGCTTATATTTCAACTCTTTCCTGGACTCGAAATCAAGTTCTGTCGAAGGGTCATGAGGACTCGAAACGTCAACTCTTTTCTTCTCCGCCGATGCTGCCAGACCTGCTGAGTTTTTCCAGGTAATTCTGTTTTTGTTTTGGATTTCCAGCATCCGCAGTTTTCTTTGTTTTCAACTATTCATCATCACTGCTTTCAGTGTTCAGGAGGTCCACATTTCTTCTGACTGTCTTTCTTACCCTAATATAATTATAAACATTTTTGTGCTAATTTTAATATCCCTTGCAAGTTTCTTTTCATATTCACTCACTGGGGTACAGTTCCCCTCCTCTCCTGAAGGTGCTGACTCTCACTGGGGTACAGGGTCCCCCTCCTCTCCTGAAGGTGCTGACTCTCACTGGGGTACAGGTCCCCTCCTCTCCTGAAGGTGCGGACTTTCACTGGGGTACAGGTCCCCCTCCTCTCCTGAAGGTGCTGACTCTCACCGGGGTACAGGGTCCCCCTCCTCTCCTGTAGGTGCTGACTCTCACTGGGGTACAGATCTCCCTCCTCTCCTGAAGGTGCTGACTCTCACTGGGGTACAGGGTCACCCTCCACTCCTTAAGGTGCAGACTCTCATTGGGGTACAGGTCCCCTCCTCTCCTGAATGTGCTGACTCTCACTGGGGTACAGGCCCCCTCCTCTCCTGAATGTGCTGACTCTCACTGGGGTACAGGTCCCCCTCCTCTCCTGAAGGTGCTGACTCTCACCGGGGTACAGGGTCCCCCTCCTGTCCTGAAGGTGCTGACTCTCACTGGGGTACAGGGTCCCCCTCCTCTCCTGAAGATGCAGACTCTCACTGGGGTACAGGGACCCCTGCTCTCCTGAAGGTGCTGACTCTCACTGGGGTACAGGTCCCCCTCCTCTCCTGAAGGTGCTGACACTCACTGGGGTACAGGGTCCCACTCCTCTCCTGAAGGTGCTGTCTCTCATTGGGGTACAGGGTCCCCCTCCTCTCCTGAAGGTGCTGTCTCTCATTGGGGTACAGGGACTCCCTCCTCACCTGAAGCTGGTGACTCTCACAGGGGTACAGGTCCCCCTCCTCTCCTGAAGGTGCTGACACTCACTGGGGTACAGGGTCCCACTCCTCTCCTGAAGGTGCTGTCTCTCATTGGGGTACAGGGACTCCCTCCTCACCTGAAGCTGGTGACTCTCACTGGGGTACAGGTCCCAATGGTCTCCTGAAAAGGCTGACTCTCACTGGGGTACAGGGTCCACCTCCTCTCCTGAAGTTGCTGAATCACACTGGGGTACAGGGTCCCGCTCCTCTCCTGAAGGTGCTGCCTCTGACTGGGGTACAGGTCCCCCTCATCTCCTGATGGTGCTGACTCTCACTGGGGTATGGGGTCCCCCTCCTCTCCTGAAGGTGCTGACTCTCACTGGGGTACAGCTCCCCCTCCACTCCTGAAGGTGCTGACTCTCACTGGGGTACATGTCCCCATGTTCTCCTGAAGGTGCTGAATCTCACTGGGGTACAGGGTCCCCCTCCTCTCCTGAAGGTGCTGACTCTCACTGGGGTACAGGTCCCCTCCTCTCCTGAAGGTGCTGACTCTCATTGGGTTGCAGGTCCCAATGGTCTCCTGAAAAGGCTGACTCTCACTGGGGTACAGGTCCCCCTCCTCTCCTGAAGGTGCTGACTCTCACTGGGGTACAGGTCCCAATGGTCTCCTGAAAAGGCTGGCACTCACTGGAGTACAGGGTCCACCTCCTCTCCTGAAGTTGCTGAATCTCACTGGGGTACAGGGTCCCGCTCCTAACCTGAAGGTGCTGCCTCTCACTGGGGTACAGGTCCCCCTCATTTCCTGAAGGTGCGGACTCTCACTGGGGTACAGGGTCCCCCTTATCTGCTGAAGGTGCAGACTCTCACTGGGGTACAGGTCCACCTCCTCTCCTGAAGCGGCTGACTCTCACTAGGGTACAGCTACCCCGCCTCTCCTGAATGTGCTGACTCTCACTGGGGTACAGGTTCCCACTCCTCTCCTGAAGGTGCTGACTATCACTGGGGTACAGGGTCCCCCTAATCTCCTGAAGGTGCTGACTCGCACTTGTGCACAGGTCCCCCTCCTGTCCTGAAGTTGCTGACTCTCACTGGGGTACAGGGTCACCCTCCTCTCCTGAAGATGCTGACTCTCACTGGGGTACAGGGTCCCCCTCCTCTCCTGAAGATGCAGACTCTCACTGGGGTACAGGGTCCCCCTGGTCTCCTGAAGGTGCTGACTCTCACTGGGGTACAGGTCCCCCTCCAATCCTGAAGGTGCTGTCTCTCACTGGGGTACAGGGACCCCCTCCTCACCTGAAGCAGGTGACTCTCACAGGGGTACAGGTCCCCATCTTCTCCTGAAGCTGCTGACTCTCACTGGGCTACAGGGTCCCCCTCCTCTCCTGAAGGTGCTGACTCTCACTGGGGTACAGGTCCCAATGGTCTCCTGAAAAGGCTGACTCTCACTGGGGTACAGGGTCCACCTCCTCTCCTGAAGTTGCTGAATCTCACTGGGGTACAGGGTCACGCTCCTGTCCTGAAGGTGCTGCCTCTCACTGGGGTACAGGTCCCCCTCATCTCCTGATGGTGCTGACTCTCACTGGGGTATGGGGTCCCCATCCTCTCCTGAAGGTGCTGTCTCTCACTGGGTACAGGGTTCCCCTCCTCTCCTGAAGGTGCTGAATCTCAATGGGGTACAGGTCCCCTCCTCTCCTGAAGGTGCTGACTCTCACTGGAATAGAGGTCCCCTCCTCTCTTGAAGTGCTGACTCTCACTGGGATCCAGGTACCCCTCCTCTCCTGAAGGTGCTGACTCTCACTGGGGTACAGGACCTCTCCTCTCCTGAAGGTGCTGTCTCTCACTGGGTAACAGGGTCAACCTCCTCTCCTGAAGGTGCTGACAATCATTGGGGTACAGGTTCCCCTCCTCTCATGGAGGTGCTGACTCTCACTGGGGTACAGGGTCCCCCTCCTCTCCTGAAGGTGCTGATTCTCACTGGGGTACATGTCCCCATGTTCTCCTGAAGGTGCTGACTCTCACTGGGGTACAGCTCTCCCTCCTCTCCTGAATGTGCTGACTCTCACTGGGGTACAGGTCCCCATGTTCTCTGTCTCTCTCTCTCTCTCCTCCCCCCCCCCACACATACACCTTAAACCAGCTTATATTTCAACTCTTTCCTGGACTCGAAATCAAGTTCTGTCGAAGGGTCATGAGGACTCGAAACGTCAACTCTTTTCTTCTCCGCCGATGCTGCCAGACCTGCTGAGTTTTTCCAGGTAATTCTGTTTTTGTTTTGGATTTCCAGCATCCGCAGTTTTCTTTGTTTTCAACTATTCATCATCACTGCTTTCAGTGTTCAGGAGGTCCACATTTCTTCTGACTGTCTTTCTTACCCTAATATAATTATAAACATTTTTGTGCTAATTTTAATATCCCTTGCAAGTTTCTTTTCATATTCACTCACTGGGGTACAGTTCCCCTCCTCTCCTGAAGGTGCTGACTCTCACTGGGGTACAGGTCCCCTCCTCTCCTGAAGGTGCGGACTTTCACTGGGGTACAGGTCCCCCTCCTCTCCTGAAGGTGCTGACTCTCACCGGGGTACAGGGTCCCCCTCCTCTCCTGTAGGTGCTGACTCTCACTGGGGTACAGATCTCCCTCCTCTCCTGAAGGTGCTGACTCTCACTGGGGTACAGGGTCACCCTCCACTCCTTAAGGTGCAGACTCTCATTGGGGTACAGGTCCCCTCCTCTCCTGAATGTGCTGACTCTCACTGGGGTACAGGCCCCCTCCTCTCCTGAATGTGCTGACTCTCACTGGGGTACAGGTCCCCCTCCTCTCCTGAAGGTGCTGACTCTCACCGGGGTACAGGGTCCCCCTCCTGTCCTGAAGGTGCTGACTCTCACTGGGGTACAGGGTCCCCCTCCTCTCCTGAAGATGCAGACTCTCACTGGGGTACAGGGACCCCTGCTCTCCTGAAGGTGCTGACTCTCACTGGGGTACAGGTCCCCCTCCTCTCCTGAAGGTGCTGACACTCACTGGGGTACAGGGTCCCACTCCTCTCCTGAAGGTGCTGTCTCTCATTGGGGTACAGGGACTCCCTCCTCACCTGAAGCTGGTGACTCTCACAGGGGTACAGGTCCCCCTCCTCTCCTGAAGGTGCTGACACTCACTGGGGTACAGGGTCCCACTCCTCTCCTGAAGGTGCTGTCTCTCATTGGGGTACAGGGACTCCCTCCTCACCTGAAGCTGGTGACTCTCACTGGGGTACAGGTCCCAATGGTCTCCTGAAAAGGCTGACTCTCACTGGGGTACAGGGTCCACCTCCTCTCCTGAAGTTGCTGAATCACACTGGGGTACAGGGTCCCGCTCCTCTCCTGAAGGTGCTGCCTCTGACTGGGGTACAGGTCCCCCTCATCTCCTGATGGTGCTGACTCTCACTGGGGTATGGGGTCCCCCTCCTCTCCTGAAGGTGCTGACTCTCACTGGGGTACAGCTCCCCCTCCACTCCTGAAGGTGCTGACTCTCACTGGGGTACATGTCCCCATGTTCTCCTGAAGGTGCTGAATCTCACTGGGGTACAGGTCCCCCTCTTCTCCTGAAGCTGCGGACTCTCACTGGGGTACAGGTCCCCCTCCTCTCCTGAAGGTGCTGACTCTCACTGGGGTACAGGTCCCCTCCTCTCCTGAAGGTGCTGACTCTCATTGGGTTGCAGGTCCCAATGGTCTCCTGAAAAGGCTGACTCTCACTGGGGTACAGGTCCCCCTCCTCTCCTGAAGGTGCTGACTCTCACTGGGGTACAGGTCCCAATGGTCTCCTGAAAAGGCTGGCACTCACTGGAGTACAGGGTCCACCTCCTCTCCTGAAGTTGCTGAATCTCACTGGGGTACAGGGTCCCGCTCCTAACCTGAAGGTGCTGCCTCTCACTGGGGTACAGGTCCCCCTCATTTCCTGAAGGTGCGGACTCTCACTGGGGTACAGGGTCCCCCTTATCTGCTGAAGGTGCAGACTCTCACTGGGGTACAGGTCCACCTCCTCTCCTGAAGCGGCTGACTCTCACTAGGGTACAGCTACCCCGCCTCTCCTGAATGTGCTGACTCTCACTGGGGTACAGGTTCCCACTCCTCTCCTGAAGGTGCTGACTATCACTGGGGTACAGGGTCCCCCTAATCTCCTGAAGGTGCTGACTCGCACTTGTGCACAGGTCCCCCTCCTGTCCTGAAGTTGCTGACTCTCACTGGGGTACAGGGTCACCCTCCTCTCCTGAAGATGCTGACTCTCACTGGGGTACAGGGTCCCCCTCCTCTCCTGAAGATGCAGACTCTCACTGGGGTACAGGGTCCCCCTGGTCTCCTGAAGGTGCTGACTCTCACTGGGGTACAGGTCCCCCTCCAATCCTGAAGGTGCTGTCTCTCACTGGGGTACAGGGACCCCCTCCTCACCTGAAGCAGGTGACTCTCACAGGGGTACAGGTCCCCATCTTCTCCTGAAGCTGCTGACTCTCACTGGGCTACAGGGTCCCCCTCCTCTCCTGAAGGTGCTGACTCTCACTGGGGTACAGGTCCCAATGGTCTCCTGAAAAGGCTGACTCTCACTGGGGTACAGGGTCCACCTCCTCTCCTGAAGTTGCTGAATCTCACTGGGGTACAGGGTCACGCTCCTGTCCTGAAGGTGCTGCCTCTCACTGGGGTACAGGTCCCCCTCATCTCCTGATGGTGCTGACTCTCACTGGGGTATGGGGTCCCCATCCTCTCCTGAAGGTGCTGTCTCTCACTGGGTACAGGGTTCCCCTCCTCTCCTGAAGGTGCTGAATCTCAATGGGGTACAGGTCCCCTCCTCTCCTGAAGGTGCTGACTCTCACTGGAATAGAGGTCCCCTCCTCTCTTGAAGTGCTGACTCTCACTGGGATCCAGGTACCCCTCCTCTCCTGAAGGTGCTGACTCTCACTGGGGTACAGGACCTCTCCTCTCCTGAAGGTGCTGTCTCTCACTGGGTAACAGGGTCAACCTCCTCTCCTGAAGGTGCTGACAATCATTGGGGTACAGGTTCCCCTCCTCTCATGGAGGTGCTGACTCTCACTGGGGTACAGGGTCCCCCTCCTCTCCTGAAGGTGCTGATTCTCACTGGGGTACATGTCCCCATGTTCTCCTGAAGGTGCTGACTCTCACTGGGGTACAGCTCTCCCTCCTCTCCTGAATGTGCTGACTCTCACTGGGGTACAGGTCCCCATGTTCTCTGTCTCTCTCTCTCTCTCCTCCCCCCCCCCACACATACACCTTAAACCAGCTTATATTTCAACTCTTTCCTGGACTCGAAATCAAGTTCTGTCGAAGGGTCATGAGGACTCGAAACGTCAACTCTTTTCTTCTCCGCCGATGCTGCCAGACCTGCTGAGTTTTTCCAGGTAATTCTGTTTTTGTTTTGGATTTCCAGCATCCGCAGTTTTCTTTGTTTTCAACTATTCATCATCACTGCTTTCAGTGTTCAGGAGGTCCACATTTCTTCTGACTGTCTTTCTTACCCTAATATAATTATAAACATTTTTGTGCTAATTTTAATATCCCTTGCAAGTTTCTTTTCATATTCACTCACTGGGGTACAGTTCCCCTCCTCTCCTGAAGGTGCTGACTCTCACTGGGGTACAGGTCCCCTCCTCTCCTGAAGGTGCGGACTTTCACTGGGGTACAGGTCCCCCTCCTCTCCTGAAGGTGCTGACTCTCACCGGGGTACAGGGTCCCCCTCCTCTCCTGTAGGTGCTGACTCTCACTGGGGTACAGATCTCCCTCCTCTCCTGAAGGTGCTGACTCTCACTGGGGTACAGGGTCACCCTCCACTCCTTAAGGTGCAGACTCTCATTGGGGTACAGGTCCCCTCCTCTCCTGAATGTGCTGACTCTCACTGGGGTACAGGTCCCCCTCCTCTCCTGAATGTGCTGACTCTCACTGGGGTACAGGTCCCCCTCCTCTCCTGAAGGTGCTGACTCTCACCGGGGTACAGGGTCCCCCTCCTGTCCTGAAGGTGCTGACTCTCACTGGGGTACAGGGTCCCCCTCCTCTCCTGAAGGTGCTGACTCTCACTGGGGTACAGGGACCCCTGCTCTCCTGAAGGTGCTGACTCTCACTGGGGTACAGGTCCCCCTCCTCTCCTGAAGGTGCTGACACTCACTGGGGTACAGGGTCCCACTCCTCTCCTGAAGGTGCTGTCTCTCATTGGGGTACAGGGACTCCCTCCTCACCTGAAGCTGGTGACTCTCACAGGGGTACAGGTCCCCATCTTCTCCTGAAGCTGCTGACTCTCACTGGGGTACAGGTCCCAATGGTCTCCTGAAAAGGCTGACTCTCACTGGGGTACAGGGTCCACCTCCTCTCCTGAAGTTGCTGAATCACACTGGGGTACAGGGTCCCGCTCCTCTCCTGAAGGTGCTGCCTCTGACTGGGGTACAGGTCCCCCTCATCTCCTGATGGTGCTGACTCTCACTGGGGTATGGGGTCCCCCTCCTCTCCTGAAGGTGCTGACTCTCACTGGGGTACAGCTCCCCCTCCACTCCTGATGGTGCTGACTCTCACTGGGGTACATGTCCCCATGTTCTCCTGAAGGTGCTGAATCTCACTGGGGTACAGGTCCCAATGTTCTCCTGAAGTTGCTGACTCTCACTGGGGTACAGCTCCCCCTCCTCTCCTGAAGGTGCTGACTCTCACCGGGGTAGAGCTCTCCCTCCTCTCCTGTAGGTGCTGACTCTCACTGGGGTACAGCTCTCCCTCCTATCCTGAAGGTGCTGACTCTCACTGGGGTACAGGGTCACCCTCCACTCCTTAAGGTGCAGACTCTCATTGGGGTACAGGTACCCTCCTCTCCTGAATGTGCTGACTCTCACTGGGGTACAGGTCCCCCTCCTCTCCTGAATGTGCTGACTCTCACTGGGGTGCAGGTCCCCCTCCTCTCCTGAATGTGCTGACTCACACTGGGGTACAGGTCCCACGACTCTCCTGAAAATGCAGTCTCTCAATGGGGTACAGGTCCCCCTCCTCTCCTGAAGCTGCTGACTCTCACTGGTGTATAGGTCCCCCTCCTCTCCTGAAGGTGCTGACTCTCACTGGGGTACAGGGTCCCCCTCCTCTCCTGAAGGTGCTGACTCTCACCGGGGTACATGGTCCCCCTCCTCTCCTGAAGGTGCTGACTCTCACTGGGTTTACATCTCTCCCTCCTCTCCTGAAGGTGCTGACTCTCACTGGGGTACAGGGTCACCCTCCACTACTTTAGGTGGAGACTCTCATTGGGGTACAGGTCCCCTCCTCTCCTGAATGTGCTGACTCTCACTGGGGTACAGGTCCCCCTCCTCTCCTGAAGGTGCTGACTCTCACTGGTGTATAGGCCCCCCTCCTCTCCAGAAGGTGCTGACTCTCAATGGGGTACAGGACCCCCTCCTCTCCTGAAGGTGCTGACTCTCACTGGGGTACAGGGAACTCCTCCTCTCTTGAAGGTGCTGACAATCACTGGGGAAGAGGTCCCCCTCCTCTCCTGAAGGTGCTGACTCTCACTGGGGTACAGGTCCCCTCCTCTCCTGAAGGTGCGGACTCTCACTGGTGTACAATTCCCCTCCTCTCCTGAAGGTGCTGACTCTCACTGGGGTACAGGTCCCCCTGCTCTCCTGAAGGTGCTGACTCTCAATGGGGTACAGTGTCCCACTCCTCTCCTGAAGGTGCTGATTCTCACTGGGGTACAGGTCCCCCTCCTCTCCTGAAGGTGCTGACACTCATTGGGGTACAGGTCCCCCTCCTCTCCTAAAGGTGCTGACTCTCACTGGGGTACAGCACACCCTCCTCTCCTGAAGGTGCAAACTCTCACTGGGGTACAGCACACCCTCCTATCCTGAAGTTACTGACTGTTACTGGGGTACAGCAACCCCTCCACTCCTGAAGGTGCTGACTCTCACTGGGGTACCGGACCCCTCCTCTCCTGAAGGTGCAGACTCTCACTGGGGTACAGGACCCCTCCTCTCCTGAAGGTGCAGACTCTCACTGGGGTACAGGACCCCTCCTGTCCTGAAGGTGCTGACTCTCACTGGGGTACAGGACCCCTCCTCTCCTGAATGTGCTGACTCTCACTGGGGTACAGGGTCCCCCTCCTCTCCTGAAGGTGCTGACTCTCACTGGGGTACAGGGACCCCTGCTCTCCTGAAGGTGCTGACTCTCACTGGGGTACAGGTCCCCCTCCTCTCCTGAAGGTGCTGACACTCACTGGGGTACAGGGTCCCACTCCTCTCCTGAAGGTGCTGTCTCTCATTGGGGTACAGGGACTCCCTCCTCACCTGAAGCTGGTGACTCTCACAGGGGTACAGGTCCCCATCTTCTCCTGAAGCTGCTGACTCTCACTGGGGTACAGGTCCCAATGGTCTCCTGAAAAGGCTGACTCTCACTGGGGTACAGGGTCCACCTCCTCTCCTGAAGTTGCTGAATCACACTGGGGTACAGGGTCCCGCTCCTCTCCTGAAGGTGCTGCCTCTGACTGGGGTACAGGTCCCCCTCATCTCCTGATGGTGCTGACTCTCACTGGGGTATGGGGTCCCCCTCCTCTCCTGAAGGTGCTGACTCTCACTGGGGTACAGCTCCCCCTCCACTCCTGAAGGTGCTGACTCTCACTGGGGTACATGTCCCCATGTTCTCCTGAAGGTGCTGAATCTCACTGGGGTACAGGTCCCAATGTTCTCCTGAAGTTGCTGACTCTCACTGGGGTACAGCTCCCCCTCCTCTCCTGAAGGTGCTGACTCTCACCGGGGTAGAGCTCTCCCTCCTCTCCTGTAGGTGCTGACTCTCACTGGGGTACAGCTCTCCCTCCTATCCTGAAGGTGCTGACTCTCACTGGGGTACAGGGTCACCCTCCACTCCTTAAGGTGCAGACTCTCATTGGGGTACAGGTACCCTCCTCTCCTGAATGTGCTGACTCTCACTGGGGTACAGGTCCCCCTCCTCTCCTGAATGTGCTGACTCTCACTGGGGTGCAGGTCCCCCTCCTCTCCTGAAGGTGCTGACTCTCAATGGGGTACAGGTCCCCCTCCTCTCCTGAAGCTGCTGACTCTCACTGGTGTATAGGTCCCCCTCCTCTCCTGAAGGTGCTGACTCTCACTGGGGTACAGGGTCCCCCTCCTCTCCTGAAGGTGCTGACTCTCACCGGGGTACATGGTCCCCCTCCTCTCCTGAAGGTGCTGACTCTCACTGGGTTTATATCTCTCCCTCCTCTCCTGAAGGTGCTGACTCTCACTGGGGTACAGGGTCACCCTCCACTACTTTAGGTGCAGACTCTCATTGGGGTACAGGTCCCCTCCTCTCCTGAATGTGCTGACTCTCACTGGGGTACAGGTCCCCCTCCTCTCCTGAAGGTGCTGACTCTCACTGGTGTATAGGTCCCCCTCCTCTCCAGAAGGTGCTGACTCTCAATGGGGTACAGGACCCCCTCCTCTCCTGAAGGTGCTGACTCTCACTGGGGTACAGGGAACTCCTCCTCTCTTGAAGGTGCTGACAATCACTGGGGAAGAGGTCCCCCTCCTCTCCTGAAGGTGCTGACTCTCACTGGGGTACAGGTCCCCTCCTCTCCTGAAGGTGCGGACTCTCACTGGTGTACAATTCCCCTCCTCTCCTGAAGGTGCTGACTCTCACTGGGGTACAGGTCCCCCTGCTCTCCTGAAGGTGCTGACTCTCAATGGGGTACAGTGTCCCACTCCTCTCCTGAAGGTGCTGATTCTCACTGGGGTACAGGTCCCCCTCCTCTCCTGAAGGTGCTGACACTCATTGGGGTACAGGTCCCCCTCCTCTCCTAAAGGTGCTGACTCTCACTGGGGTACAGCACACCCTCCTCTCCTGAAGGTGCTGACTCTCACTGGGGTACAGCACACCCTCCTATCCTGAAGTTACTGACTGTTACTGGGGTACAGCAACCCCTCCACTCCTGAAGGTGCTGACTCTCACTGGGGTACCGGACCCCTCCTCTCCTGAAGGTGCAGACTCTCACTGGGGTACAGGACCCCTCCTCTCCTGAAGGTGCAGACTCTCACTGGGGTACAGGACCCCTCCTGTCCTGAAGGTGCTGACTCTCACTGGGGTACAGGACCCCTCCTCTCCTGAATGTGCTGACTCTCACTGGGGTACAGGGTCCCCCTCCTCTCCTGAAGGTGCTGACTCTCACTGGGGTACAGGGTCCCCCTCCTCTCCTGAAGGTGCTGACTCTCACTGGGGTACAGGGTCCCCCTCATCTCCTGAAGGTGCTGACTCGCACTTGTGCACAGGTCCCCCTCCTGTCCTGAAGGTGCTGACTCTCACTGGTGTACAGGGTCCCCCTCCTCTCCTGAAGATGCAGACTCTCACTGGGGTACACGGACCCCTGCTCTCCTGAAGGTGCTGACTCTCACTGGGGTACAGGTCCCCCTCCAATCCTGAAGGTGCTGTCCCTCACTGGGGTACAGGGACCACCTCCTCACCTGAAGCTGGTGACTCTCACTGGGGTACAGGTCCCAATGGTCTCCTGAAAAGGCTGACTCTCACTGGGGTACAGGTCCCCCTCCTCTCCTGAAGGTGCTGACTCTCACTGGGGTACAGGGTCCACCTCCTCTCCTGAAGTTGCTGAATCTCACTGGGGTACAGGGTCGTGCTCCTCTCCTGAAGGTGCTGCCTCTCACTGGGGTACAGGTCCCCCTCATCTCCTGATGGTACTGACTCTCACTGGGGTATGGGGTCCCCCTCCTCTCCTGAAGGTGCTGTCTCTCACTGGGTACAGGGTTCCCCTCCTCTCCTGAAGGTGCTGACTCTCACTGGAGTAGAGATCCCCTCCTCTCCTGAAGTGCTGACTCTCACTGGGATCCAGGTACCCCTCCTCTCCTGAAGGCGCTGACTCTCACTGGGGTACAGGACCCCTCCTCTCCTGAAGGTGCTTTCTCTCACTGGGTAACAGGGTCAACCTCCTCTCCTGAAGGTGCTGACAATCATTGGGGTACAGTTCCCCCTCTTCTCATGAAGGTGCTGACTCTCACTGGGGTACAGGGTCCCCCTCCTCTCCTGAAGGTGCTGATTCTCACTGGAGTACATGTCCCCATGTTCTCCTGAACGTGCTGAATCTCACTGGGGTACAGGTCCCCTCCTCTCCTGAAGGTGCTGACTCTCACTGGGGTACAGGTCCCACGCCTCTCCTTAAAATGCAGTCTCTCAATGGGGTACAGGGCCCCTCCTCTCCTGAAGGTGCTGACTCTCACTGGTGTATAGGTCCCCCTCCTCTCCTGAAGGTGCTGACTCTCACTGGGGTACAGGGTCCCCCTCCTCTCCTGAAGGTGCTGACTCTCACCGGGGTACAGGGTCCCCCTCCTCTCCTGAAGGTGCTGACTCTCACTGGGGTACAGCTCTCCCTCCTCTCCTGAAGGTGCTGACTCTCACTGGGGTACAGGGTCACCCTCCACTCCTTTAGGTGCAGACTCTCATTGGGGTACAGGTCCCCTCCTCTCCTGAATATGCTGACTCTCACTGGGGTACAGGTCCCCCTCCTCTCCTGAAGGTGCTGACTCTCACTGGTGTATAGGTCCCCCTCCTCTCCAGAAGGTGCTGACTCTCACTGGGGTACAGGACCCCCTCCTCTCCTGAAGGTGCTGACTCTCACTGGGGTACAGGTCCCCTCCTCCCCTGAAGGTGCTGACTCTCACTGGGGTTCAAGTCCCCTCCTCTCCTGAAGGTGCTGACTCTCACTGGGGTACAGGTCCCCCTCCTCTACTGAATGTGCTGACTCTCACTGGGGTACAGTGTCCCACTCCTCTCCTGAAGGTGCTGATTCTCACTGGGGTACAGGTCCCCCTCCTCTCCTGAAGGTGCTGACTCACACTGGGGTACAGGGTCCCTCTCCTCTCCTGAAGCAGCTAACTCTCACTGGGGTACAGGACCCATCCACTCCTGAAGGTGCTGACTCACACTGGGTTACAGGGTCCCCTTCCTCTCCTGAAGGTGCTGACTCTCACTGGGGTACACGGTCCCCCTCCTCTCCTGAAGGTGCTGACTCACACTGGGGTTCAGGCTCCCCATCCTCTCCTGAAGGTGCTGACTCTCACTGGGGTACAGCACACCCTCCTCTCCTGAAGTTACTGACTGTCACTGGGGTACAGCAACCCCTCCACTCCTGCAGGTGCTGACTCTCACTGGGGTACCGGACCCCTCCTCTCCTGAAGGTGCTGACTCTCACTGGGGTACATGACCCCCTCCTCTCCTGAAGGTGCTAAATCTCACTGGGGTACAGGTCCCCATGTTCTCCTCAAGGTGCTGAACCTCACTGGGTTACAGGGTCCCCCTCCTCTCCTGAAGGTGCCGAATCTCACTAGGGTACAGGGACCCCCTCCGCTCCTGAACTTGCTGATTTTCACTCGGGTACAGGGTCCCCCTCCTCTCCTGAAGGTGCTGACTCTCACTGGGGTACAGGTCGCCCTCCTCTCCTGTAGGTGCTGACACTCACTGGGGTACAGGGTCCCCCTCCTCTCCTGAAGGTGCTGTCTCTCACTGGTGTACAGGGACCCCCTCCTCACCTGAAGCTGGTGACTCTCACAGGGGTACAGGTCCCCATCTTCTCCTGAAGCTGCTGACTCTCACTGGGGTACAGGTCCCAATGGTCTCCTGAAAAGGCTGACTCTCACTGGGGTACAGGGCCACCTCCTCTCCTGAAGTTGCTGAATCTCACTGGGGTACAGTGTCCCGCTCCTCTCCTGAAGGTGCTGCCTCTCACTGGGGTACAGGTCCCCCTCATCTCCTGATGGTGCTGACTCTCACTGGGGTATGGGGTCACCCTCCTCTCCTGAAGGTGCTGACTCTCACTGGGGTACAGGCTCCCCCTCCTCTCCTGAAGGTGCTGACTCTCACTGGGGTACAGCTCCCCCTCCTCTCCTGAAGGCGCTGACTCTCACTGGGGTACAGCTCCCCCTCCTCTCCTGAAGGTGCTGACTCTCACTGGGGTACATGTCCCCATGTTCTCCTGAAGGTGCTGAATCTCACTGGGGTACAGGTCCCAATGTTCTCCTGAAGTTGCTGACTCTCACTATGGTACAGGTCCCCTACTCTCCTGAAGGTGCTGACTCTCACTGGGGTACAGGTCCCCTCCTCTCCTGAAGGTGCTGACTCTCACCGGGGTACAGGGTCCCCCTCCTCTCCTGAAGGTGCTGACTCTCACTGGGGTACAGCTCTCCCTCCTCTCCTGAAGGTGCTGACTCTCACTGGGGTACAGGGTCACCCTCCTCTCCTGAAGGTGATGACTCACACTGGGGTACAGGTCCCACGCCTCTCCTGAAAATGCAGTCTCTCAATGGGGTACAGGTCCCCCTCCTCTCCTGAAGGTGCTGACTCTCACTGGTGTATAGGTCCCCCTCCTCTCCTGAAGGTGCTGACTCTCACTGGGGTACAGGGTCCCCCTCCGCTCCTGAAGGTGCTGACTCTCACCGGGGTACAGGTCCCCCTCCACTCCTGAAGGTGCTGACTCTCACTGGGGTACAGGTCCCCCTCCTCTCCTGTAGGTGCTGACACTCACTGGGGTACAGGGTCCCCCTCCTCTCCTGAAGGTGCTGTCTCTCACTGGTGTACAGGGACCCCCTCCTCACCTGAAGCTGGTGACTCTCACAGGGGTACAGGTCCCCATCTTCTCCTGAAGCTGCTGACTCTCACTGGGGTACAGGTCCCCCTCCTCTCCTGAAGGTGCTGACTCTCACTGGGGTACAGGGTCCACCTCCTCTCCTGAAGGTGCTGACTCTCACTGGGGTACAGGGTCCCGCTCCTCTCCTGAAGGTGCTGCCTCTCACTGGGGTACAGGTCCCCCTCATCTCCTGATGGTGCTGACTCTCACTGGGGTATGGGGTCACCCTCCTCTCCTGAAGGTGCTGACTCTCACTGGGGTACAGGCTCCCCCTCCTCTCCTGAAGGTGCTGACTCTCACTGGGGTACAGCTCCCCCTCCTCTCCTGAAGGTGCTGACTCTCACTGGGGTACAGCTCCCCCTCCTCTCCTGAAGGTGCTGACTCTCACTGGGGTACATGTCCCCATGTTCTCCTGAAGGTGCTGAATCTCACTGGGGTACAGGTCCCAATGTTCTCCTGAAGTTGCTGACTCTCACTATGGTACAGGTCCCCTGCTCTCCTGAAGGTGCTGACTCTCACTGGGGTACAGGTCCCCTCCTCTCCTGAAGGTGCTGACTCTCACCGGGGTACAGGGTCCCCCTCCTCTCCTGAAGGTGCTGACTCTCACTGGGGTACAGCTCTCCCTCCTCTCCTGAAGGTGCTGACTCTCACTGGGGTACAGGGTCACCCTCCTCTCCTGAAGGTGCTGACTCTCACTGGGGTACAGGTGCCCCTCCTCTCCTGAATGTGCTGACTCTCACTGGGGTACAGGGTCACCCTCTACTCCTTTAGGTGCAGACTCTCATTGGGGTACACGTCCCCTCCTCTCCTGAATGTGCTGAGTCTCACTGGGGTACAGGGTCCCCCTCCTCTCCTGAATGTGCTGACTCTCACAGGGGTACAAGTCCCCCTCCTCTCCAGAAGGTGCTGACTCTCAATGGGGTACAGGACCCCCTCCTCTCCTGAAGGTGCGGACTCTCACTGGGGTACAGGGAACTCCTCCTTTCTTGAAGGTGCTGACACTCACTGGGGAAGAGGTCCCCTTCCTCTCCTGAAGGTGCTAACTCACACTGGGGTACAGGGTCCCCTTCCTCTCCTGAAGGTGCTGACTCTCACTGGGGTACAGGTCCCCCTCCTCTCGTGAAGGTGCTGACTTTCACTGGGGTACAGGTCCCCCTCCTCTCCTGAAGGTGCTGACTCTCACTGGGGTACAGGTCCACCTCCTCTCCAGAAGGTGCTGACTCTCACTGGGTTACAGGGTCCCCCTCCTCTCCTGAAGGTGCTGACTCTCACTGGGGAACAATGTCCCCCTCCTCTCCTGAAGATACTGACTCTCACTGGGGTACAGGTCCCCCTCCTCTCCAGAAGGTGCTGACTCTCACTGGGGTACAGGGTCACCCTCCTCTCCTGAAGGTGCTGACTCTCACTGGGGTACAGGTCCCCCTCCTCTCCTGAAGGTGCTGACTCACACTGGGGTTCAGGCTCCACATCCTCTCCTGAAGGTGCTGACTCTCACTGGGGTACAGCACACCCTCATCTCCTGAAGTTACTGACTGTCACTGGGGTACAGGTCCCCCTCCTCTCCTGAAGATGCTGACTCTCACTGGGGTACCGGACCCCTCCTCTCCTGAAAGTGCTAAATCTCACTGGGGTACAGGTCCCCATGTTCTCCTCAAGGTGCTGAACCTCACTGGGTTACAGGGTCCCCCTCCTGTCCTGAAGGTGCTGACTCTCACTGGGGTACAGGGTCCCCCTCCTGTCCTGAAGGTGCTGACTCTCACTGGGGTACAGGGTCCCCCTCCTCTCCTGAAGGTGCTGACTCTCACTGGGGTACAGGTCCACATGTTCTCCTGAAGATCCTGACTCTCACTGGGGTACAGGTCCCCCTCCTCTCCTGAAGGTGCTGACTCTCACTGGGGTACAGGTCCCCCGCCTCTCCTGAAGGTGCTGACTCTCACTGGGATACAGGTCCACCTCCTCTCCTGAAGGCGCTGACCCTCACTAGGGTACAGCTACCCCTCCTCTCCTGAATGTGCTGACTCTCACTGGGGTAAAGGGTCCCACTCCTCTCCTGAAGGTGCTGACTCTCACTGGGGTACAGGTCCCCCTAATCTCCTGAAGGTGCTGACTCGCACTTGTGCACAGGTCCCCCTCCTGTCCTGAAGGTGCTGACTCTCACTGGGGTACAGGGTCACCCTCCTCTCCTGAAGATGCTGACTCTCACTGGGGTACAGGATACCCCTCCTCTCCTGAAGATGCAGACTCTCACTGGGGTACAGTGTCCCCCTGCTCTCCTGAAGGTGCTGACTCTCACTGGGGTACAGGTCCCCCTCCAATCCTGAAGGTGCTGTCTCTCACTGGGGTACAGGGACCCCCTCCTCACCTGAAGCTTGTGACTCCCAGTGGGGTACAGGGTCCCCCTGCTCTCCTGAAGGAGCTGACTCTCACTGGGGTACAGGTCCCCCTCCAATCCTGAAGGTGCTGTCTCTCACTGGGGTACAGGGACCCCCTCCTCTCCTGAAGCTGCAGACTCTCATTGGGGTGCAGCTACGCCTCCTCTCCTGAATGTGCTGACTCTCACTGGGGTACAGGGTCCCACTCCTCACCTGAAGGTGCTGACTCTCACTGGGGTACAGGTCCCCTCCTCTCCTGAAGGTGCTGACTCTCACTGGGGTTCAGCGTCCCCCTCCTCTCCTGAAGGTGGTGACTCTCACTGGGGTACAGGGTCCACCTCCTCTCCTGAAGGTGCTGTCTCTCACTGGGGTACAGGGTCAAACTCCTCTCCTGAAGGTGCTGACTCTCACTGGGGTACAGGTCCCCCTCCTCTCATAAAGGTGCTGACTCTCACTGGGGTACAGGGTCCCCCTCCTTTCCTGAATGTGCTGATTCTCACTGGGGTACAGGTCCCCATGTTCTCATGAAGGTGCTGACTCTCACTGGGGTACAGTTCCCCTCCTCTCCTGAAGGTGCTGACTCTCACTGGGGTACAGGTCCCCCTCCTCTCCTGAAGGTGCTGACTCTCAGTGGGGTACAGGGCCCCCTCCTCTCCTGAAGGTGCTGACTCTCACTGGGGTACAGGTCCCCTCCTCTCCTGAAGGTGCTGACTCTCACTGGGGTACAGGTCCCCTCCTCTCCTGAAGGTGCGGACTCTCACTGGGGTACAGTGTCCCCCTCCTCTCCTGAAGGTGCTGACTCTCACTGGGGTACAGGGTCCCACTGCTCTCCTGAAGGTGCTGCCTCTCACTGGGGTACAGGTCCCCCTCATCTCCTGATGGTGCTGATTCTCACTGGGGTATGGGGTCCCCCTCTTTTCTTGAAGGTGCTGTCTCTCACTGGGTACAGGTCCCCCTCCTCTCCTGAAGGTGCTGACTCTCACTGGGGTGCAGGTCCACCTCCTCTCCTGAATGTGCAGACTCTCACTGGGGTACAGGGTCCCACTCCTCTCCTGAAGGTGCTGACTCTAACTGGGGTACAGGTCCCCCTAATCTCCTGAAGGTGCTGACTCGCACTTGTGCACAGGTCCCCCTCCTGTCCTGAAGGGCTGACTCTCACTGGGGTACAGGGTCACCCTCCTCTCCTGAAGATGCTGACTCTCACTGGGGAACAGGGTCCTCCTCCTCACCTGAAGGTGCTGACACTCACTGAGGTACAGGGTCCCCCTCCTCTCCTGAAGGTGCTGACTCTCACTGGGGTACAGTTACCCCTCCTCTCCTGAAGGTGCTGACTCTCAGTGGGGTACAGGGTCCCCTCCTCTCCTGAAGTTGCTGACTCTCACAGGGGTTCTGGGTCCCCCTCCTCTCCTGAAGATGCAGACTCTCACTGGGGCACAGGGTCCCCCTGCTCTCCTGAAGGTGCTCACTCTCACTGGGGTACAGGTCCCCCTCCAATCCTGAAGGTGCTGACTCTCACTGGGGTACAGGTCCCAATGGTCTCCTGAAAAGGCTGACTCTCACTGGGGTACAGGGTCCACCTCCTCTCCTGAAGTTGCTGAATCTCACTGTGGTGCAGGGTCCCGCTCCTCTCCTGAAGGTGCTGCCTCTCACTGGGGAACAGTTCCCCCTCATCTCCTGACGGTGCTGACTCTCACTGGGGTATGGGGTCCCCCTCCGCTCCTGAAGGTGCTGTCTCTCACTGGGTACAGGGTTCACCTCCTCTCCTGAAGGTGCTGATTCTCACTGGGGTACAGGTCCCCTCCTCTCCTGAAGGTGCGGACTCTCACTGGGGTACAGGTCCCCCTCCTCTCCTTAAGGTGCATACTCTCATTGGGGTACAGGTCCCCTCCTCTCCTGAATGTGCTGACTCTCACTGGGGTGCAGGTCCCCCTCCTCTCCTGAAGGTGCGGACTCTCACTGGGGTACAGGTCCCCCTCCTCTCCTTAAGGTGCATACTCTCATTGGGGTACAGGTCCCCTCCTCTCCTGAAGGTGCTGATTCTCACTGGGGAACAGGTCCCCATGTTCTCCTGAAGGTGCTGACTCTCACTGGGGTACAGGTCCCCTCCTCTCCTGAAGGTGCGGACTCTCACTGGGGTACAGGTCCCCCTCCTCTCCTTAAGGTGCATACTCTCATTGGGGTACAGGTCCCCTCCTCTCCTGAATGTGCTGACTCTCACTGGGGTGCAGGACCCCCTCCTCTCCTGAAGGTGATGACTCACACTGGGGTACAGGAACCACGTCTCTCCTGAAAATGCAGTCTCTCAATGGGGTACAGGTCCCCCTCCTCTCCTGAAGGTGCTGACTCTCACTGGGGTACAGGACCCCCTCCTCTCCTGAAGGTGCGGACTCTCACTGGGGTACAGGTCCCCCTCCTCTCCTGAAGGTGCTGACTCTCACTGGGGTACAGGGTCCCCCTCCTCTCCTGAAGGTGCTGACTCTCACTGGGGTACAGGTCCCCTCCTCTCCTGAAGGTGCGGACTCTCACTGGGGTTCAAGTCCACTCCTCTCCTGAAGTTGCTGACTCTCACTGGGGTACAGCTCCTCCTCCACTCCAGAAGGTCCCGACTCTCACTGGGGTACAGGGACCAACTCCTCAACTGAAGGTGCTGACTCTCACTGGGGTACAGGGTCCTCCTCCTCTCCTGAAGTGCTGACTCTCACTGGGGTACAGGTCCCCCTCCGCTGCTGAAGGTGCTGACTCTCACTGGGGTACAGGTCCCCCTCCTCTCCTGATGGCGCTGAATCACACTGGGGTACAGGTCTCCCTCCTCTCGTGAAGGTGCTGACTCTCACTGGGGTGCAGGTCCCCCTACTCTCCTCAAGGTGCTGACTCTCACTGGGGTACAGGTCTCCCTACACTCCTGAAGGAGCTGACTCTCACTGGGGTACAGGGTCCCCCTCCTCTGCTGAAGGTGCTGACTCTCACTGGGGTACAGGTCCCCCTCCTCTCCTGAAGGTGCTGACTCTCACTGGGGTACAGGTCCCCCTCCTCTCCTGACGGAACTGACTCTCACTTGGGTACAGGTCCCCCTCCTCTCCAGAAGGTGCTGGCTCTCACTGGGGTACAGGGTCCCCCACCTCTCCTGAAGGTGCTGACTCTCACTGGGGTACAGGGTCCCCCTCCTCTCCTGAAGGTGCTGACTCGTACTGGGGTACAGGTCCCCCTGGTCTCCTGAAGGTGCTGACTCTCACTGGGGTACAGGTCCCCTTCCTCTCCTGAAGGTGCTGACTCTCACTGGGGTACAGGGTCACCCTCCTCTCCTGGAGGTGCTGACTCACACTGGGGTAAAGGTCCCCTTCCTCTCCTGAAGGTGCTGACTCTCACTGGGGTACAGGTCCCCCTCCTCTCCTGAAGGTGCTGACTCTCACTGGGATACAGGTCCCCATCTTCCTGAAGGTCCTGACTCTCACTGGGTTTCAGGGTCCCCCTCATCTCCGGCAGGTTCTGACTCTCAATTAGTTACAGGTCCCCCTCTTCTCCTGAAGGTGCTGACTCTCACTGGGGTACAGGACCCCTCCTCTCCTGAAGGTGCTGTTTCTCACTGGGTAACAGGGTCAACCCCCTCTCCTGAAGGTGCTGACACTCATTGGGGTACAGGGTCCGCCTCCTCTCCTGAAGGTGCTGATTCTCACTGGGGTACATGTCCCCATGTTCTCCTGAAGGTGCTGAATCTCACTGGGGTACAGGTCCCAATGTTCTCCTGAAGTTGCCGACTCTCACTGGGGTATAGGTCCCCATGTTCTCCTGAAGGTGCTGACTCTCACTGGGGTTCAGTTTCCCTCCTCTCCTGAAGGTGCTGACTCTCAATGGGGTACAGGATCCCCTCCTCTCCTGAAGGTGCTGACTCTCACTGGGGTACAGGGTCCCGCTCCTCTCCTGAAGGTGCTGACTCTCACTGGGGTACAGGTCCCTCTCATCTCCTGATGGTGCTGACAATCACTGGGGTATGGGGTCCCCCTCCTCTCTTGAAGGTGCTGTCTCTCACTGGGTACAGGTCCCCCTCCTCGCCTGAATGTGCGGACTCTCACTGGGGTACAGGGTCCCCCTTATCTGCTGATGTTGCTGACTCTCACTGGGGTACAGGGTCCCCCTTATCTGCTGAAGGTGCTGACTCTCACTGGGGTACAGGTCCACCTCCTCTTCTGAAGCTGCTGACTCTCACTAGGGTACAGCTACCCCTCCTCTCCTAAATGTGCTGACTCTCACTGGGGAACAGGTCCCCCAACTCTCCTGAAGGTGGTGACGCTCATTGGGGTACAGTGTCATCTTCCTCTCCTGAAGGTGCTGAATCACACTGGGGTACAGGTCTCCCTCCTCTCCTGAAGGTGCTGACACTCACTCAGGTAAAGGTCCCCCTCCTGTCTTGAAGGTGCTGATTCTCACTGGTGTACAGGTCCCCCTCCTCTCCGGAAGGTGCTGACTCTCACTGGGGTACAGGTCCCCCTCCTCTCCTGACGGAACTGACTCTCACTGGGGTACAGGGTCCCCCTACGCTCCTCAAGGTGCTGACTGTCACTGGGGGACAGGTCCCCCTCCTCTCCTGAAGGTGCTGACTCTCACTGGGGTACAGGGTCCCCCTCCTCCCCTGAAGGTGCTGACTCTCACTGGGGTACAGGTCCCCCTCTTCCTGAAGGTGCTGAATCTCACTGGGGTACAGGTCCCCCTCCTCTCCTGAAGGTGCTGACTCTCACTGGGGTACAGGTCTCCCTCCTCTCCTGAAGGTGCTGACTCTCACTGGGCTACAGGTCCCCTCCTCTCCTGAAGGTGCTGACTCTCACTGGGGTACAGGTCCCCCTCCTCTCCTGAAGGTGCTGACTCTCACTGGGGTACAGGTCCCCAACATCTCCTGAAGGTGCTGACTCTCAATCAGGTAAAGTTCCCCTTCCTCACTTGAAGGTGCTGAATCTCACTGGAGTACAGAGACCGCTCCATTCCGGAAGGTGCTCACTCTCACTGGGGTACAGGTCCCACTCCTCTCCTGAAGGTGCTGACTCTCACTGGGGTACAGGTCCCCCTCCTCTCCTGATGGCGCTGACTCTCACTGGGGTACAGGTCCCCCTCCTCTCCTGAAGGTGCTGACTCTCACTCAGGAAAAGGTCCCCCTCCTGTCTTGAAGGTGCTGACTCTCACTGGGGTACAGGGTCCCCCTTCTCGACTGAAGGTGCTGACTCTCACTGGGGTACAGGTCCTCCTTCACTCCAGAAGGTCCCAACTCTCACTGGAGTTCAGGGACCAACTCCTCAACTGAAGGTGCTGACTCTCACTGGGGTACAGGACCCCCTCCTCTCCTGAAGGTGCTGACTCTCACTGGGGTACAGGTCCCCCTCCTCTCCTGAAGGTGCTGACTCTCACTGGGGTACAGGACCCCCTCCTCTCCTGAAGGTGCTGACTCTCACTGGGGTACAGGTCCCCCTCCTCTCCTGATGGCGCTGACTCTCACTGGGGTACAGGGTCCCCCTCCTCTCCTGAAGGTGCTGAGACTCACTGGAGTACTGAGACCGCTCCATTCCTGAAGGTGCTCACTCTCACTGGGGTACAGGTCCCCCTCCTCTCCTGATGGCGCTGACTCTCACTGGGGTACAGGTCCCCTCTCCTCTCCTGAAGGTGCTGACTCACACTCAGGAAAAGGTCCCCCTCCTGTCTTGATGGTGCAGAATCTCACTGGGGTACAGGGTCCCCCTTCTCTTCTGAAGGTGCTGACACTCACTGGGGTACAGCGACTCCCTCCTCACCTGAAGATGCTGACTCTCACTGGGGTACAGGTCCTCCTCCACTCCAGAAGTTCCCGAACCTCACTGGGGTACAGGGACCAACTCCTCAACTGAAGGTGCTGACTCTTACTGGGGTACAGGGTCCTCCTACGCTCCTCAAGGTGCTGACTGTCACTGGGGGACAGGTCCCCCTCCTCTCCTGAAGGTGCTGACTCTCACTGGGGTACAGGGTCCCCCTCCTCTCCTGAAGGTGCTGACTCTCACTGGGGTACAGGTCCCCCTCTTCCTGAAGGTGCTGAATCTCACTGGGGTACAGGTCCCCCTCCTCTCCTGAAGGTGCTGACTCTCACTGGGGTACAGGTCTCCCTCCTCTCCTGAAGGTGCTGAATCTCACTGGGTTATTGGGTAACCCTCCACTGCAGAAGGTGCTGACTCTCACTGGAGTACAGAGACCGCTCCATTCCGGAAGGTGCTCACTCTCACTGGGGTACAGGTCCCCCTCCTCTCCTGAAGGTGCTGACTCTCACTGGGGTACAGGTCCCCCTCCTCTCCTGATGGCGCTGACTCTCACTGGGGTACAGGGTCCCCCTTCTCGACTGAAGGTGCTGACTCTCACTGGGGTACAGGTCCTCCTTCACTCCAGAAGGTCCCAACTCTCACTGGAGTTCAGGGACCAACTCCTCAACTGAAGGTGCTGACTCTCACTGGGGTACAGGACCCCCTCCTCTCCTGAAGGTGCTGACTCTCACTGGGGTACAGGTCCCCCTCCTCTCCTGAAGGTGCTGACTCTCACTGGGGTACAGGACCCCCTCCTCTCCTGAAGGTGCTGACTCTCACTGGGGTACAGGTCCCCATCCTCTCCTGATGGCGCTGACTCTCACTGGGGTACAGGTCCCCCTCCTCTGCTGAAAGTGCTGACTCTCACTGGGGTACAGGACACACTCCTCTCCTGAAGGTGCTGACTCTCACTGGGGTACAGGTCCCCCTCCTCTCCTGAAGGTGCTGACTCTCACTGGGGTACAGGACCCCCTCCTCTCCTGAAGGTGCTGACTCTCACTGGGGTACAGGTCCCCCTCCTCTCCTGATGGCGCTGACTCTCACTGGGGTACAGGTCCCCCTCCTCTCCTGAAGGTGCTGACTCTCACTGGGGTACAGGACACACTCCTCTCCTGAAGGTGCTGACTCTCACTGGGGTACAGGGTCCCCCTCCTCTCCTGAAGGTGCTGAGACTCACTGGAGTACTGAGACCGCTCCATTCCTGAAGGTGCTCACTCTCACTGGGGTACAGGTCCCCTTCCTCTCCTGATGGCGCTGACTCTCACTGGGGTACAGGTCCCCTCTCCTCTCCTGAAGGTGCTGACTCTCACTCAGGAAAAGGTCCCCCTCCTGTCTTGAAGGTGCAGAATCTCACTGGGGTACAGGGTCCCCCTTCTCTACTGAAGGTGCTGACACTCACTGGGGTACAGCGACTCCCTCCTCACCTGAAGGTGCTGACTCTCACTGGGGTACAGGTCCTCCTCCACTCCAGAAGGTCCCGACCCTCACTGGGGTACAGGGACCAACTCGTCAACTGAAGGTGCTGACTCTCACTGGGGTACAGGTCCCCCTCCTCTCCTGAAGGTGCTGACTCTCACTGGGGTACAGGACCCCCTCCTCTCCTGAAGGTGCTGACTCTCACTGGGGTACAGGGTCCCCCTCCTCTCCTGAAGGTGCTGACTCGTACTGGGGTACAGGTCCCCCTGGTCTCCTGAAGGTGCTGACTCTCACTGGGGTACAGGTCCCCTTCCTCTCCTGAAGGTGCTGACTCTCACTGGGGTACAGGGTCACCCTCCTCTCCTGGAGGTGCTGACTCACACTGGGGTAAAGGTCCCCTTCCTCTCCTGAAGGTGCTGACTCTCACTGGGGTACAGGTCCCCCTCCTCTCCTGAAGGTGCTGACTCTCACTGGGATACAGGTCCCCATCTTCCTGATGGTCCTGACTCTCACTGGGTTTCAGGGTCCCCCTCATCTCCGGCAGGTTCTGACTCTCAATTAGTTACAGGTCCCCCTCTTCTCCTGAAGGTGCTGACTCTCACTGGGGTACAGGACCCCTCCTCTCCTGACCGTGCTGTTTCTCATTGGGTAACAGGGTCAACCCCCTCTCCTGAAGGTGCTGACACTCATTGGGGTACAGGGTCCGCCTCCTCTCCTGAAGGTGCTGATTCTCACTGGGGTACATGTCCCCATGTTCTCCTGAAGGTGCTGAATCTCACTGGGGTACAGGTCCCAATGTTCTCCTGAAGTTGCCGACTCTCACTGGGGTATAGGTCCCCATGTTCTCCTGAAGGTGCTGACTCTCACTGGGGTTCAGTTTCCCTCCTCTCCTGAAGGTGCTGACTCTCAATGGGGTACAGGATCCCCTCCTCTCCTGAAGGTGCTGACTCTCACTGGGGTACAGGGTCCACCTCCTCTCCTGAAGGTGCTGACTCTCACTGGGGTACAGGGTCCCGCTCCTCTCCTGAAGGTGCTGACTCTCACTGGGGTACAGGTCCCCCTCATCTCCTGATGGTGCTGACAATCACTGGGGTATGGGGTCCCCCTCCTCTCTTGAAGGTGCTGTCTCTCACTGGGTACAGGTCCCCCTCCTCGCCTGAATGTGCGGACTCTCACTGGGGTACAGGGTCCCCCTTATCTGCTGATGTTGCTGACTCTCACTGGGGTACAGGGTCCCCCTTATCTGCTGAAGGTGCTGACTCTCACTGGGGTACAGGTCCACCTCCTCTTCTGAAGCTGCTGACTCTCACTAGGGTACAGCTACCCCTCCTCTCCTAAATGTGCTGACTCTCACTGGGGAACAGGTCCCCCAACTCTCCTGAAGGTGGTGACGCTCATTGGGGTACAGTGTCATCTTCCTCTCCTGAAGGTGCTGAATCACACTGGGGTACAGGTCTCCCTCCTCTCCTGAAGGTGCTGACACTCACTCAGGTAAAGGTCCCCCTCCTGTCTTGAAGGTGCTGATTCTCACTGGTGTACAGGTCCCCCTCCTCTCCGGAAGGTGCTGACTCTCACTGGGGTACAGGTCCCCCTCCTCTCCTGACGGAACTGACTCTCACTGGGGTACAGGGTCCCCCTACGCTCCTCAAGGTGCTGACTGTCACTGGGGTACAGGGTCCCCCTCCTCCCCTGAAGGTGCTGACTCTCACTGGGGTACAGGGTCCCCCTCCTCCCCTGAAGGTGCTGACTCTCACTGGGGTACAGGTCCCCCTCTTCCTGAAGGTGCTGAATCTCACTGGGGTACAGGTCCCCCTCCTCTCCTGAAGGTGCTGACTCTCACTGGGGTACAGGTCTCCCTCCTCTCCTGAAAGTGCTGAATCTCACTGGGTTATTGGGTAACCCTCCACTGCAGAAGGTGCTGACTCTCACTGGGGTACAGAGACCGCTCCATTACTGAAGGTGCTCACTCTAACTGGGGTACAGGGACCCCCTCCTCTCCTGATGGCGCTGACTCTCACTGGGGTACAGGTCCCCCTCCTCTCCTGAAGGTGCTGACTCTCACTGGCGTACAGGTCCCCCTTCTCTCCTGATGGCGCTGACTCTCACTGGGGTACAGGTCCCCCTCCTCTCCTGATGGCGCTGACTCTCACTGGGGTACAGGTCCCCCTCCTCTCCTGATGGCGCTGACTCTCACTGGAGTACAGGGTCCCCCTCCTGTCTTGAAGGTGCTGATTCTCACTGGGGTACAGGTCCCCCTCCTCTCCTGAAGGTGCTGAATCACAATGGGGTACAGGTCCCCCTCCTCTCCTGAAGGTGCTGAATCTCACTGGCGTACAGCTCCCCCTCCTCTCCTGAAGGTGCTGACTCTCGCTGGGGTACAGGGTCCCCCTACGCTCCTCAAGGTGCTGACTGTCACTGTGATACAGGTCCCCCTCCTCTCCTGAAGGTGCTGACTCTCACTGGGGTACAGGGTCCCCCTCCTCTCCTGAAGATGCTGACTCTCACTGGGGTACAGGTCACCCTCTTCCTGAAGGTGCTGAATCTCACTGGGCTACAGGTTCCCTCCTCTCCTGAAGGTGCTGACTCTCACTGGGGTACAGAGACCGCTCCATTCCTGAAGGTGCTCACTCTCACTGGGGTACAGGTCCCCCTCCTCTCCTGATGGCGCTGACTCTCACTGGAGTACAGGTCCCCCTCCTCTCCTGAAGGTGCTGAATCTCACTGGGGTACAGGGTCCCCCTTCTCTACTGAAGGTGCTGACTCTCACTGGGGTAGAGGTCCCCCACCTCTCCTGAAGGTGCTGACTCTCACGGGGGTACAGCGACTCCCTCCTCACCTGAAGGTGCTGACTCTCACTGGGGTACAGCTCCTCCTCCACTCCAGAAGGACCCGACTCTCACTGGGGTACAGGGACCAACTCCTCAACTGAAGTTGCTGACTCTCACTGGGGTACAGGGTCCTCCTCCTCTCCTGAAGGTGCTGACTCTCACTGGGGTACAGGTCCCCCTCCTCTCCTGAAGGTGCTGACTCTCACTGGGGTACAGGTCCCCCCCCGCTCCTGAAGGTGCTGACTCTCACTGGGGTACAGGTCCCCCTCCTCTCCTGATGGCGCTGAATCACACTGGGGTACAGCTCTCCCTCCTCTCCTGAAGGTGCTGACTCTCACTGGGGTACAGGTCCCCCTCCTCTCCTGAAGGAGCTGACTCTCACTGGGGTATAGGTCCCCCTCCTCTCCTGAAGGTGCTGACTCTCACTGGGGTACAGGTCCCCCTCCTCTCCTGACGGAACTGACTCTCACTTGGGTACAGGTCCCCCTCCTCTCCAGAAGGTGCTGGCTCTCACTGGGGTACAGGGTCCCCCTCCTCTCCTGAAGGTGCTGACTCTCACTGGGGTACAGGGTCCCCCTCCTCTTCCTGAAGGTGCTGAATCTCACTGGGGTACAGGTCCCCCTCCTCTCCTGAAGGTGCTGACTCTCACTGGGGTACAGGTCTCCCTCCTCTCCTGAAGGAGCTGACTCTCAATCAGGTAAATTTCCCCTTCCTCACTTGAAGGTGATGAATCTCACTGGGTTATTGGGTAACCCTCCACTGCAGAAGGTGCTGACTCTTACTGGAGTACTGAGACCGCTCCATTCCTGAAGGTGCTCACTCTCACTGGGGTACAGGTCCCCCTCCTCTCCTGATGGCGCTGACTCTCACTGGGGTACAGGTCTCCTCTCCTCTCCTGAAGGTGCTGACTCTCACTCAGGAAAAGGTCCCCCTCCTGTCTTGAAGGTGCAGAATCTCACTGGGGTACAGGGTCCCCCTTCTCTACTGAAGGTGCTGACACTCACTGGGGTACAGCGACTCCCTCCTCACCTGAAGGTGCTGACTCTCACTGGGGTACAGGTCCCCCTCCTCTCCTGATGGCGCTGACTCTCACTGGGGTACAGGTCCTCCTCCACTCCAGAAGGTCCCGACCCTCACTGGGGTACAGGGACCAACTCCTCTCCTGAAGGTGCTGACTCTCACTGGGGTACAGGTTCCCCTCCTCTCCTGAAGGTGCTGACTCTCACTGGGGTACAGGACCCCCTCCTCTCCTGAAGGTGCTAACTCTCACTGGGGTACAGGTCCCCTTCCTCTCCTGATGGCGCTGACTCTCACTGGGGTACAAGTCCTCCCCTCTCCTGAAGGTGCTGAATCTCACTGGGTTATTGGGTAACCCTCCACTGCAGAAGGTGCTGACTCTCACTGGAGTACAGAGACCGCTCCATTACTGAAGGTGCTGACTCTCACTGGGGTACAGATCCCCCTTCTCTCCTGATGGCGCTGACTCTCACTGGGGTACAGGTCCCCCTCCTCTCCTGATGGCGCTGACTCTCACTGGGGTACAGGTCCCCCTCCTCTCCTGATGGCGCTGACACTCACTCAGGAAAAGGACCCCTCCTGTCTTGAAGGTGCTGACTCTCACTGGGGTACAGGTCCCCCACCTCTCCTGAAGGTGCTGACTCTCACTGGGGTACAGCGACTCCCTCCTCACCTGAAGGTGCAGACTCTCACTGGGGTACAGGTCCTCCTCCACTCCAGAAGGTTCCGACTCTCACTGGGGTACAGGGACCAACTCCTAAACTGAAGGTGCTGAGTCTCACTGGGGTACAGGGTCACCCTCCTCTCCTGAAGGTGCTGACTCTCACTGGGGCACAGTTCCCCCTCCTCTCCTGAAGGCGCTGACTCTCACTGGGGTACAGGGTCCCCCTTCTCTACTGAAGGTGCTGACTCTCACTGGGGTACAGGTCCCCCACCTCTCCTGAAGGTGCTGACTCTCACTGGGGTACAGCTCCTCCTCCACTCCAGAAGGTCCCGACTCTCACTGGGGTACAGGGACCAACTCCTCAACTGAAGGTGCTGACTCTCACTGGGGTACAGGGTCCTCCTCCTCTCCTGAAGGTGCTGACTCTCACTGGGGTACAGGTCCCCCTCCGCTCCTGAAGGTGCTGACTCTCACTGGGGTATAGGTCCCCCTCCTCTCCTGATGGCGCTGAATCACACTGGGGTACAGGTCTCCCTCCTCTCCTGAAGGAGCTGACTCTCACTGGGGTACAGGTCCCCCTCCTCTCCTGAAGGTGCTGACTCTCACTGGGGCACAGGTCCCCCTCCTCTCCTGACGGAACTGACTCTCACTTGGGTACAGGTCCCCCTCCTCTCCAGAAGGTGCTGGCTCTCACTGGGGTACAGGGTCCCCCTCCTCTCCTGAAGGTGCTGAATCTCACTGGGGTACAGGTCCCCCTCCTCTCCTGAAGGTGCTGACTCTCACTGGGGTACTGAGACCGCTCCATTCCTGAAGGTGCTCACTCTCACTGGGGTACAGGTCCCCCTCCTCTCCTGATGGCGCTGACTCTCACTGGGGTACAGGTCTCCTCTCCTCTCCTGAAGGTGCTGACTCTCACTCAGGAAAAGGTCCCCCTCCTGTCTAGAAGGTGCAGAATCTCACTGGGGTACAGGGTCCCCCTTCTCTACTGAAGGTGCTGACACTCACTGGGGTACAGCGACTCCCTCCTCACCTGAAGGTGCTGACTCTCACTGGGGTACAGGTCCCCCTCCTCTCCTGATGGCACTGACTCTCACTGGGGTACAGGTCCTCCTCCACTCCAGAAGGTCCCGACCCTCACTGGGGTACAGGGACCAACTCCTCTCCTGAAGGTGCTGACTCTCACTGGGGTACAGGTCCCCCTCCTCTCCTGAAGGTGCTGACTCTCACTGGGGTACAGGACCCCCTCCTCTCCTGAAGGTGCTGACTCTCACTGGGGTACAGGTCCACCTCCTCTCCTGATGGCGCTGACACTCACTGGGGTACAGGTCCCCCTCCTCTCCTGATGGCGCTGACTCTCACTGGGGTACAGGTCCCCCTCCTCTCCTGATGGCGCTGACTCTCACTCAGGAAAAGGTCCCCCTCCTGTCTTGAAGGTGCTGACTCTCACTGGGGTACAGGTCCCCCACCTCTCCTGAAGGTGCTGACTCTCACTGGGGTACAGCGACACCCTCCTCACCTGAAGGTGCTGACTCTCACTGGGGTACAGGTCCTCCTCCACTCCAGAAGGTTCCGACTCTCACTGGGGTACAGGGACCAACTCCTAAACTGAAGGTGCTGAGTCTCACTGGGGTACAGGGTCACCCTCCTCTCCTGAAGGTGCTGAATCTCACTGTGGTACAGTTCCCCCTCCTCTCCTGAAGGCGCTGACTCACTGGGGCACAGTTCCCCCTCCTCTCCTGAAGGCGCTGACTCTCACTGGGGCACAGGGTCCCCTCCTCTCCTGAAGGTGCTGACTCTCACTGGGGTACAGGTCCACCTCCTCTCCTGAAGGTGCTGACTCTCACTGGGGTACAGGTCCCCCTCCTGTCCTGAAGGTGCTGACTCTCACTGGGGTACAGGGTCCCCCTCCTCTCCTGAAGGTGCTGACTCTCACTGGGTTACAGGTCCCCCCTTCCTGAAGGTCCTTACTCTCACTGGGTTACAGGTCCCCCCTTCCTGAAGGTGCTGACTTTCACTGGGGTACAGGGACCCCCTCATCTCCTGAAGGTTCTGACTCTCAATTAGTTTCAGCGACCGTCCTCTCCTGAAGGTGCTGACTCTCACTGGGTTACAGGTCCCCCTCCTCTCCTGAAGGTGCTGTCTCTCTCTGGGGAACAGGGTCCCCCTCCTCTCCTGAAGGTGCTGACTCTCACTGGGGTACAGGTCCACCTCCTCTCCTGAAGATGCTGACTCTCACCGTGTTACAGGGACCGCCTCCTCGCCTGAAGGTGCTGACTCTCACTGGGGTTCAGGACCCACTCCTCTCCTGATGGCGCTGACTCTCACTGGGGTACAAATCTCCCTCCTCTCCTGAAGGTGCAGACTCTCACTCAGGTAAAGGTCCCCGTCCTGTCTTGAAGGTGCTGATACTCACTGGGGTACAGGTCCCCCTCCTCTCCTCAAGGTGCTGACTCTCACTGGGGTACCGGGTCCCCCTCCTCTCCTCAAGGTGCTGACTCTCACTGGGGTACAGGTCCCCCTCCTCTCCTGAAGGTGCTGACTCTCAATGGGGTACAGGTCCCCCTCCTCTCCTGAAGGTGCTGACTCTCACTGGGGTACAGGTCCCCCTCCTCTCCTGAAGGTGCTGACTCTCACTGGGGTACAGGTCCCCCTCCTCTCCTGTAGGTGCTGTACCTCAATGGGGTACAGGTCCCCCTCCTCTCCTGATGGTGCTGTATCTCAATGGGGTACAGGACCCCCTCCTCTCCTGAAGGTGCTGACTCTCACTCATGAAAAGGTCCCCCTCCTGTCTTGAAGGTGCTGATTCTCACTGGGGCATAGGACCCCCTCCTCTCCTGAAGGCGCTGACTCTCACTGGGGCACAAGGTCCCCTTCCTCTCCTGAAGGTGCTGACTCTCACAAGGGTACAGGGTCCCCCTCCTTTCCTGAAGGTGCTGACTCTCACTGGGGTACAGGTACCCCTCCTCTCCTGAAGATTCTGACTCTCACTGGGGTACAGGTCCCCCTCCTCTCCTGAAAGTGCTGACTCTCACTGGGATACAGGTCCCCCTCCTTTCCTGAAGGTGCTGACTCTCACTGGGGTACAGGTCCCCCTCCTCTCCTGAAGGTGCTGGCTCTCACTGGGATACAGCTCTCCCTCCTCTCCTGAAGGTGCTGACTCTCACTGGGGTACAGGGTCCCCCTCCTCTCCTGAAGGTGCTGACTCTCACTGGGGTACAGGGTCCCCCATCAACTCCTGAAGGTTCTGACTCTCAATTAGTTACAGGACACCCTCGTCTCCTGAAGGTGCTGACTCTCACCGGGTTACAGCTCCTTCTCCTATCCTGAAGGTGCTGACTCTCACTGGGGTACAGGGTCCCCCTCCTCTCCTGAAGGTGCAGACTCTCACTGGGGAACAGGGTCCCCCTCCTCTCCTGAAGGTGCTGACTCTCACAGGGGTACAGTTCCCCCTCCTCTCCTGAAGGTGCTGACTCTCACTGGGGTACAGGGTCCCCCTCCTCTCCTGAAGGTGCTGACTCTCACTGGGGTACAGGGTCCCCCTCCTCTCCTGAAGATGCTGACTCTCACTGGGGTACAGTTCCCCCTCCTCTCCTGAAGGTGCTGACTCTCACTGGGGAACAGGGTCCCCCTCCTCTCCTGAAGGTGCTGACTCTCGCGGGCTACAGGTCCCCCTCCTGTCCTGAAGGTCCTGACTCTCACTGGGGTAAAGGTCCCCCTCCTCTCCTGAAGGTGCAGACTCTCACTGGGGAACAGGGTCCCCCTCCTCTTCTCAAGGTTCTGACTCTCAATTAGTTACAGGTCCCCCTCCTCTCCTGAAGGTGCTGACTCTCACTGGGGTACAGGTCCTCCTCCTCTCCTGAAGGTGCTGACTCTCACTCACGAAAAGGTCCCGCTCCTGTCTAGAAGGTGCTGATTCTCACTGGGGTACAGGTCCCCTTCCTCTCTTGAAGGTACTGACTCTCACTGGGGTACAGGTCCCCCTCCTCTCCTGAAGGTGCTGACTCTCACTGGGATACAGGTCCCCCTCCTTTCCTGAAGGTGCTGACTCTCACTGGGGTACATTGTGCCCCTCCTCTCCTGAAGGTGCTGACTCTCACTGGGGTACAGGTCCCCCTCCTCTCCTGAAGGTTCTGACTCTCACTGGGGTACAGGTCCCCCTCCTCTCCTGAAGGTGCTGGCTCTCACTGGGATACAGCTCTCCCTCCTCTCCTGAAGGTGCTGACTGTCACTGGGGTACAGGGTCCCCCTCCTCTCCTGAAGGTGCTGACTCTCACTGGGGTACAGGTCCTCCTCCACTCCAGAAGGTTCCGACTCTCACTGGGGTACAGGGACCAACTCCTAAACTGAAGGTGCTGAGTCTCACTGGGGTACAGGGTCACCCTCCTCTCCTGAAGGTGCTGAATCTCACTGTGGTACAGTTCCCCCTCCTCTCCTGAAGGCGCTGACTCTCACTGGGGCACAGTTCCCCCTCCTCTCCTGAAGGCGCTGACTCTCACTGGGGCACAGGGTCCCCTCCTCTCCTGAAGGTGCTGACTCTCACTGGGGTACAGGTCCACCTCCTCTCCTGAAGGTGCTGACTCTCACTGGGGTACAGGTCCCCCTCCTGTCCTGAAGGTGCTGACTCTCACTGGGGTACAGGGTCCCCCTCCTCTCCTGAAGGTGCTGACTCTCACTGGGTTACAGGTCCCCCCTTCCTGAAGGTCCTTACTCTCACTGGGTTACAGGTCCCCCCTTCCTGAAGGTGCTGACTTTCACTGGGGTACAGGGACCCCCTCATCTCCTGAAGGTTCTGACTCTCAATTAGTTTCAGCGACCGTCCTCTCCTGAAGGTGCTGACTCTCACTGGGTTACAGGTCCCCCTCCTCTCCTGAAGGTGCTGACTCTCTCTGGGGAACAGGGTCCCCCTCCTCTCCTGAAGGTGCTGACTCTCACTGGGGTACAGGTCCACCTCCTCTCCTGAAGATGCTGACTCTCACCGGGTTACAGGGACCGCCTCCTCGCCTGAAGGTGCTGACTCTCACTGGGGTTCAGGACCCACTCCTCTCCTGATGGCGCTGACTCTCACTGGGGTACAAATCTCCCTCCTCTCCTGAAGGTGCAGACTCTCACTCAGGTAAAGGTCCCCGTCCTGTCTTGAAGGTGCTGATACTCACTGGGGTACAGGTCCCCCTCCTCTCCTCAAGGTGCTGACTCTCACTGGGGTACCGGGTCCCCCTCCTCTCCTCAAGGTGCTGACTCTCACTGGGGTACAGGTCCCCCTCCTCTCCTGAAGGTGCTGACTCTCAATGGGGTACAGGTCCCCCTCCTCTCCTGAAGGTGCTGACTCTCACTGGGGTACAGGTCCCCCTCCTCTCCTGAAGGTGCTGACTCTCACTGGGGTACAGGTCCCCCTCCTCTCCTGTAGGTGCTGTACCTCAATGGGGTACAGGTCCCCCTCCTCTCCTGATGGTGCTGTATCTCAATGGGGTACAGGACCCCCTCCTCTCCTGAAGGTGCTGACTCTCACTCATGAAAAGGTCCCCCTCCTGTCTTGAAGGTGCTGATTCTCACTGGGGCATAGGACCCCCTCCTCTCCTGAAGGCGCTGACTCTCACTGGGGCACAAGGTCCCCTTCCTCTCCTGAAGGTGCTGACTCTCACAAGGGTACAGGGTCCCCCTCCTTTCCTGAAGGTGCTGACTCTCACTGGGGTACAGGTCCCCCTCCTCTCCTGAAGATTCTGACTCTCACTGGGGTACAGGTCCCCCTCCTCTCCTGAAAGTGCTGACTCTCACTGGGATACAGGTCCCCCTCCTTTCCTGAAGGTGCTGACTCTCACTGGGGTACAGGTCCCCCGCCACTCCTCAAGGTGCTGACTCTCACTGTGGTAAAGGTCCCCCTCCTCTCCTGAAGGTGCTGACTCTCACTGGGCGACAGGGTCCTCCTCCTCTCCTGAAGGTGCTGACTCTCACTGGGGTACAAAATCCCCCTCCTCTCCTGAAGGTGCTGACTCTCAGTGTGGTACAGGTCCCCCTCCTCCACTGAAAATGCTGACTCTCACAAGGGTAGAAGGTCTCCCTCCTCTCCTGAAGGTGCTGACTCACATTGGGGTACAGGTCTCCCTCCTCTCCTGAAGGTGCTGACTCTCACTGGGGTACAGGACCCCCTCCTCTCCTGAAGGTGCTGACTCTCACTGGGGTACAGGGTCCCCCTCCTCTCCTGAAGGTGCTGACTCTCACAGGGGTACAGGGTCCCCCTCCTCTCCTGAAGGTGCTGACTCTCACTGGGTTACAGGGTCCCCCTCCACTCCTGAAGGTGCTGACTCTCACTCAGGAAAAGGTCCGTCCTCTGTCTAGAAGGTGCTGATTCTCACTGGGGTACAGGGTCCCCTCCTCTCCTGAAGGTGCTGACTCTCGCTGGGCTACAGGTCCCCCTCTTGTCCTGAAGGTCCTGACTCTCACTGGGGTACAGTTCCCCCTCCTCTCCTGAAGGTGCTGACTCTCACTGGGGAACAGGGTCCCCCTCCTCTCCTGAAGGTGCTGACTCTCGCGGGCTACAGGTCCCCCTCCTGTCCTGAAGGTCCTGACTCTCACTGGGGTAAAGGTCCCCCTCCTCTCCTGAAGGTGCAGACTCTCACTGGGGAACAGGGTCCCCCTCCTCTTCTCAAGGTTCTGACTCTCAATTAGTTACAGGTCCCCCTCCTCTCCTGAAGGTGCTGACTCTCACTGGGGTACAGGTCCTCCTCCTCTCCTGAAGGTGCTGACTCTCACTCACGAAAAGGTCCCGCTCCTGTCTAGAAGGTGCTGATTCTCACTGGGGTACAGGTCCCCTTCCTCTCTTGAAGGTACTGACTCTCACTGGGGTACAGGTCCCCCTCCTCTCCTGAAGGTGCTGACTCTCACTGGGATACAGGTCCCCCTCCTTTCCTGAAGGTGCTGACTCTCACTGGGGTACATTGTGCCCCTCCTCTCCTGAAGGTGCTGACTCTCACTGGGGTACAGGTCCCCCTCCTCTCCTGAAGGTTCTGACTCTCACTGGGGTACAGGTCCCCCTCCTCTCCTGAAGGTGCTGGCTCTCACTGGGATACAGCTCTCCCTCCTCTCCTGAAGGTGCTGACTGTCACTGGGGTACAGGGTCCCCCTCCTCTCCTGAAGGTGCTGACTCTCACTGGGGTACAGGTCCTCCTCCACTCCAGAAGGTTCCGACTCTCACTGGGGTACAGGGACCAACTCCTAAACTGAAGGTGCTGAGTCTCACTGGGGTACAGGGTCACCCTCCTCTCCTGAAGGTGCTGAATCTCACTGTGGTACAGTTCCCCCTCCTCTCCTGAAGGCGCTGACTCTCACTGGGGCACAGTTCCCCCTCCTCTCCTGAAGGCGCTGACTCTCACTGGGGCACAGGGTCCCCTCCTCTCCTGAAGGTGCTGACTCTCACTGGGGTACAGGTCCACCTCCTCTCCTGAAGGTGCTGACTCTCACTGGGGTACAGGTCCCCCTCCTGTCCTGAAGGTGCTGACTCTCACTGGGGTACAGGGTCCCCCTCCTCTCCTGAAGGTGCTGACTCTCACTGGGTTACAGGTCCCCCCTTCCTGAAGGTCCTTACTCTCACTGGGTTACAGGTCCCCCCTTCCTGAAGGTGCTGACTTTCACTGGGGTACAGGGACCCCCTCATCTCCTGAAGGTTCTGACTCTCAATTAGTTTCAGCGACCGTCCTCTCCTGAAGGTGCTGACTCTCACTGGGTTACAGGTCCCCCTCCTCTCCTGAAGGTGCTGACTCTCTCTGGGGAACAGGGTCCCCCTCCTCTCCTGAAGGTGCTGACTCTCACTGGGGTACAGGTCCACCTCCTCTCCTGAAGATGCTGACTCTCACCGGGTTACAGGGACCGCCTCCTCGCCTGAAGGTGCTGACTCTCACTGGGGTTCAGGACCCACTCCTCTCCTGATGGCGCTGACTCTCACTGGGGTACAAATCTCCCTCCTCTCCTGAAGGTGCAGACTCTCACTCAGGTAAAGGTCCCCGTCCTGTCTTGAAGGTGCTGATACTCACTGGGGTACAGGTCCCCCTCCTCTCCTCAAGGTGCTGACTCTCACTGGGGTACCGGGTCCCCCTCCTCTCCTCAAGGTGCTGACTCTCACTGGGGTACAGGTCCCCCTCCTCTCCTGAAGGTGCTGACTCTCAATGGGGTACAGGTCCCCCTCCTCTCCTGAAGGTGCTGACTCTCACTGGGGTACAGGTCCCCCTCCTCTCCTGAAGGTGCTGACTCTCACTGGGGTACAGGTCCCCCTCCTCTCCTGTAGGTGCTGTACCTCAATGGGGTACAGGTCCCCCTCCTCTCCTGATGGTGCTGTATCTCAATGGGGTACAGGACCCCCTCCTCTCCTGAAGGTGCTGACTCTCACTCATGAAAAGGTCCCCCTCCTGTCTTGAAGGTGCTGATTCTCACTGGGGCATAGGACCCCCTCCTCTCCTGAAGGCGCTGACTCTCACTGGGGCACAAGGTCCCCTTCCTCTCCTGAAGGTGCTGACTCTCACAAGGGTACAGGGTCCCCCTCCTTTCCTGAAGGTGCTGACTCTCACTGGGGTACAGGTCCCCCTCCTCTCCTGAAGATTCTGACTCTCACTGGGGTACAGGTCCCCCTCCTCTCCTGAAAGTGCTGACTCTCACTGGGATACAGGTCCCCCTCCTTTCCTGAAGGTGCTGACTCTCACTGGGGTACAGGTCCCCCGCCACTCCTCAAGGTGCTGACTCTCACTGTGGTAAAGGTCCCCCTCCTCTCCTGAAGGTGCTGACTCTCACTGGGCGACAGGGTCCTCCTCCTCTCCTGAAGGTGCTGACTCTCACTGGGGTACAAAATCCCCCTCCTCTCCTGAAGGTGCTGACTCTCAGTGTGGTACAGGTCCCCCTCCTCCACTGAAAATGCTGACTCTCACAAGGGTAGAAGGTCTCCCTCCTCTCCTGAAGGTGCTGACTCACATTGGGGTACAGGTCTCCCTCCTCTCCTGAAGGTGCTGACTCTCACTGGGGTACAGGACCCCCTCCTCTCCTGAAGGTGCTGACTCTCACTGGGGTACAGGGTCCCCCTCCTCTCCTGAAGGTGCTGACTCTCACAGGGGTACAGGGTCCCCCTCCTCTCCTGAAGGTGCTGACTCTCACTGGGTTACAGGGTCCCCCTCCACTCCTGAAGGTGCTGACTCTCACTCAGGAAAAGGTCCGTCCTCTGTCTAGAAGGTGCTGATTCTCACTGGGGTACAGGGTCCCCTCCTCTCCTGAAGGTGCTGACTCTCGCTGGGCTACAGGTCCCCCTCCTGTCCTGAAGGTCCTGACTCTCACTGGGGTACAGGTCCCCCTCCTCTCCTGAAGGTGCAGACTCTCACTGGGGAACAGTGTCCCCCTCCTCTTCTAAATGTTCTGACGCTCAATTAGTTACAGGTCCCCCTCCTCTCCTGAAGGTGCTGACTCTCACTGGGGTACAGGTCCCCTCCTCTCCTGAAGGTGCTGATTCTCACTGGGGTACAGGACCCCCTCCCCTCCTGAAGGTGCTGACACTCACTGGGGTACAGGTCCTCCTCCTCTCCTGAAGGTTCTGACTCTCACTGGGGTACAGGACCCCTCCTCTCCTGAAGGTGCTGACTCTCACTGGGGTACAGGGTCCCCCATCATCTCCTGAAGGTTCTGACTCTCAATTAGTTACAGGACACCCTCGTCTCCTGAAGGTGCTGACTCTCACCGGGTTACAGGTCCCTCTCCTATCCTGAAGGTGCTGACTCTCACTGGGGTACAGGGTCTCCCTCCTCCCCTGAAGGTGCTGAAACTCACTGGGGTACAGGTCCCCCGCCACTCCTCAAGGTGCTGACTCTCACTGTGGTAAAGGTCCCCCTCCTCTCCTGAAGGTGCTGACTCTCACTCAGGTAAAGGTCACCCTCCTGTCTTGAAGGTGCTGACTCTCACTGGGAAACAGGGTCCCCCTCCTCTCCTGAAGGTGCTGAATCTAATTGGGAAACAGGTCCCCCTCCTCTCCTGAAGGTGCTGACTCTCACTAGGGTACAGGTCCCCCTCCTCTCCTGAAGGTGCTGTATCTCAAAGGGGTACAGGTCCCCCTCCTCTCCTGATGGTGCTGTATCTCAATGGGGTACAGGACCCCCTCCTCTCCTGAAGGTGCTGACTCTCACTCATGAAAAGGTCCCCCTCCTGTCTTGAAGGTGCTGATTCTCACTGGGGCATAGGACCCCCTCCTCTCCTGAAGGCGCTGACTCTCACTGGGGCACAAGGTCCCCTTCCTCTCCTGAAGGTGCTGACTCTCACTGGGGTACAGGTCCCCCTCCTCTCCTGAAGGTTCTGACTCTCACTGGGGTACAGGACCCCTCCTCTCCTGAAGGTGCTGACTCTCACTGGGATACAGGTCCCTCTCCTTTCCTGAAGGTGCTGACTCTCACTGGGGTACAGGTCCCCCTCCTCTCCTGAAGGTGCTGACTCTCACTGGGATACAGCTCTCCCTCCTCTCCTGAAGGTGCTGACTCTCACTGGGATACAGGTCCCCCTCCTCTCCTGAAGGTGCTGACTCTCACTGGGGTACAGGGTCCCCCATCATCTCCTGAAGGTTCTGACTCTCAATTAGTTAGAGGACACCCTCGTCTCCTGAAGGTGCTGACTCTCACCGGGTTACAGGTCCCTCTCCTATCCTGAAGGTGCTGACTCTCACTGGGGTACAGGGTCCCCCTCCTCTCCTGAAGGTGCAGACTCTCACTGGGGAACAGGGACCCCTCCTCTCCTGAAGGTGCTGACTCTCACAGGGGTACAGTTCCCCCTCCTCTCCTGAAGGTGCTGACTCTCACTGGGGTACAGGGTCCCCCTCCTCTCCTGAAGGTGCTGATTCTCACTGGGATACAGGACTCCCACCTCTCCTGAAGGTGCTGACTCTCACTGGGGTACAGGACCCCCTCCTCTCCTGAAGGTGCTGACACTCACTGGGGTACAGGTCCTCCTCCTCTCCTGAAGGTCCTGACTCTCACTGGGTTACAGGGTCGCCCATCATCTCCTGAAGGTTCTGACTCTCAATTAGTTACAGGTCCCCCTCCTCTCTTGAAGGTGCTGACTCTCACCAGGTTACAGGTCCCCCTCCGCTCCCTAAGGTGCTGACTCTCACTGGGGTACAGGGTCTCCCTCCTCCCCTGAAGGTGCTGAATCTCACTGGGGTCCATGTCCCCCTCCTCTCCTGAAGTTCTGACTCTCACTGGGTTACAGTGTCCCCCATCATCTCCTGAAGGTTCTGACTCTCAATTAGTTACAGGACACCCTCCTCTCTTGAAGGTGCTGATTCTCACTGGGATACAGGACTCCCACCTCTCCTGAAGGTGCTGACTCTCACTGTGGTACAGGTCCCCCTCTTCTCCTGAAGGTGCTGACTCTCACTCAGGTAAAGGTCACCCTCCTGTCTTGAAGGTGCTGACTCTCACTGGGAAACAGGGTCCCCCTCCTCTCCTGAAGGTGCTGAATCTAATTGGGGTACAGGTCCCCCTCCTCTCCTGAAGGTGCTGACTCTCACTGGGGTACAGGTCCCCCTCCTCTCCTGAAGGTGCTGTATCTCAATGGGGTACAGGTCCCCCTCCTCTCCTGATGGTGCTGTATCTCAATGGGGTACAGGACCCCCTCCTCTCCTGAAGGTGCTGACTCTCACTCATGAAAAGGTCGCCCTCCTGTCTTGAAGGTGCTGATTCTCACTGGGGCATAGGACCCCCTCCTCTCCTGAAGGCGCTGACTCTCACTGGGGCACAAGGTCCCCTTCCTCTCCTGAAGGTGCTGACTCTCACAAGGGTACAGGGTCCCCCTCCTTTCCTGAAGGTGCTGACTCTCACTGGGGTACAGGTCCCCCTCCTCTCCTGAAGGTTCTGACTCTCACTGGGGTACAGGACCCCTCCTCTCCTGAAGGTGCTGACTCTCACTGGGATACAGGTCCCCCTCCTTTCCTGAAGGTGCTGACTCTCACTGGGGTACAGGTCCCCCTCCTCTCCTGAAGGTGCTGACTCTCACTGGGGAACAGGGTCCCCCTCCTCTTCTTAATGTTCTGACGCTCAATTAGTTACAGGTCCCCCTCCTCTCCTGAAGGTGCTGACTCTCACTGTGGTACAGGTCCCCCTCCTCTCCTGAAGGTGCTGACTCTCACTGGGCGACAGGGTCCTCCTCCTCTCCTGAAGGTGCTGACTCTCACTGGGGTACAAGGTCCCCCTCCTCTCCTGAAGGTGCTGACTCTCACTGTGGTACAGGTCCCTCTCCTCTCCTGAAGGTGCTGACTCTCACTGGGGTACAGGTCCCCCTCCTCTCCTGAAGGTGCTGACTCTCACTGGGGTACAGGTGCCCCTCCTCTCCAGAAGGTCCTGACTCTCACTGGGGTACAGGGTCCCCTCCTCTCCTGAAGGTGCTGACTCTCGCTGGGCTACAGGTCTCCCTCCTCTCCTGAAGGTGCTGACTCTCACTGGGGTACAGGACCCCCTCCTCTCCTGAAGGTGCTGACTCTCACTGGGGTACAGGGACCCCCTCCTCACCTGAAGGTGTTGACTCTCACAGGGGTACAGGGTCCCCCTCCTCTCCTGAAGGTGCTGACTCTCACTGGGTTACAGGGTCCCCCTCCACTCCTGAAGGTGCTGACTCTCACTCAGGAAAAGGTCCGTCCCCTGTCTAGAAGGTGCTGATTCTCAATGGGGTACAGGTCCCCCTCCTCTCCTGAAGGTGCTGACTCTCACTGGGGTACAGGTCCCCCTCCTCTCCTGAAAGTGCAGACTCTCACTGGGGAACAGGGTCCCCCTCCTCTTCTAAATGTTCTGACGCTCAATTAGTTACAGGTCCCCCTCCTCTCCTGAAGGTGCTGACTCTCACTGGGGTACAGGTCCCCTCCTCTCCTGAAGGTCCTGATTCTCACTGGGATACAGGTCTCCCACCTCTCCTGAAGGTGCTGACTCTCACTGGGGTACAGGACCCCCTCCTCTCCTGAAGGTGCTGACACTCACTGGGGTACAGGTCCTCCTCCTCTCCTGAAGGTCCTGACTCTCACTGGGTTTCAGGGTCGCCCATCATCTCCTGAAGGTTCTGACTCTCAATTAGTTACAGGTCCCCCTCCTCTCTTGAAGGTGCTGATTCTCACCAGGTTACAGGTCCCCCTCCGCTCCTGAAGGTGCTGACTCTCACTGGGGTACAGGGTCTCCCTCCTCCCCTGAAGGTGCTGAATCTCACTGGGGTCCATGTCCCCCTCCTCTCCTGAAGTTCTGACTCTCACTGGGTTACAGTGTCCCCCATCATCTCCTGAAGGTTCTGACTCTCAATTAGTTACAGGACACCCTCCTCTCCTGAAGGTGCTGACTCTCACCGGGTTACAGGTCACCCTCCTCTCCTGAAGGTGCTGACACTAATTGGTGTACAGGGACCCCCTCCTCTCCTGAAGGTGCTGACACTCACCGGGGTACAGGTCCCCCTCCTCTCCTGAAGGTGCTGACTCTCACTGTGGTAAAGGTCACCCTCCTGTCTTGAAGGTGCTGACTCTCACAGGGGTACAGGTACCCCTCCTCTCCTGAAGGCGCTGACTCTCACTGGGGTACAGTGTCGCCTCCTCTCCTGAAGGTGCTGACTCTCACTGGGGTACAGGTCCCCCTCCTCTCTTGAAGGTTCTGACTCTCACTGGGTTACAGTGTCCCCCATCATCTCCTAAAGGTTCTGACTCTCAATTAGTTACAGGACACCCTCCTCTCCTGAAGGTGCTGACTCTCACCGGGTTACAGGTCCCCCTCCTCTCCTGAAGGTGCTGACAGTCACTGGCGTACAGGGTCCCCCTCCTCTCCTGAAGATGCTGACACTAATTGGTGTACAGGGACCCCCTCCTCTCCTGAAGGTTCTGACTCTCACTGGGGTACATGTCCCCCTCCTCTCCTGAAGGTGCTGACTCTCACTGGGGTACAGGTCCCCCACCTCTCCTGAAGTTGCTGACTCTCACTGGGGTACAGGTCCCCCTCCCCTCCTGAAGGTGCTGACTCTCACTGGGGTGCAGGTCCCCCTCCTGTCTTGAAGGTGCTGACTCTCACTGGGGTACAGGTCCCCCTCCTCTCCTGAAGGTGCTGACTCTCACTGTGGTACAGGTCCCCCTCCTCTCCTGAAGGTGCTGACTCTCACTGTGGTACAGGTCCCCCTCCTCTCCTGAAGGTGCTGACTCTCACTGGGGTATAGGTTCCCCTCCTCTCCTGAAGGTGCTGACTCTCACTCAGGTAAAGGTCCCCCTCCTGTCTTGAAGGTGCTGATTCTCACTGGGGTACAGGTCCCCTTCCTCTCCAAAAAGGTGCTGACTCTCACTGGGGTACAGGTCCCCCTCCTCTCCTGAAGGTGCTGACTCTCACTGGGGCACAGGTCCCCCTTCTCTTCTGAAGGTGCTGACTCTCACTGGGGTACAGGCTCCCCCTCCTCTCCTGAAGGTGCTGACTCTCACTGGTGTACAGGGTCCCCTCCTCTCCTGAAGGCGCTGACTCTCACTGGGATACAGGGTCGCCTCCTCTCCTGAAGGTGCTGACTCTCACTGGTGTACAGGGTCCCCTCCTCTCCTGAAGGCGCTGACTCTCACTGGGGTACAGGGTCGCCTCCTCTCCTGAAGGTGCTTACTCTCAATCAGGTAAAGATCCCCCTACTGTCTTGAAGGTGCTGACTCTCACTGGGGTACAGGTCCCCTTCATCACTTGAAGGTGCTGAATCTCACTGGTTTATTGGGTAACACTCCACTACAGAAGGTGCTGACTCTCACTGGAGTACAGAGACCCCTCCATTCCTGAAGGTGCTCACTCTCACTGGGGTACAGGTCCCCCTCATCTCCTGAAGGTGCTGACTCTCACTCGGGTACAGGTACCCCTCCTCTCCTGATGGCGCTCTCATCGGGGTACAGGTCCCTCACCTCTCCTGAAGGTGCTGACTCTCACAAGGGTAGAAGGTCTCCCTCCTCTCCTGAAGGTGCTGAATCACATTGGGGTACAGGTCTCCCTCCTCCCCTGAAGGTGCTGACTCTCAACCAGGTAAAGATCCCCCTACTGTCCTGAAGGTGCTGACTCTCACTGGGGTACAGGATCCCCCTCCTCTCCTGAAGGTGCTGACTCTCACTGGGGTACAGGTCCCCCTCCTCTCCTGAAGGTGCTGACTCTCACTGGGGTACAGCGTCCCCCCCTCACCTAAAGGTGCTGACTCTCACTGGGGTACAGGTCCCCCTCCTCTCCTGAAGGTGCTGACTCTCACTGAGGTACAGGTCCCCCTCCTCTCCTGAAGGTGCTGACACTCACTGGGGTACAGGGACCAAATCCTCAACTGAAGGTGCTGACTCTCACTGGGTTACAGGATCCCCCTCCTCTCCTGAAGGTGCTGACTCTCACTGGGGTACAGGTCCCCCTCCTCTCCTGAAGATGCTGTCTCTCACTGGGGTATAGGGTCCGCCACCTCACCTGAAGGTGCTGACACTCACTGGGGTACAGGGTCCCCCTGCTCTCCTGAAGGTGCTGACTCTCACTGGGGTACAGGGTCCCTCTCCTCCCCTGAAGGTGCTGACTCTCACTGGCTTACAGGGTCCCCCTCCACTCCTGAAGGTGCTGACTCTCACTCAGGAAAAGGTCCGTCTCCTGTCTAGAAGGTGCTGATTCTCACTGCGGTACAGCTCCCCTTCCTCTCTTGAAGGTGCTGACTCTCACTGGGAAACAGGGTCCTCCTCCTCTCCTGAAGGTGCTGACTCTCACTGGGGTACAGGTGCCCCTCCTCTCCAGAAGGTCCTGACTCTCACTGGGGTACAGGGTCCCCTCCTCACGAGAAGGTCCTGACTCTCACTGGGGTACAGGTGCCCCCATCATCTCCTGAAGGTTCTGACTCTCAATTAGTTACAGGACACCCTCCTCTCCTGAAGGTGCTGTCTCTCACCGGGTTACAGGACCCTCTCCTATCCTGAAGGTGCTGACTGTCACAGGGGTACAGGGTCACCCTCCTCTCCTGAAGGTGCTGACTCTCACTGGGGTATAGGTCCCCCGCCGCTCCTGAAGGTGCTGACTCTCACTGGGGTACAGGGTCCCCCTCCTCTCCTGAAGGTGCTGACTCTCACTGGGGTACAGGGTCCCCCTCCTCCCCTGATGGTGTTAACTCTCAATTAGTTACAGGTCCCCCTCCTCTCCTGAAGTTGCTGACTCTCACTGGGGTACAGGTCCTCCTCCTCTCCTGAAGGTGCTGACTCTCCCTGGGGTACAGTTCCCTCTCCTCTCCTGAAGGTGCTGACTCTCACTGGGGTACAGGGTCCCTCTCCTCTACTGAAGGTGCTGACTCTCACTGGGGTACAGGGACCAAATCCTCAACTGATGGTGCTGACTCTCACTGGGGTACAGGGTCCGCCACCTCACCTGAAGGTGCTGACACTCACTGGGGTACAGGGTCCCCCTCCTCTACTGAAGGTGCTGACTCTCACTGGGTTACAGGGTCCCCGTCCACTCCTGAAAGTGCTGACTCTCACTGGGGTACAGGTCCCCCTCCTCTCCTGAAGGTGCTGACTCTCACTGGGGTACAGGTCCCCTCCTCTCCTGAAGGTGCTGACTCTCACTGGGGTACAGGTCCGCCTCCTCTCCTGAAGGTGCTGACTCTCACTGGGGTACAGGTCCCCTCCTCTCCTGAAGGTGCTGACTCTCACTGGGGTACAGGTCCGCCTCCTCTCCTGAAGGTGCTGACTCTCACTGTGGTACAGGTCCCCCTCCTCTCCTGAAGGTGCTGACTCTCACGGGGGTACAGGTCCGCCTCCTCTCCTGAAGGTGCGGACTCTCACTGGGGTACAGGTCCCCCTCCTCTCCTGAAGGTTCTGACTCTCACTGGGGTACAGGGTCCCCTCCTCTCCTGAAGGTGCTGACTCTCACTGGGGTACAGGTGCCCCTCCTCTCATGAAGGTCCTGACTCTCACTGGGTTACAGGTCCCTCTCCTATCCTGAAGGTGCTGACTTTCACTGGGGTACAGGGTCCCCCTCCTCTCCTGAAGGTGCTGACTCTCACTGGGGTATAGGTCCCCCTCCTCTCCTGAAGGTGCTGACTCTCAATGGGGTACAGGGTCCCCCTGCTCTCCTGAAGGTGCTGACTCTCACTGGGGTACAGGTCCCCCTCCTCTCCTGATGGTGCTGACTCTCACTGGGGTACAGGGTCCCCTCATCTCCTGAAGGCGCTGACTCTCACTGGGGTACAGGGTCGCCTCCTCTCCTGAAGGTGCTGACTTTCACTGGGGTACAGGTCCCCCTCCTCTCCTGAAGGTTCTGACTCTCACTGGGTTACAGTGTCCCCCATCATCTCCTAAAGGTTCTGACTCTCAATTAGTTACAGGACACCCTCCTCTCCTGAAGGTGCTGACTCTCACCGGGTTACAGGTCCCCCTCCTCTCCTGAAGGTGCTGACTGTCACTGGCGTACAGGGTCCCCCCCCTCTCCTGAAGATGCTGACACTAATTGGTGTACAGGGACCCCCTCCTCTCCTGAAGGTGCTGACTGTCACTGGGGTACAGGTCCCCCTCCTCTGCTGAAGGTGCTGACTCTCACTGGGGTACAGGGTCCCCCTCCTCTCCTGAAGGTGCTGACTCTCACTGGGGTTCAGGGACCCCCTCCTCTCCTGAAGGTGCTGACTCTCACTGGGGTACAGGTCCCCCTCCTCTGCTGAAGGTGCTGACTCTCACTGGGGTACAGGGTCCCCCTCCTCTCCTGAAGGTGCTGACTCACACTGGGGTACAGGTCCCCTTCCTCTCCTGAAGGTGTTGACTCTCACTGGGGTACAGGTCCCCCTCCTCTCCTGAAGGTGCTGACTCTCAATCAGGTAAAGATCCCCCTACTGTCTTGAAGGAGCTGACTCTCACTGGGGTACAGGTCCCCTTCATCACTTGAAGGTGCTGAATCTCACTGGGTAATTGGGTAACACTCCACTACAGAAGGCGCTGACTCTCACTGGAGTACAGAGACCCCTCCATTCCTGAAGGTGCTCACTCTCACTGGGGTACAGGTCCCCCTCATCTCCTGAAGGTGCTGACTCAAACTCGGGTACAGGTACACCTCCTCTCCTGATGGCGCTCTCACTGGGGTACAGGTCCCCCTCCTCTCCTGAAGGTGCTGACTCTCACAAGGGTAGAAGGTCTCCCTCCTCTCCTTAAGGTGCTGACTCACATTGGGGTACAGGTCCCCCTCCTCTCCTGAAGGTGCTGACTCTCACAAGGGTAGAAGGTCTCCCTCCTCTCCTGAAGGTGCTGACTCTCAACCAGGTAAAGATCCCCCTACTGTCCTGAAGGGGCTGACTCTCACTGGGGTACAGGTCCCACTCCTGTCCTGAAGGTCCTGACTCTCACTGGGGTACAGGTCCCCCTCCTCTCCTGAAGGTGCAGACTCTCACTGGGGAACAGGGTCCCCCTCCTCTTCTCAAGGTTCTGACCCTCAATTAGTTACAGGTCCCCCTCCTCTCCCGAAGGTGCTGACTCTCACTGGGGTACAGGTCCTCCTCCTCTCCTGAAGGTGCTGAATCTCACTTACGAAAAGGTCCCGCTCCTGTCTAGAAGGTGCTGATTCTCACTGGGGTACAGGTCCCCTTCCTCTCTTGAAGGTACTGACTCTCACTGGGAAACAGGGTCCCCCTCCTCTCCTGAAGGTGCTGACACTCACTGGGGTACAGGACCCCCTCCACTCCTGAAGGTGCTGACTCTCACTGGGGTACAGGGTCCCCCTCCTCTCCTGAAGGTGCTGACTCTCACTGGGGTACAGGTCCCCCTCCTCTCCTGAAGGTGCTGACTCTCACTGGGGTACAGGTTCCCCCTCATCTCCTGAAGGAGCTGACTCTCACTGGGGTACAGGTCCCCTTCATCACTTGAAGGTGCTGAATCTCACTGGGTAATTGGGTAACACTCCACTACAGAAGGCGCTGACTCTCACTGGAGTACAGAGACCCCTCCATTCCTGAAGGTGCTCACTCTCACTGGGGTACAGGTCCCCCTCATCTCCTGAAGGTGCTGACTCAAACTCGGGTACAGGTACACCTCCTCTCCTGATGGCGCTCTCACTGGGGTACAGGTCCCCCTCCTCTCCTGAAGGTGCTGACTCTCACAAGGGTAGAAGGTCTCCCTCCTCTCCTTAAGGTGCTGACTCACATTGGGGTACAGGTCCCCCTCCTCTCCTGAAGGTGCTGACTCTCACAAGGGTAGAAGGTCTCCCTCCTCTCCTGAAGGTGCTGACTCTCAACCAGGTAAAGATCCCCCTACTGTCCTGAAGGTGCTGACTCTCACTGGGGTACAGGTCCCCCTCCTCTCCTGAAGGTGCTGACTCTCAATGGGGTACAGCGTCCCCCTCCTCACCTGAAGGTGCTGACTCTCACTGGGGTACAGGTCCCGCTCCTCTCCTGAAGGTGCTGACTCTCACTGAGGTACAGGTCCCCCTCCTCTCCTGAAGGTGCTGACTCTCACTGGGGTACAGGGACCAAATCCTCAACTGAAGGTGCTGACTCTCACTGGGTTACAGGAACCCCCTCCTCTCCTGAAGGTGCTGACTCTCACTGGGGAACAGGTCCCCCTCCTCTCCTGAAGATGCTGTCTCTCACTGGGGTATTGGGTCCGCCACCGCCCCTGAAGGTGCTGACACTCACTGGGGTACAGTGTCCCCCTCCTCTCCTGAAGGTGCTGACTCTCACTGGGGTACAGGGTCCCCCTCCTCTCCTGAAGGTGCTGACTCTCACTGGGTTACAGGGTCCCCCTCCTCTCCTGAAGGTGCTGACTCTCACTGGGGTACAGGTGCCCCTCCTCTCCAGAAGGTCCTGACTCTCACTGGGGTACAGGGTCCCCCATCATCTCCTGAAGGTTCTGACTCTCAATTAGTTACAGGACACCCTCGTCTCCTGAAGGTGCTGACTCTCACCGGTTTACAGGTCCCTCTCCTATCCTGAAGGTGCTGACTCTCACTGGGGTACAGGGTCCCCCTCCTCTCCTGAAGGTGCAGACTCTCACTGGGGAACAGGGTCCCCCTCCTCTCCTGAAGGTGCTGACTCTCACAGGGGTACAGTTCCCCCTCCTCTCCTGAAGGTGCAGACTCTCACTGGGGAACAGGGTCCCCCTCCTCTCCTGAAGGTGCAGACTCTCACTGGGGAACAGGGTCCCCCTCCTCTTCTCAAGGTTCTGACCCTCAATTAGTTACAGGTCCCCCTCCTCTCCCGAAGGTGCTGACTCTCACTGGGGTACAGGTCCCCCTCCTCTCCTGAAGGTGCTGAATCTCACTTACGAAAAGGTCCCGCTCCTGTCTAGAAGGTGCTGATTCTCACTGGGGTACAGGTCCCCTTCCTCTCTTGAAGGTACTGACTCTCACTGGGAAACAGGGTCCCCCTCCTCTCCTGAAGGTGCTGACACTCACTGGGGTACAGGACCCCCTCCACTCCTGAAGGTGCTGACTCTCACTGGGGTACAGGGTCCCCCTCCTCTCCTGAAGGTGCTGACTCTCACTGGGGTACAGGTCCCCCTCCTCTCCTGAAGGTGCTGACTCTCACTGGGGTACAGGTTCCCCCTCCTCTCCTGATGGTGCTGACTCTCACTGGGGTACAGGTCCCACTCCTCTCCTGAAGGTGCTGACTCTCACTGGGGTACAGGGTCCCCCTCCTCTCCAAAAGGTGCTGACTCTCACTTGTGCACATGTCCTCCTTCTGTCCAGAAGGTGCTGACTCTCACTAGGGTACAGGTCCCCCTCCTCTCCTGAAGGTGCTGACTCTCACTGGGGTACAGGTCCCCCTCCTCTCCTGAAGGTCCTGACTCTAACTGGGTTACAGGGTCGCCCATCATCTCCTGAAGGTTCTGACTCTCAATTAGTTACAGGTCCCCCTCCGCTCCTGAAGGTGCTGACTCTCACTGGGGTCCAGGTCCCCCTCCTCTCCTGAAGGTTCTGACTTTCACTGTTTTACAGTGTCCCCCATCATCTCCTGAAGGTTCTGACTCTCAATTAGTTACAGGACACCCTCCTCTCCTGAAGGTGCTGACACTCACCGGGGTACAGGTCCCCCTCCTCTCCTGAAGGTGCTGACTCTCACTGTGGTACAGGTCCCCCTCCTCTCCTGAAGGTGCTGACTCTCACTCAGGTAAAGGTCCCCCTCCTGTCTTGAAGGTGCTGACTCTCACTGGGTTACAGGGTCCCCTCCTCTCCTGAAGGTGCTGACTCTCACTGGGGTACAGGATCGCCACCTGTCCTGAAGGTGCTGACTCGCACTGGGGTACAGGTCCCCCTCCTCTCCTAAAGGTTCTGACTCTCAATTAGTTACAGGACACCCTCCTCTCCTGAAGGTGCTGACTCTCACCGAGTTACAGGTCCCCCTCCTCTCCTGAAGGTGCTGACTGTCACTGGCGTACAGGGTCCCCCTCCTCTCCTGAAGATGCTGACACTAATTGATGTACAGGGACCCCCTCCTCTCCTGAAGGTGCTGACTCTCACTGGGGTACAGGTCCCCCTCCTCTCCTGAAGGTGCTGACTCTCACTGGGGTACAGGTCCCCCACCTCTCCTGAAGGAGCTGACTCTCACTGGGGTACAGGTCCCCCTCCTCTCCTGAAGGTGCTGACTCTCACTGGGGTACAGGGTCTCCCTCCTCTCCTGAAGGTGCTGACTCTCACTGGGGTACAGGTCCCCCTCCTCTCCTGAAGGTGCTGACTCTCACTGGGGTATAGGTTCCCCACCTCTCCTGAAGGTGCTGACTCTCACTCAGGTAAAGGTCCCCCTCCTGTCTTGAAGGTGCTGATTCTCACTGGGGTACAGGTCCCCTTCCTCTCCAAAAAGGTGCTGACTCTCACTGGGGTACAGGTCCCCCTCCTCTCCTGAAGGTGCTGACGCTCACTGTGGTACAGGTCCCCCTCCTCTCCTGAAGGTGCTGACTCTCACTGGGCGACAGGGTCCTCCTCCTCTCCTGAAGTTGCTGACTCTCACTGGGGTACAAAATCCCCCTCCTCTCCTGAAGGTGCTGACTCTCACTGTGGTACAGGTCCCCCTCCTCTCCTGAAGGTGCTGATTCTCACTGGGGTACAGGTCCCCCTCCTCTCCTGAAGGTGCTGACTCTCACTGGGGTACAGGTCCCCCTCCGCTCCTGAAGGTGCTGACTCTCACTGGGGTAGAGGGTCCCCCTCCTCTCCTGAAGGTGCTGACTCTCACTGGGGTACAGGGTCCCCCTCCTCTCCTGAAGGTGCTGACTCTCACTGGGTTACAGGGTCCCCCTCCACTCCTGAAGGTGCTGACTCTCACTGGGCGACAGGGTCCTCCTCCTCTCCTGAAGGTGCTGACTCTCACTGGGGTACAAAATCCCCCTCCTCTCCTGAAGGTGCTGACTCTCACTGTGGTACAGGTCCCCCTCCTCTCCTGAAGGTGCTGACTCTCACTGGGGCACAGGTCGCCCTCCTCTCCTGAAGGTGCTGACTCTCACTGTGGTACAGGGTCTCCCTCCTCTCCTGAAGGTGCTGACTCTCACTGGGGTACAGGGTCCCCCTCCTCTCCTGAAGGTGCTGACTCTCACAAGGGTAGAAGGACTCCCTCCTCTCCTGAAGGTGCTGACTCACATTGGGGTACAGGTCTCCCTCCTCTCCTGAAGGTGCTGACTCTCAACCAGGTAAAGATCCCCCTACAGTCCTGAAGGTGCTGACTCTCACTAGGGTACAGGTCCCCCTCCTCTCCTGAAGGTGCTGACTCTCACTGGGGTACAGGTCCCCATCCTCTCCTGTAGGTGCTGACTCTCACTGAGGTACAGGTCCCCCTCCTCTCCTCAAGGTGCTGACTCTCACTGGGGTACAGGGACCAAATCCTCAACTGAAGGTGCTGACTCTCACTGGGTTACAGGATCCCCCTCCTCTCCTGAAGATGCTGTCTCTCAGTGGGGTATAGGGTCCGCCACCTCACCTGAAGGTGCTGACACTCACTGGGGTACAGGTCCCCCTCCTCTCCTGAAGGTGCTGACTCTCACTGGGGTACAGGGTCCCCCTCCTCTCCTGAAGGTGCTGACTCTCACTGGGGTACAGGGTCCCCCTCCTCTCCTGAAGGTGCTGACTCTCACTGGGGTACAGGGTCCCCCTCCTCTCCTGAAGGTGCTGACTCTCACTGGGGTACAGGGTCCCCATCCTCTCCTGAAGGTGCTGACTCTCACAGGGGTACAGGGTCCCCCTCCTCTCCTGAAGGTGCTGACTCTCACTGGGTTACAGGGTCCCCCTCCACTCCTGAAGGTGCTGACTCTCACTCAGGAAAAGGTCCGTCCCCTGTCTAGAAGGTGCTGATTCTCACTGGGGTACAGGTCCTCCTCCTCTCCTGAAGGTGCTGAATCTCACTTACGAAAAGGTCCCGCTCCTGTCTAGAAGGTGCTGATTCTCACTGGGGTACAGGTCCCCTTCCTCTCTTGAAGGTACTGACTCTCACTGGGAAACAGGGTCCCCCTCCTCTCCTGAAGGTGCTGACACTCACTGGGGTACAGGACCCCCTCCTCTCCTGAAGGTGCTGACTCTCACTGAGGTACAGGTCCCCCTCCTCTCCTCAAGGTGCTGACTCTCACTGGGGTACAGGGACCAAATCCTCAACTGAAGGTGCTGACTCTCACTGGGTTACAGGATCCCCCTCCTCTCCTGAAGATGCTGTCTCTCAGTGGGGTATAGGGTCCGCCACCTCACCTGAAGGTGCTGACACTCACTGGGGTACAGGTCCCCCTCCTCTCCTGAAGGTGCTGACTCTCACTGGGGTACAGGGTCCCCCTCCTCTCCTGAAGGTGCTGACTCTCACTGGGGTACAGGGTCCCCCTCCTCTCCTGAAGGTGCTGACTCTCACTGGGGTACAGGGTCCCCCTCCTCTCCTGAAGGTGCTGACTCTCACTGGGGTACAGGGACCCAATCCTCTCCTGAAGGTGCTGACTCTCACAGGGGTACAGGGTCCCCCTCCTCTCCTGAAGGTGCTGACTCTCACTGGGTTACAGGGTCCCCCTCCACTCCTGAAGGTGCTGACTCTCACTCAGGAAAAGGTCCGTCCCCTGTCTAGAAGGTGCTGATTCTCACTGGGGTACAGGTCCTCCTCCTCTCCTGAAGGTGCTGAATCTCACTTACGAAAAGGTCCCGCTCCTGTCTAGAAGGTGCTGATTCTCACTGGGGTACAGGTCCCCTTCCTCTCTTGAAGGTACTGACTCTCACTGGGAAACAGGGTCCCCCTCCTCTCCTGAAGGTGCTGACACTCACTGGGGTACAGGACCCCCTCCACTCCTGAAGGTGCTGACTCTCACTGGGGTACAGGGTCCCCCTCCTCTCCTGAAGGTGCTGACTCTCACTGGGGTACAGGTCCCCCTCCTCTCCTGAAGGTGCTGACTCTCACTGGGGTACAGGTTCCCCCTCCTCTCCTGAAGGTGCTGACTCTCACTGGGGTACAGGTCCCCCTCCTCTCCTGAAGGTGCTGACTCTCACTGGGGTACAGGGTCCCCCTCCTCTCCAAAAGGTGCTGACTCTCACTTGTGCACATGTCCTCCTTCTGTCCAGAAGGTGCTGACTCTCACTAGGGTACAGGTCCCCCTCCTCTCCTGAAGGTGCTGACTCTCACTGGGGTACAGGTCCCCCTCCTCTCCTGAAGGTCCTGACTCTAACTGGGTTACAGGGTCGCCCATCATCTCCTGAAGGTTCTGACTCTCAATTAGTTACAGGTCCCCCTCCGCTCCTGAAGGTGCTGACTCTCACTGGGGTACAGTGTCTCCCTCCTCTCCTGAAGGTGCTGAATCTCACTGGGGTCCAGGTCCCCCTCCTCTCCTGAAGGTTCTGACTTTCACTGTTTTACAGTGTCCCCCATCATCTCCTGAAGGTTCTGACTCTCAATTAGTTACAGGACACCCTCCTCTCCTGAAGGTGCTGACACTCACCGGGGTACAGGTCCCCCTCCTCTCCTGAAGGTGCTGACTCTCACTGTGGTACAGGTCCCCCTCCTCTCCTGAAGGTGCTGACTCTCACTCAGGTAAAGGTCCCCCTCCTGTCTTGAAGGTGCTGACTCTCACTGGGTTACAGGGTCCCCTCCTCTCCTGAAGGTGCTGACTCTCACTGGGGTACAGGATCGCCACCTGTCCTGAAGGTGCTGACTCGCACTGGGGTACAGGTCCCCCTCCTCTCCTAAAGGTTCTGACTCTCAATTAGTTACAGGACACCCTCCTCTCCTGAAGGTGCTGACTCTCACCGAGTTACAGGTCCCCCTCCTCTCCTGAAGGTGCTGACTGTCACTGGCGTACAGGGTCCCCCTCCTCTCCTGAATATGCTGACACTAATTGATGTACAGGGACCCCCTCCTCTCCTGAAGGTGCTGACTCTCACTGGGGTACAGGTCCCCCTCCTCTCCTGAAGGTGCTGACTCTCACTGGGGTACAGGTCCCCCACCTCTCCTGAAGGAGCTGACTCTCACTGGGGTACAGGTCCCCCTCCTCTCCTGAAGGTGCTGACTCTCACTGGGGTACAGGGTCTCCCTCCTCTCCTGAAGGTGCTGACTCTCACTGGGGTACAGGTCCCCCTCCTCTCCTGAAGGTGCTGACTCTCACTGGGGTATAGGTTCCCCACCTCTCCTGAAGGTGCTGACTCTCACTCAGGTAAAGGTCCCCCTCCTGTCTTGAAGGTGCTGATTCTCACTGGGGTACAGGTCCCCTTCCTCTCCAAAAAGGTGCTGACTCTCACTGTGGTACAGGTCCCCCTCCTCTCCTGAAGGTGCTGACTCTCACTGGGCGACAGGGTCCTCCTCCTCTCCTGAAGTTGCTGACTCTCACTGGGGTACAAAATCCCCCTCCTCTCCTGAAGGTGCTGACTCTCACTGTGGTACAGGTCCCCCTCCTCTCCTGAAGGTGCTGACTCTCACTGGGGTACAGGTCCCCCTCCGCTCCTGAAGGTGCTGACTCTCACTGGGGTAGAGGGTCCCCCTCCTCTCCTGAAGGTGCTGACTCTCACTGGGGTACAGGGTCCCCCTCCTCTCCTGAAGGTGCTGACTCTCACTGGGTTACAGGGTCCCCCTCCACTCCTGAAGGTGCTGACTCTCACTGGGCGACAGGGTCCTCCTCCTCTCCTGAAGGTGCTGACTCTCACTGGGGTACAAAATCCCCCTCCTCTCCTGAAGGTGCTGACTCTCACTGTGGTACAGGTCCCCCTCCTCTCCTGAAGGTGCTGACTCTCACTGGGGCACAGGTCGCCCTCCTCTCCTGAAGGTGCTGACTCTCACTGTGGTACAGGGTCTCCCTCCTCTCCTGAAGGTGCTGACTCTCACTGGGGTACAGGGTCCCCCTCCTCTCCTGAAGGTGCTGACTCTCACAAGGGTAGAAGGACTCCCTCCTCTCCTGAAGGTGCTGACTCACATTGGGGTACAGGTCTCCCTCCTCTCCTGAAGGTGCTGACTCTCAACCAGGTAAAGATCCCCCTACAGTCCTGAAGGTGCTGACTCTCACTGGGGTACAGGTCCCCCTCCTCTCCTGAAGGTGCTGACTCTCACTGGGGTACAGGTCCCCATCCTCTCCTGTAGGTGCTGACTCTCACTGAGGTACAGGTCCCCCTCCTCTCCTCAAGGTGCTGACTCTCACTGGGGTACAGGGACCAAATCCTCAACTGAAGGTGCTGACTCTCACTGGGTTACAGGATCCCCCTCCTCTCCTGAAGATGCTGTCTCTCAGTGGGGTATAGGGTCCGCCACCTCACCTGAAGGTGCTGACACTCACTGGGGTACAGGTCCCCCTCCTCTCCTGAAGGTGCTGACTCTCACTGGGGTACAGGGTCCCCCTCCTCTCCTGAAGGTGCTGACTCTCACTGGGGTACAGGGTCCCCCTCCTCTCCTGAAGGTGCTGACTCTCACTGGGGTACAGGGTCCCCCTCCTCTCCTGAAGGTGCTGACTCTCACTGGGGTACAGGGTCCCCATCCTCTCCTGAAGGTGCTGACACTCACAGGGGTACAGGGTCCCCCTCCTCTCCTGAAGGTGCTGACTCTCACTGGGTTACAGGGTCCCCCTCCACTCCTGAAGGTGCTGACTCTCACTCAGGAAAAGGTCCGTCCCCTGTCTAGAAGGTGCTGATTCTCACTGGGGTACAGGTCCCCTTCCTCTCTTGAAGGTGCTGACTCTCACTGGGAAACAGGGTCCCCCTCCTCTCCTGAAGGTGCTGACTCTCACTGGGGTACAGGGTCCCCTCCTCTCCTGAAGGTGCTGACTCTCACTGGGGTACAGTTGCACCTCCTCTCCAGAAGGTCCTGACTCTCACTGGGGTACAGGTCCCCCTCCTCTCCTGAAGGTGCTGACTCTCACTGGGGCACAGGTCCCCCTCCTCTCCTGAAGGTGCTGACTCTCACTGTGGTACAGGGTCCCCCTCCTCTCCTGAAGGTGCTGACTCTCACTGGGGTACAGGGTCCCCCTCCTCTCCTGAAGGCGCTGACTCTCACTGGGGTACAGGGTCCCCCTCCTCTCCTGAAGGTACTGACTCTCACTGGGGTACAGGGTCCCCCTCCTCTCCTGAAGGTGCTGACTCTCACTGGGGTACAGGGTCCCCCTCCTCTCCTGAAGGCGCTGACTCTCACTGGGGTATAGGGTCCCCTCCTCTCCGGAAGGCCCTGACTCTCACTGGGGTACAGGGTCGCCTCCTCTCCTGAAGGTGCTGACTCTCACTGGTGTACAGGTCCCCCTCCTCTCCTGAAGGTGCTGACTCTCACTGGTGTACAGGGTCCCCTCCTCTCCTGAAGGCGCTGACTCTCACTGGGGTACAGGGTCGCCTCCTCTCCTGAAGGTGCTGACTCTCACTGGGGTACAGGTCCCCTTCATCACTTGAAGGTGCTGAATCTCACTGGGTTATTGGGTAACACTCCACTACAGAAGGTGCTGACTCTCACTGGAGTACAGAGACCCCTCCATTCATGAAGGTGCTCACTCTCACTGGGGTACAGGTCCCCCTCCTCTCCTGATGGCGCTCTCACTGGGGTACAGGTCCCCCTCCTCTCCTGAAGGTGCTGACTCACATTGGGGGACAGGTCTCCCTCCTCTCCTGAAGGTGCTGACTCTCACTGGGGTACAGGTCCCCCTCCTCTCCTGAAGGTGCTGACTCTCACTGAGGTACAGGTCAACCTCCTCTCCTGAAGGTTCTGACTCTCACTGGGGTACAGGGACCAAATCCTCAACTGAAGGTGCTGACTCTCACTGGGTTACAGGATCCTCCTCCTCTCCTGAAGGTGCTGACTCTCACTGGGGTACAGGTCCCCCTCCTCTCCTGAAGATGCTGTCTCTCACTGGGGTATAGGGTCCGCCACCTCACCTGAAGGTGCTGACACACACTGGGGTACAGGGTCCCCCTCCTCTCCTGAAGGTGCTGACTCTCACTGGGGCACAGGGTCCCCCTCCTCTCCTGAAGGTGCTGACTCTCACTGGGTTACAGGGTCCCCCTCCACTCCTGAAGGTGCTGACTCTCACTCAGGAAAAGTTCCGTCTCCTGTCTAGAAGGTGCTGATTCTCACTGGGTTACAGGCCCCCTTCCTCTCTTGAAAGTGCTGACTCTCACTGGGAAACTGGGTCCCCCTCCTCTCCAGAAGGTCCTGACTCTCACTGGGGTACAGGGTCCCCCATCATCTCCTGAAGGTTCTGACTCTCAATTAGTTACAGGACACCCTCCTCTCCTGAAGGTGCTGACTCTCACCGGGTTACAGGTCCCTCTCCTATCCTGATGGTGCTGACTGTCACAGGGGTACAGGGTCCCCCTCCTCTCCTGAAGGTGCTGACTCTCACTGGGGTATAGGTCCCCCTCCTCTCCTGAAGGTGCTGACTCTCACTGGGGTACAGGGTCCCCCTCCTCTCCTGTAGGTGCTGACTCTCAATGGGGTACAGGGTCCCCCTCCTCTCCTGAAGGTTCTGACTCTCACTGGGGTACAGGGTCCTCCTCCTCTCCTGAAGGTGCTGACTCTCACTGGGGTACAGGGTCCCTCTCCTCTCCTGAAGGTGCTGACTCTCACTGGGGTACAGGTTCCCCCTCCTCTCCTGATGGCGCTGACTCTCACTGGGGTACAGTTCCCCCTCCTGACTTGAAGGTGCTGATTCTCACTGGGTTACAGGTCCCCTTGCTCTCCAAACAGGTGCTGAATCTCACTGGGGTACAGGTCCACTTCCTCGCCAAAAAGTTGCTGACTCTCACTGGGGTACAGGTCCCCCTCCTCCCCTGAAGGTGTTGACTCACAATTAGTTACAGGTCCCCCTCCTCTCCTGAAGGTGCTGACTCTCACTGGGGTACTGGTCCCTCTCCTCTCCTGAAGTTGCTGACTCTCACTGGGGAATAGGTCCCCCTCCTCTCCTGAAGGTGCTGACCCTCACTGTGGTACAGGACCCCCTCCTCTCCTGAAGGTGCGGACTCTCACTGGGGTACAGGACCCCCTCCTCTCCTGAAGGTGCTGACTCTCACTGGGGTACAGGTCCCCCTCCTCTCCTGAAGGTGCTGACTCTCACTGGGGTACAGGACCCACTCCTCTCCTGAAGGTGCTGACTCTCACTGGGGTACAGGTCCCCCTCCTCTTCTGAAGGTGCTGACTCTCACTGGCGTACAGGTCCCCATCCTCTCCTGAAGGTGCTGACTCTCACTGGGAAACAGGGTCTCCCTCCTCTCCTGAAGGTGCTGACTTTCTCTGGAGTACAGAGACAGCTCCATTCCTGAAGGTGCTGACTCTCACTGGGGTACAGGGTCCCCCTCCTCTCCTCAAGGTGCTGACTCTCAATCAGGTAAAGATTCCCCTACTGTCTTGAAGGTGCTGACTCTCACTGGGCTACAGGGACCAAATCCTCAACTGAAGGTGCTGACTCTCACTGGGGTACAGGGTCCGCCACCTCACCTGAAGGTGCTGACACTCACTGGGGTACAGGGTCCCCCTCCTCTCCTGAAGGTGCTGACTCTCACTGGGTTACAGGGTCCCCCTCCACTCCTGAAGGTGCTGACTCTCACTGGGGTACAGGTCCCCCTCCTCTCCTGAAGGTGCTGACTCTCCCTCAGGAAAAGGTCCGTCTCCTGTCTAGAAGGTGCTGATTCTCACTGGGGTACAGGTCCCCTTCCTCTCTTGAAGGTGCTGACTCTCACTGGGAAACAGGGTCCCCCTCCTCTCCTGAAGGTGCTGACTCTCACTGGGGTACAGGTCCCCTCCTCTCCTGAAGCTGCTGACTCTCATTGGGGTACAGGTCCGCCTCCTCTCCTGAAGGTGCTGACTCTCACTGGGGTACAGGTCCCCCTCCTCTCCTGAAGGTGCTGACTCTCACTGGGGTACAGGTCCGCCTCCTCTCCTGAAGGTGCTGACTCTCACTGGGGTACAGGTCCCCCTCCTCTCCTGAAGGTGCTGACTCTCACTGGGGTACAGGTCCGCCTCCTCTCCTGAAGGTGCTGACTCTCACTGGGGTACAGGTCCCCCTCCTCTCCTAAAGGTGCTGACTCTCACTGGGGTACAGGTCCCCCTCCTCTCCTGAAGGTGCTGACTCTCACTGGGGTACAGGTGCCCCTCCTCTCCAGAAGGTCCTGACTCTCACTGGGTACAGGGTCCCCCATCATCTCCTGAAGGTTCTGACTCTCAATTAGTTACAGGACACCCTCCTCTCCTGAAGGTGCTGACTCTCACCGGGTTACAGGTCCCTCTCCTATCCTGAAGGTGCTGACTTTCACTGGGGTACAGGGTCCCCCTCCTCTCCTGAAGGTGCTGACTCTCACTGGGGTATAGGTCCCCCTCATCTCCTGAAGGTGCTGACTCTCAATGGGGTACAGGGTCCCCCTCCTCTCCTGAAGGTGCTGACACTCACTGGGGTACAGGTCCCCCTCCTCTCCTGAAGGTGCTGACTCTCACTGGGGTACAGGTCCCCCTCCTCTCCTGAAGGTGCTGACTCTCACTGGGGTACAGGTGCCCCTCCTCTCCAGAAGGTCCTGACTCTCACTGGGTACAGGGTCCCCCATCATCTCCTGAAGGTTCTGACTCTCAATTAGTTACAGGACACCCTCCTCTCCTGAAGGTGCTGACTCTCACCGGGTTACAGGTCCCTCTCCTATCCTGAAGGTGCTGACTTTCACTGGGGTACAGGGTCCCCCTCCTCTCCTGAAGGTGCTGACTCTCACTGGGGTATAGGTCCCCCTCATCTCCTGACGGTGCTGACTCTCAATGGGGTACAGGGTCCCCCTCCTCTCCTGAAGGTGCTGACACTCACTGGGGTACAGGTCCCCCTCCTCTCCTGAAGGTGCTGACTCTCACTGGGGTACAGGGTCCCCCTCGTCTCCTGAAGGTTCTGACTCTCACTCAGGTAAAGGTCCCCCTCCTGTCTTGAAGGTGCTGACTCTCACCGGGTTACAGGTCCCTCTCCTATCCTTAAGGTGCTGACTCTCACTGGGTTACAGGGTCCCCCTCCACTCCTGAAGGTGCTGACTCTCACTCAGGAAAAGGTCCGTCTCCTGTCTAGAAGGTGCTGATTCTCACTGGGGTACAGGCCCCCTTCCTCTCTTGAAAGTGCTGACTCTCACTGGGAAACTGGGTCCCCCTCCTCTCCTGAAGGTGCTGACTCTCACTGGGGTACAGGTCCGCCTCCTCTCCTGAAGGTGCTGACTCTCACTGGGGTACAGGGTCCCCTCCTCTCCTGAAGGTGCTGACTCTCACTGGGGTACAGGTGCCCCTCCTCTCCAGAAGGTCCTGACTCTCACTGGGGTACAGGGTCCCCCATCATCTCCTGAAGGTTCTGACTCTCACTGGGGTACAGTTCCCCCTCCTGACTTGAAGGTGCTGATTCTCGCTGGGTTACAGGTACCCTTGCTCTCCAAACCGGTGCTGAATCTCACTGGGGTACAGGTCCACTTCCTCGCCAAAAAGTTGCTGACTCTCACTGGGGTACAGGTCCCCCTCCTCTTCTGAAGGTGCTGACTCTCACTGGCGTACAGGTCCCCATCCTCTCCTGAAGGTGCTGACTCTCACTGGGAAACAGGGTCTCCTTCCTCTCCTGAAGGTGCTGACTTTCTCTGGAGTACAGAGACAGCTCCATTCCTGAAGGTGCTGACTCTCACTGGGGTACAGGGTCCCCCTCCTCTCCTGAAGGTGCTGACTCTCAATCAGGTAAAGATTCCCCTACTGTCTTGAAGGTGCTGACTCTCACTGGGCTACAGGGACCAAATCCTCAACTGAAGGTGCTGACTCTCACTGGGGTACAGGGTCCGCCACCTCACCTGAAGGTGCTGACACTCACTGGGGTACAGGGTCCCCCTCCTCTCCTGAAGGTGCTGACTCTCACTGGGTTACAGGGTCCCCCTCCACTCCTGAAGGTGCTGACTCTCACTGGGGTACAGGTCCCCCTCCTCTCCTGAAGGTGCTGACTCTCCCTCAGGAAAAGGTCCGTCTCCTGTCTAGAAGGTGCTGATTCTCACTGGGGTACAGGTCCCCTTCCTCTCTTGAAGGTGCTGACTCTCACTGGGAAACAGGGTCCCCCTCCTCTCCTGAAGGTGCTGACTCTCACTGGGGTACAGGTCCCCTCCTCTCCTGAAGCTGCTGACTCTCATTGGGGTACAGGTCCGCCTCCTCTCCTGAAGGTGCTGACTCTCACTGGGGTACAGGTCCCCCTCCTCTCCTGAAGGTGCTGACTCTCACTGGGGTACAGGTCCGCCTCCTCTCCTGAAGGTGCTGACTCTCACTGGGGTACAGGTCCCCCTCCTCTCCTGAAGGTGCTGACTCTCACTGGGGTACAGGTCCGCCTCCTCTCCTGAAGGTGCTGACTTTCTCTGGAGTACAGAGACAGCTCCATTCCTGAAGGTGCTGACTCTCACTGGGGTACAGGGTCCCCCTCCTCTCCTGAAGGTGCTGACTCTCAATCAGGTAAAGATTCCCCTACTGTCTTGAAGGTGCTGACTCTCACTGGGCTACAGGGACCAAATCCTCAACTGAAGGTGCTGACTCTCACTGGGGTACAGGGTCCGCCACCTCACCTGAAGGTGCTGACACTCACTGGGGTACAGGGTCCCCCTCCTCTCCTGAAGGTGCTGACTCTCACTGGGTTACAGGGTCCCCCTCCACTCCTGAAGGTGCTGACTCTCACTGGGGTACAGGTCCCCCTCCTCTCCTGAAGGTGCTGACTCTCCCTCAGGAAAAGGTCCGTCTCCTGTCTAGAAGGTGCTGATTCTCACTGGGGTACAGGTCCCCTTCCTCTCTTGAAGGTGCTGACTCTCACTGGGAAACAGGGTCCCCCCTCCTCTCCTGAAGGTGCTGACTCTCATTGGGGTACAGGTCCGCCTCCTCTCCTGAAGGTGCTGACTCTCACTGGGGTACAGGTCCCCCTCCTCTCCTGAAGGTGCTGACTCTCACTGGGGTACAGGTCCGCCTCCTCTCCTGAAGGTGCTGACTCTCACTGGGGTACAGGTCCCCCTCCTCTCCTGAAGGTGCTGACTCTCACTGGGGTACAGGTCCGCCTCCTCTCCTGAAGGTGCTGACTCTCACTGGGGTACAGGTCCCCCTCCTCTCCTAAAGGTGCTGACTCTCACTGGGGTACAGGTCCCCCTCCTCTCCTGAAGGTGCTGACTCTCACTGGGGTACAGGTGCCCCTCCTCTCCAGAAGGTCCTGACTCTCACTGGGTACAGGGTCCCCCATCATCTCCTGAAGGTTCTGACTCTCAATTAGTTACAGGACACCCTCCTCTCCTGAAGGTGCTGACTCTCACCGGGTTACAGGTCCCTCTCCTATCCTGAAGGTGCTGACTTTCACTGGGGTACAGGGTCCCCCTCCTCTCCTGAAGGTGCTGACTCTCACTGGGGTATAGGTCCCCCTCATCTCCTGAAGGTGCTGACTCTCAATGGGGTACAGGGTCCCCCTCCTCTCCTGAATGTGCTGACACTCACTGGGGTACAGGTCCCCCTCCTCTCCTGAAGGTGCTGACTCTCACTGGGGTACAGGTCCCCCTCCTCTCCTGAAGGTGCTGACTCTCACTGGGGTACAGGTCCCCTCCTCTCCTGAAGCTGCTGACTCTCATTGGGGTACAGGTCCGCCTCCTCTCCTGAAGGTGCTGACTCTCACTGGGGTACAGGTCCCCCTCCTCTCCTGAAGGTGCTGACTCTCACTGGGGTACAGGTCCGCCTCCTCTCCTGAAGGTGCTGACTCTCACTGGGGTACAGGTCCCCCTCCTCTCCTGAAGGTGCTGACTCTCACTGGGGTACAGGTCCGCCTCCTCTCCTGAAGGTGCTGACTCTCACTGGGGTACAGGTCCCCCTCCTCTCCTAAAGGTGCTGACTCTCACTGGGGTACAGGTCCCCCTCCTCTCCTGAAGGTGCTGACTCTCACTGGGGTACAGGTGCCCCTCCTCTCCAGAAGGTCCTGACTCTCACTGGGTACAGGGTCCCCCATCATCTCCTGAAGGTTCTGACTCTCAATTAGTTACAGGACACCCTCCTCTCCTGAAGGTGCTGACTCTCACCGGGTTACAGGTCCCTCTCCTATCCTGAAGGTGCTGACTTTCACTGGGGTACAGGGTCCCCCTCCTCTCCTGAAGGTGCTGACTCTCACTGGGGTATAGGTCCCCCTCATCTCCTGAAGGTGCTGACTCTCAATGGGGTACAGGGTCCCCCTCCTCTCCTGAAGGTGCTGACACTCACTGGGGTACAGGTCCCCCTCCTCTCCTGAAGGTGCTGACTCTCACTGGGGTACAGGTCCCCCTCCTCTCCTGAAGGTGCTGACTCTCACTGGGGTACAGGTGCCCCTCCTCTCCAGAAGGTCCTGACTCTCACTGGGTACAGGGTCCCCCATCATCTCCTGAAGGTTCTGACTCTCAATTAGTTACAGGACACCCTCCTCTCCTGAAGGTGCTGACTCTCACCGGGTTACAGGTCCCTCTCCTATCCTGAAGGTGCTGACTTTCACTGGGGTACAGGGTCCCCCTCCTCTCCTGAAGGTGCTGACTCTCACTGGGGTATAGGTCCCCCTCATCTCCTGACGGTGCTGACTCTCAATGGGGTACAGGGTCCCCCTCCTCTCCTGAAGGTGCTGACACTCACTGGGGTACAGGTCCCCCTCCTCTCCTGAAGGTGCTGACTCTCACTGGGGTACAGGGTCCCCCTCGTCTCCTGAAGGTTCTGACTCTCACTCAGGTAAAGGTCCCCCTCCTGTCTTGAAGGTGCTGACTCTCACCGGGTTACAGGTCCCTCTCCTATCCTTAAGGTGCTGACTCTCACTGGGTTACAGGGTCCCCCTCCACTCCTGAAGGTGCTGACTCTCACTCAGGAAAAGGTCCGTCTCCTGTCTAGAAGGTGCTGATTCTCACTGGGGTACAGGCCCCCTTCCTCTCTTGAAAGTGCTGACTCTCACTGGGAAACTGGGTCCCCCTCCTCTCCTGAAGGTGCTGACTCTCACTGGGGTACAGGTCCGCCTCCTCTCCTGAAGGTGCTGACTCTCACTGGGGTACAGGGTCCCCTCCTCTCCTGAAGGTGCTGACTCTCACTGGGGTACAGGTGCCCCTCCTCTCCAGAAGGTCCTGACTCTCACTGGGGTACAGGGTCCCCCATCATCTCCTGAAGGTTCTGACTCTCACTGGGGTACAGTTCCCCCTCCTGACTTGAAGGTGCTGATTCTCGCTGGGTTACAGGTACCCTTGCTCTCCAAACCGGTGCTGAATCTCACTGGGGTACAGGTCCACTTCCTCGCCAAAAAGTTGCTGACTCTCACTGGGGTACAGGTCCCCCTCCTCTTCTGAAGGTGCTGACTCTCACTGGCGTACAGGTCCCCATCCTCTCCTGAAGGTGCTGACTCTCACTGGGAAACAGGGTCTCCTTCCTCTCCTGAAGGTGCTGACTTTCTCTGGAGTACAGAGACAGCTCCATTCCTGAAGGTGCTGACTCTCACTGGGGTACAGGGTCCCCCTCCTCTCCTGAAGGTGCTGACTCTCAATCAGGTAAAGATTCCCCTACTGTCTTGAAGGTGCTGACTCTCACTGGGCTACAGGGACCAAATCCTCAACTGAAGGTGCTGACTCTCACTGGGGTACAGGGTCCGCCACCTCACCTGAAGGTGCTGACACTCACTGGGGTACAGGGTCCCCCCTCCTCTCCTGAAGGTGCTGACTCTCACTGGGTTACAGGGTCCCCCTCCACTCCTGAAGGTGCTGACTCTCACTGGGGTACAGGTCCCCCTCCTCTCCTGAAGGTGCTGACTCTCCCTCAGGAAAAGGTCCGTCTCCTGTCTAGAAGGTGCTGATTCTCACTGGGGTACAGGTCCCCTTCCTCTCTTGAAGGTGCTGACTCTCACTGGGAAACAGGGTCCCCCTCCTCTCCTGAAGGTGCTGACTCTCACTGGGGTACAGGTCCCCTCCTCTCCTGAAGCTGCTGACTCTCATTGGGGTACAGGTCCGCCTCCTCTCCTGAAGGTGCTGACTCTCACTGGGGTACAGGTCCCCCTCCTCTCCTGAAGGTGCTGACTCTCACTGGGGTACAGGTCCGCCTCCTCTCCTGAAGGTGCTGACTCTCACTGGGGTACAGGTCCCCCTCCTCTCCTGAAGGTGCTGACTCTCACTGGGGTACAGGTCCGCCTCCTCTCCTGAAGGTGCTGACTTTCTCTGGAGTACAGAGACAGCTCCATTCCTGAAGGTGCTGACTCTCACTGGGGTACAGGGTCCCCCTCCTCTCCTGAAGGTGCTGACTCTCAATCAGGTAAAGATTCCCCTACTGTCTTGAAGGTGCTGACTCTCACTGGGCTACAGGGACCAAATCCTCAACTGAAGGTGCTGACTCTCACTGGGGTACAGGGTCCGCCACCTCACCTGAAGGTGCTGACACTCACTGGGGTACAGGGTCCCCCTCCTCTCCTGAAGGTGCTGACTCTCACTGGGTTACAGGGTCCCCCTCCACTCCTGAAGGTGCTGACTCTCACTGGGGTACAGGTCCCCCTCCTCTCCTGAAGGTGCTGACTCTCCCTCAGGAAAAGGTCCGTCTCCTGTCTAGAAGGTGCTGATTCTCACTGGGGTACAGGTCCCCTTCCTCTCTTGAAGGTGCTGACTCTCACTGGGAAACAGGGTCCCCCTCCTCTCCTGAAGGTGCTGACTCTCATTGGGGTACAGGTCCGCCTCCTCTCCTGAAGGTGCTGACTCTCACTGGGGTACAGGTCCCCCTCCTCTCCTGAAGGTGCTGACTCTCACTGGGGTACAGGTCCGCCTCCTCTCCTGAAGGTGCTGACTCTCACTGGGGTACAGGTCCCCCTCCTCTCCTGAAGGTGCTGACTCTCACTGGGGTACAGGTCCGCCTCCTCTCCTGAAGGTGCTGACTCTCACTGGGGTACAGGTCCCCCTCCTCTCCTAAAGGTGCTGACTCTCACTGGGGTACAGGTCCCCCTCCTCTCCTGAAGGTGCTGACTCTCACTGGGGTACAGGTGCCCCTCCTCTCCAGAAGGTCCTGACTCTCACTGGGTACAGGGTCCCCCATCATCTCCTGAAGGTTCTGACTCTCAATTAGTTACAGGACACCCTCCTCTCCTGAAGGTGCTGACTCTCACCGGGTTACAGGTCCCTCTCCTATCCTGAAGGTGCTGACTTTCACTGGGGTACAGGGTCCCCCTCCTCTCCTGAAGGTGCTGACTCTCACTGGGGTATAGGTCCCCCTCATCTCCTGAAGGTGCTGACTCTCAATGGGGTACAGGGTCCCCCTCCTCTCCTGAATGTGCTGACACTCACTGGGGTACAGGTCCCCCTCCTCTCCTGAAGGTGCTGACTCTCACTGGGGTACAGGTCCCCCTCCTCTCCTGAAGGTGCTGACTCTCACTGGGGTACAGGTGCCCCTCCTCTCCAGAAGGTCCTGACTCTCACTGGGTACAGGGTCCCCCATCATCTCCTGAAGGTTCTGACTCTCAATTAGTTACAGGACACCCTCCTCTCCTGAAGGTGCTGACTCTCACCGGGTTACAGGTCCCTCTCCTATCCTGAAGGTGCTGACTTTCACTGGGGTACAGGGTCCCCCTCCTCTCCTGAAGGTGCTGACTCTCACTGGGGTATAGGTCCCCCTCATCTCCTGACGGTGCTGACTCTCAATGGGGTACAGGGTGCCCCTCCTCTCCTGAAGGTGCTGACACTCACTGGGGTACAGGTCCCCCTCCTCTCCTGAAGGTGCTGACTCTCACTGGGGTACAGGGTCCCCCTCGTCTCCTGAAGGTTCTGACTCTCACTCAGGTAAAGGTCCCCCTCCTGTCTTGAAGGTGCTGACTCTCACCGGGTTACAGGTCCCTCTCCTATCCTTAAGGTGCTGACTCTCACTGGGTTACAGGGTCCCCCTCCACTCCTGAAGGTGCTGACTCTCACTCAGGAAAAGGTCCGTCTCCTGTCTAGAAGGTGCTGATTCTCACTGGGGTACAGGCCCCCTTCCTCTCTTGAAAGTGCTGACTCTCACTGGGAAACTGGGTCCCCCTCCTCTCCTGAAGGTGCTGACTCTCACTGGGGTACAGGTCCGCCTCCTCTCCTGAAGGTGCTGACTCTCACTGGGGTACAGGGTCCCCTCCTCTCCTGAAGGTGCTGACTCTCACTGGGGTACAGGGTCCCCTCCTCTCCTGAAGGTGCTGACTCTCACTGGGGTACAGGTGCCCCTCCTCTCCAGAAGGTCCTGATTCTCACTGGGGTACAGGGTCCCCCCATCATCTCCTGAAGATTCTGACTCTCAATTAGTTACAGGACACCCTCCTCTCCTGAAGGTGCTGACTCTCACCGGGTTACAGGTCCCTCTCCTATCCTGAAGGTGCTGACTGTCACAGGGGTACAGGGTCCCCCTCCTCTCCTGAAGGTGCTGACTCTCACTGGGGTATAGGTCCCCCTCCGCTCCTGAAGGTGCTGACTCTCACTGGGGTACAGGGTCCCCCTCCTCTCCTGTAGGTGCTGACTCTCAATGGGGTACAGTGTCCCCCTCCTCTCCTGAAGGTTCTGACTCTCACTGGGGTACAGGGTCCTCCTCCTCTCCTGAAGGTGCTGACTCTCACTGGGGTACAGGGTCCCTCTCCTCTCCTGAAGGTGCTGACTCTCACTGGGGTACAGGGTCCCCCTCCTCTCCTGATGGCGCTGACTCTCACTGGGGTACAGTTCCCCCTCCTGACTTGAAGGTGCTGATTCTCACTGGGTTACAGGTACCCTTGCTCTCCAAACAGGTGCTGAATCTCACTGGGGTACAGGTCCACTTCCTCGCCAAAAAGTTGCTGACTCTCACTGGGGTACAGGTCCCCCTCCTCTTCTGAAGGTGCTGACTCTCACTGGCGTACAGGTCCCCATCCTCTCCTGAAGGTGCTGACTCTCACTGGGAAACAGGGTCTCCCTCCTCTCCTGAAGGTGCTGACTTTCTCTGGAGTACAGAGACAGCTCCATTCCTGAAGGTGCTGACTCTCACTGGGGTACAGGGTCCCCCTCCTCTCCTGAAGGTGCTGACTCTCAATCAGGTAAAGATTCCCCTACTGTCTTGAAGGTGCTGACTCTCACTGGGCTACAGGGACCAAATCCTCAACTGAAGGTGCTGACTCTCACTGGGGTACAGGGTCCGCCACCTCACCTGAAGGTGCTGACACTCACTGGGGTACAGGGTCCCCCTCCTCTCCTGAAGGTGCTGACTCTCACTGGGTTACAGGGTCCCCCTCCACTCCTGAAGGTGCTGACTCTCACTGGGGTACAGGTCCCCCTCCTCTCCTGAAGGTGCTGACTCTCACTGGGGTACAGGTCCCCCTCCTCTCCTGAAGGTGCTGACTCTCACTGGGGTACAGGTGCCCCTCCTCTCCAGAAGGTCCTGACTCTCACTGGGTACAGGGTCCCCCATCATCTCCTGAAGGTTCTGACTCTCAATTAGTTACAGGACACGCTCCTCTCCTGAAGGTGCTGACTCTCACCGGGTTACAGGTCCCTCTCCTATCCTGAAGGTGCTGACTTTCACTGGGGTACAGGGTCCCCCTCCTCTCCTGAAGGTGCTGACTCTCACTGGGGTATAGGTCCCCCTCATCTCCTGAAGGTGCTGACTCTCAATGGGGTACAGGGTCCCCCTCCTCTCCTGAAGGTGCTGACACTCACTGGGGTACAGGTCCCCCTCCTCTCCTGAAGGTGCTGACTCTCACTGGGGTACAGGTCCCCCTCCTCTCCTGAAGGTGCTGACTCTCACTGGGGTACAGGTGCCCCTCCTCTCCAGAAGGTCCTGACTCTCACTGGGTACAGGGTCCCCCATCATCTCCTGAAGGTTCTGACTCTCAATTAGTTACAGGACACCCTCCTCTCCTGAAGGTTCTGACTCTCACTCAGGTAAAGGTCCCCCTCCTGTCTTGAAGGTGCTGACTCTCACCGGGTTACAGGTCCCTCTCCTATCCTTAAGGTGCTGACTCTCACTGGGTTACAGGGTCCCCCTCCACTCCTGAAGGTGCTGACTCTCACTCAGGAAAAGGTCCGTCTCCTGTCTAGAAGGTGCTGATTCTCACTGGGGTACAGGCCCCCTTCCTCTCTTGAAAGTGCTGACTCTCACTGGGAAACTGGGTCCCCCTCCTCTCCTGAAGGTGCTGACTCTCACTGGGGTACAGGTCCGCCTCCTCTCCTGAAGGTGCTGACTCTCACTGGGGTACAGGGTCCCCTCCTCTCCTGAAGGTGCTGACTCTCACTGGGGTACAGGGTCCCCTCCTCTCCTGAAGGTGCTGACTCTCACTGGGGTACAGGTGCCCCTCCTCTCCAGAAGGTCCTGACTCTCACTGGGGTACAGGGTCCCCCATCATCTCCTGAAGGTTCTGACTCTCACTGGGGTACAGTTCCCCCTCCTGACTTGAAGGTGCTGATTCTCACTGGGTTACAGGTACCCTTGCTCTCCAAACAGGTGCTGAATCTCACTGGGGTACAGGTCCACTTCCTCGCCAAAAAGTTGCTAACTCTCACTGGGGTACAGGTCCCCCTCCTCTTCTGAAGGTGCTGACTCTCACTGGCGTACAGGTCCCCATCCTCTCCTGAAGGTGCTGACTCTCACTGGGAAACAGGGTCTCCCTCCTCTCCTGAAGGTGCTGACTTTCTCTGGAGTACAGAGACAGCTCCATTCCTGAAGGTGCTGACTCTCACTGGGGTACAGGGTCCCCCTCCTCTCCTGAAGGTGCTGACTCTCAATCAGGTAAAGATTCCCCTACTGTCTTGAAGGTGCTGACTCTCACTGGGCTACAGGGACCAAATCCTCAACTGAAGGTGCTGACTCTCACTGGGGTACAGGGTCCGCCACCTCACCTGAAGGTGCTGACACTCACTGGGGTACAGGGTCCCCCTCCTCTCCTGAAGGTGCTGACTCTCAGTGGGTTACAGGGTCCCCCTCCACTCCTGAAGGTGCTGACTCTCACTGGGGTACAGGTCCCCCTCCGCTCCTGAAGGTGCTGACTCTCCCTCAGGAAAAGGTCCGTCTCCTGTCTAGAAGGTGCTGATTCTCACTGGGGTATAGGTCCCCTTCCTCTCTTGAAGGTGCTGACTCTCACTGGGAAACTGGGTCCCCCTCCTCTCCTGAAGGTGCTGACTCTCACTGGGGTACAGGTCCCCTCCTCTCCTGAAGCTGCTGACTCTCATTGGGGTACAGGTCCGCCTCCTCTCCTGAAGGTGCTGACTCTCACTGGGGTACAGGTCCCCCTCCTCTCCTGAAGCTGCTGACTCTCACTGGGGTACAGGTCCGCCTCCTCTCCTGAAGGTGCTGACTCTCACTGGGGTACAGGTCCCCCTCCTCTCCTAAAGGTGCTGACTCTCACTGGGGAACAGGTCCGCCTCCTCTCCTGAAGGTGCTGACTCTCACTGGGGTACAGGTCCCCCTCCTCTCCTAAAGGTGCTGACTCTCACTGGGGTACAGGTCCCCCTCCTCTCCTGAAGGTGCTGACTCTCACTGGGGTACAGGTGCCCCTCCTCTCCAGAAGGTCCTGACTCTCACTGGGTACAGGGTCCCCCATCATCTCCTGAAGGTTCTGACTCTCAATTAGTTACAGGACACCCTCCTCTCCTGAAGGTGCTGACTCTCACCGGGTTACAGGTCCCTCTCCTATCCTGAAGGTGCTGACTTTCACTGGGGTACAGGGTCCCCCTCCTCTCCTGAAGGTGCTGACTCTCACTGGGGTATAGGTCCCCCTCATCTCCTGAAGGTGCTGACTCTCAATGGGGTACAGGGTGCCCCTCCTCTCCTGAAGGTGCTGACACTCACTGGGGTACAGGTCCCCCTCCTCTCCTGAAGGTGCTGACTCTCACTGGGGTACAGGGTCCCCCTCGTCTCCTGAAGGTTCTGACTCTCACTCAGGTAAAGGTCCCCCTCCTGTCTTGAAGGTGCTGACTCTCACCGGGTTACAGGTCCCTCTCCTATCCTTAAGGTGCTGACTCTCACTGGGTTACAGGGTCCCCCTCCACTCCTGAAGGTGCTGACTCTCACTCAGGAAAAGGTCTGTCTCCTGTCTAGAAGGTGCTGATTCTCACTGGGGTACAGGTCCCCTTCCTCTCTTGAAGGTGCTGACTCTCACTGGGAAACAGGGTCCCCCTCCTCTCCTGAAGGTGCTGACTCTCACTGGGGTACAGGTCCCCTCCACTCCTGAAGCTGCTGACTCTCATTGGGGTACAGGTCCGCCTCCTCTCCTGAAGGTGCTGACTCTCACTGGGGTACAGGTCCCCCTCCTCTCCTGAAGGTGCTGACACTCACTGGGGTACAGGTCCGCCTCCTCTCCTGAAGGTGCTGACTCTCACTGGGGTACAGGTCCCCCTCCTCTCCTGAAGGTGCTGACTCTCACTGGGGTACAGGTCCGCCTCCTCTCCTGAAGGTGCTGACTTTCTCTGGAGTACAGAGACAGCTCCATTCCTGAAGGTGCTGACTCTCACTGGGGTACAGGGTCCCCCTCCTCTCCTGAAGGTGCTGACTCTCAATCAGGTAAAGATTCCCCTACTGTCTTGAAGGTGCTGACTCTCACTGGGCTACAGGGACCAAATCCTCAACTGAAGGTGCTGACTCTCACTGGGGTACAGGGTCCGCCACCTCACCTGAAGGTGCTGACACTCACTGGGGTACAGGGTCCCCCTCCTCTCCTGAAGGTGCTGACTCTCACTGGGTTACAGGGTCCCCCTCCACTCCTGAAGGTGCTGACTCTCACTGGGGTACAGGTCCCCCTCCTCTCCTGAAGGTGCTGACTCCCTCAGGAAAAGGTCCGTCTCCTGTCTAGAAGGTGCTGATTCTCACTGGGGTACAGGTCCCCTTCCTCTCTTGAAGGTGCTGACTCTCACTGGGAAACAGGGTCCCCCTCCTCTCCTGAAGGTGCTGACTCTCACTGGGGAACAGGTCCCCTCCTCTCCTGAAGCTGCTGACTCTCATTGGGGTACAGGTCCGCCTCCTCTCCTGAAGGTGCTGACTCTCACTGGGGTACAGGTCCCCCTCCTCTCCTGAAGGTGCTGACTCTCACTGGGGTACAGGTCCGCCTCCTCTCCTGAAGGTGCTGACTCTCACTGGGGTACAGGTCCCCCTCCTCTCCTGAAGGTGCTGACTCTCACTGGGGTACAGGTCCGCCTCCTCTCCTGAAGGTGCTGACTCTCACTGGGGTACAGGTCCCCCTCCTCTCCTAAAGGTGCTGACTCTCACTGGGGTACAGGTCCCCCTCCTCTCCTGAAGGTGCTGACTCTCACTGGGGTACAGGTGCCCCTCCTCTCCAGAAGGTCCTGACTCTCACTGGGTACAGGGTCCCCCATCATCTCCTGAAGGTTCTGACTCTCAATTAGTTACAGGACACCCTCCTCTCCTGAAGGTGCTGACTCTCACCGGGTTACAGGTCCCTCTCCTATCCTGAAGGTGCTGACTTTCACTGGGGTACAGGGTCCCCCTCCTCTCCTGAAGGTGCTGACTCTCACTGGGGTATAGGTCCCCCTCATCTCCTGAAGGTGCTGACTCTCAATGGGGTACAGGGTCCCCCTCCTCTCCTGAATGTGCTGACACTCACTGGGGTACAGGTCCCCCTCCTCTCCTGAAGGTGCTGACTCTCACTGGGGTACAGGTCCCCCTCCTCTCCTGAAGGTGCTGACTCTCACTGGGGTACAGGTGCCCCTCCTCTCCAGAAGGTCCTGACTCTCACTGGGTACAGGGTCCCCCATCATCTCCTGAAGGTTCTGACTCTCAATTAGTTACAGGACACCCTCCTCTCCTGAAGGTGCTGACTCTCACCGGGTTACAGGTCCCTCTCCTATCCTGAAGGTGCTGACTTTCACTGGGGTACAGGGTCCCCCTCCTCTCCTGAAGGTGCTGACTCTCACTGGGGTATAGGTCCCCCTCATCTCCTGACGGTGCTGACTCTCAATGGGGTACAGGGTGCCCCTCCTCTCCTGAAGGTGCTGACACTCACTGGGGTACAGGTCCCCCTCCTCTCCTGAAGGTGCTGACTCTCACTGGGGTACAGGGTCCCCCTCGTCTCCTGAAGGTTCTGACTCTCACTCAGGTAAAGGTCCCCCTCCTGTCTTGAAGGTGCTGACTCTCACCGGGTTACAGGTCCCTCTCCTATCCTTAAGGTGCTGACTCTCACTGGGTTACAGGGTCCCCCTCCACTCCTGAAGGTGCTGACTCTCACTCAGGAAAAGGTCCGTCTCCTGTCTAGAAGGTGCTGATTCTCACTGGGGTACAGGCCCCCTTCCTCTCTTGAAAGTGCTGACTCTCACTGGGAAACTGGGTCCCCCTCCTCTCCTGAAGGTGCTGACTCTCACTGGGGTACAGGTCCGCCTCCTCTCCTGAAGGTGCTGACTCTCACTGGGGTACAGGGTCCCCTCCTCTCCTGAAGGTGCTGACTCTCACTGGGGTACAGGGTCCCCTCCTCTCCTGAAGGTGCTGACTCTCACTGGGGTACAGGTGCCCCTCCTCTCCAGAAGGTCCTGACTCTCACTGGGGTACAGGGTCCCCCATCATCTCCTGAAGATTCTGACTCTCAATTAGTTACAGGACACCCTCCTCTCCTGAAGGTGCTGACTCTCACCGGGTTACAGGTCCCTCTCCTATCCTGAAGGTGCTGACTGTCACAGGGGTACAGGGTCCCCCTCCTCTCCTGAAGGTGCTGACTCTCACTGGGGTATAGGTCCCCCTCCGCTCCTGAAGGTGCTGACTCTCACTGGGGTACAGGGTCCCCCTCCTCTCCTGTAGGTGCTGACTCTCAATGGGGTACAGGGTCCCCCTCCTCTCCTGAAGGTTCTGACTCTCACTGGGGTACAGGGTCCTCCTCCTCTCCTGAAGGTGCTGACTCTCACTGGGGTACAGGGTCCCTCTCCTCTCCTGAAGGTGCTGACTCTCACTGGGGTACAGGGTCCCCCTCCTCTCCTGATGGCGCTGACTCTCACTGGGGTACAGTTCCCCCTCCTGACTTGAAGGTGCTGATTCTCACTGGGTTACAGGTACCCTTGCTCTCCAAACAGGTGCTGAATCTCACTGGGGTACAGGTCCACTTCCTCGCCAAAAAGTTGCTGACTCTCACTGGGGTACAGGTCCCCCTCCTCTTCTGAAGGTGCTGACTCTCACTGGCGTACAGGTCCCCATCCTCTCCTGAAGGTGCTGACTCTCACTGGGAAACAGGGTCTCCCTCCTCTCCTGAAGGTGCTGACTTTCTCTGGAGTACAGAGACAGCTCCATTCCTGAAGGTGCTGACTCTCACTGGGGTACAGGGTCCCCCTCCTCTCCTGAAGGTGCTGACTCTCAATCAGGTAAAGATTCCCCTACTGTCTTGAAGGTGCTGACTCTCACTGGGCTACAGGGACCAAATCCTCAACTGAAGGTGCTGACTCTCACTGGGGTACAGGGTCCGCCACCTCACCTGAAGGTGCTGACACTCACTGGGGTACAGGGTCCCCCTCCTCTCCTGAAGGTGCTGACTCTCACTGGGTTACAGGGTCCCCCTCCACTCCTGAAGGTGCTGACTCTCACTGGGGTACAGGTCCCCCTCCTCTCCTGAAGGTGCTGACTCTCACTGGGGTACAGGTCCCCCTCCTCTCCTGAAGGTGCTGACTCTCACTGGGGTACAGGTGCCCCTCCTCTCCAGAAGGTCCTGACTCTCACTGGGTACAGGGTCCCCCATCATCTCCTGAAGGTTCTGACTCTCAATTAGTTACAGGACACGCTCCTCTCCTGAAGGTGCTGACTCTCACCGGGTTACAGGTCCCTCTCCTATCCTGAAGGTGCTGACTTTCACTGGGGTACAGGGTCCCCCTCCTCTCCTGAAGGTGCTGACTCTCACTGGGGTATAGGTCCCCCTCATCTCCTGAAGGTGCTGACTCTCAATGGGGTACAGGGTCCCCCTCCTCTCCTGAAGGTGCTGACACTCACTGGGGTACAGGTCCCCCTCCTCTCCTGAAGGTGCTGACTCTCACTGGGGTACAGGTCCCCCTCCTCTCCTGAAGGTGCTGACTCTCACTGGGGTACAGGTGCCCCTCCTCTCCAGAAGGTCCTGACTCTCACTGGGTACAGGGTCCCCCATCATCTCCTGAAGGTTCTGACTCTCAATTAGTTACAGGACACCCTCCTCTCCTGAAGGTGCTGACTCTCACCGGGTTACAGGTCCCTCTCCTATCCTGAAGGTGCTGACTTTCACTGGGGTACAGGGTCCCCCTCCTCTCCTGAAGGTGCTGACTCTCACTGGGGTATAGGTCCCCCTCATCTCCTGAAGGTGCTGACTCTCAATGGGGTACAGAGTGCCCCTCCTCTCCTGAAGGTGCTGACACTCAATGGGGTACAGGTCCCCCTCCTCTCCTGAAGGTGCTGACTCTCACTGGGGTACAGGGTCCCCCTCGTCTCCTGAAGGTTCTGACTCTCACTCAGGTAAAGGTCCCCCTCCTGTCTTGAAGGTGCTGACTCTCACCGGGTTACAGGTCCCTCTCCTATCCTTAAGGTGCTGACTCTCACTGGGTTACAGGGTCCCCCTCCACTCCTGAAGGTGCTGACTCTCACTCAGGAAAAGGTCCGTCTCCTGTCTAGAAGGTGCTGATTCTCACTGGGGTACAGGCCCCCTTCCTCTCTTGAAAGTGCTGACTCTCACTGGGAAACTGGGTCCCCCTCCTCTCCTGAAGGTGCTGACTCTCACTGGGGTACAGGTCCGCCTCCTCTCCTGAAGGTGCTGACTCTCACTGGGGTACAGGGTCCCCTCCTCTCCTGAAGGTGCTGACTCTCACTGGGGTACAGGGTCCCCTCCTCTCCTGAAGGTGCTGACTCTCACTGGGGTACAGGTGCCCCTCCTCTCCAGAAGGTCCTGACTCTCACTGGGGTACAGGGTCCCCCATCATCTCCTGAAGGTTCTGACTCTCACTGGGGTACAGTTCCCCCTCCTGACTTGAAGGTGCTGATTCTCACTGGGTTACAGGTACCCTTGCTCTCCAAACAGGTGCTGAATCTCACTGGGGTACAGGTCCACTTCCTCGCCAAAAAGTTGCTAACTCTCACTGGGGTACAGGTCCCCCTCCTCTTCTGAAGGTGCTGACTCTCACTGGCGTACAGGTCCCCATCCTCTCCTGAAGGTGCTGACTCTCACTGGGAAACAGGGTCTCCCTCCTCTCCTGAAGGTGCTGACTTTCTCTGGAGTACAGAGACAGCTCCATTCCTGAAGGTGCTGACTCTCACTGGGGTACAGGGTCCCCCTCCTCTCCTGAAGGTGCTGACTCTCAATCAGGTAAAGATTCCCCTACTGTCTTGAAGGTGCTGACTCTCACTGGGCTACAGGGACCAAATCCTCAACTGAAGGTGCTGACTCTCACTGGGGTACAGGGTCCGCCACCTCACCTGAAGGTGCTGACACTCACTGGGGTACAGGGTCCCCCTCCTCTCCTGAAGGTGCTGACTCTCACTGGGTTACAGGGTCCCCCTCCACTCCTGAAGGTGCTGACTCTCACTGGGGTACAGGTCCCCCTCCTCTCCTGAAGGTGCTGACTCTCCCTCAGGAAAAGGTCCGTCTCCTGTCTAGAAGGTGCTGATTCTCACTGGGGTACAGGTCCCCTTCCTCTCTTGAAGGTGCTGACTCTCACTGGGAAACAGGGTCCCCCTCCTCTCCTGAAGGTGCTGACTCTCACTGGGGTACAGGTCCCCTCCTCTCCTGAAGCTGCTGACTCTCATTGGGGTACAGGTCCGCCTCCTCTCCTGAAGGTGCTGACTCTCACTGGGGTACAGGTCCCCCTCCTCTCCTGAAGGTGCTGACTCTCACTGGGGTACAGGTCCGCCTCCTCTCCTGAAGGTGCTGACTCTCACTGGGGTACAGGTCCGCCTCCTCTCCTGAAGGTGCTGACTCTCACTGGGGTACAGGTCCCCCTCCTCTCCTAAAGGTGCTGACTCTCACTGGGGTACAGGTCCCCCTCCTCTCCTGAAGGTGCTGACTCTCACTGGGGTACAGGTGCCCCTCCTCTCCAGAAGGTCCTGACTCTCACTGGGTACAGGGTCCCCCATCATCTCCTGAAGGTTCTGACTCTCAATTAGTTACAGGACACCCTCCTCTCCTGAAGGTGCTGACTCTCACCGGGTTACAGGTCCCTCTCCTATCCTGAAGGTGCTGACTTTCACTGGGGTACAGGGTCCCCCTCCTCTCCTGAAGGTGCTGACTCTCACTGGGGTATAGGTCCCCCTCATCTCCTGAAGGTGCTGACTCTCAATGGGGTACAGGGTGCCCCTCCTCTCCTGAAGGTGCTGACACTCACTGGGGTACAGGTCCCCCTCCTCTCCTGAAGGTGCTGACTCTCACTGGGGTACAGGGTCCCCCTCGTCTCCTGAAGGTTCTGACTCTCACTCAGGTAAAGGTCCCCCTCATGTCTTGAAGGTGCTGACTCTCACCGGGTTACAGGTCCCTCTCCTATCCTTAAGGTGCTGACTCTCACTGGGTTACAGGGTCCCCCTCCACTCCTGAAGGTGCTGACTCTCACTCAGGAAAAGGTCCGTCTCCTGTCTAGAAGGTGCTGATTCTCACTGGGGTACAGGCCCCCTTCCTCTCTTGAAAGTGCTGACTCTCACTGGGAAACTGGGTCCCCCTCCTCTCCTGAAGGTGCTGACTCTCACTGGGGTACAGGTCCCCTCCTCTCCTGAAGCTGCTGACTCTCATTGGGGTACAGGTCCCCCTCCTCTCCTGAAGGTGCTGACTCTCACTGGGGTACAGGTCCGCCTCCTCTCCTGAAGGTGCTGACTCTCACTGGGGTACAGGTCCCCCTCCTCTCCTAAAGGTGCTGACTCTCACTGGGGAACAGGTCCGCCTCCTCTCCTGAAGGTGCTGACTCTCACTGGGGTACAGGTCCCCCTCCTCTCCTAAAGGTGCTGACTCTCACTGGGGTACAGGTCCCCCTCCTCTCCTGAAGGTGCTGACTCTCACTGGGGTACAGGTGCCCCTCCTCTCCAGAAGGTCCTGACTCTCACTGGGTACAGGGTCCCCCATCATCTCCTGAAGGTTCTGACTCTCAATTAGTTACAGGACACCCTCCTCTCCTGAAGGTGCTGACTCTCACCGGGTTACAGGTCCCTCTCCTATCCTGAAGGTGCTGACTTTCACTGGGGTACAGGGTCCCCCTCCTCTCCTGAAGGTGCTGACTCTCACTGGGGTATAGGTCCCCCTCATCTCCTGAAGGTGCTGACTCTCAATGGGGTACAGGGTGCCCCTCCTCTCCTGAAGGTGCTGACACTCACTGGGGTACAGGTCCCCCTCCTCTCCTGAAGGTGCTGACTCTCACTGGGGTACAGGGTCCCCCTCGTCTCCTGAAGGTTCTGACTCTCACTCAGGTAAAGGTCCCCCTCCTGTCTTGAAGGTGCTGACTCTCACCGGGTTACAGGTCCCTCTCCTATCCTTAAGGTGCTGACTCTCACTGGGTTACAGGGTCCCCCTCCACTCCTGAAGGTGCTGACTCTCACTCAGGAAAAGGTCTGTCTCCTGTCTAGAAGGTGCTGATTCTCACTGGGGTACAGGCCCCCTTCCTCTCTTGAAAGTGCTGACTGTCACTGGGAAACTGGGTCCCCCTCCTCTCCTGAAGGTGCTGACTCTCACTGGAGTACAGGTCCGCCTCCTCTCCTGAAGGTGCTGACTCTCACTGGGGTACAGGGTCCCCTCCTCTCCTGAAGGTGCTGACTCTCACTGGGGTACAGGGTCCCCTCCTCTCCTGAAGGTGCTGACTCTCACTGGGGTACAGGTGCCCCTCCTCTCCAGAAGGTCCTGACTCTCACTGGGGTACAGGGTCCCCCATCATCTCCTGAAGGTTCTGACTCTCAATTAGTTACAGGACACCCTCCTCTCCTGAAGGTGCTGACTCTCACCGGGTTACAGGTCCCCCTCCTATCCTGAAGGTGCTGACTGTCACAGGGGTACAGGGTCCCCCTCCTCTCCTGAAGGTGCTGACTCTCACTGGGGTATAGGTCCCCCTCCGCTCCTGAAGGTGCTGACTCTCACTGGGGTACAGGGTCCCCCTCCTCTCCTGTAGGTGCTGACTCTCAATGGGGTACAGGGTCCCCCTCCTCTCCTGAAGGTTCTGACTCTCACTGGGGTACAGGGTCCTCCTCCTCTCCTGAAGGTGCTGACTCTCACTGGGGTACAGGGTCCCTCTCCTCTCCTGAAGGTGCTGACTCTCACTGGGGTACAGGGTCCCCCTCCTCTCCTGATGGCGCTGACTCTCACTGGGGTACAGTTCCCCCTCCTGACTTGAAGGTGCTGATTCTCACTGGGTTACAGGTACCCTTGCTCTCCAAACAGGTGCTGAATCTCACTGGGGTACAGGTCCACTTCCTCGCCAAAAAGTTGCTGACTCTCACTGGGGTACAGGTCCCCCTCCTCTTCTGAAGGTGCTGACTCTCACTGGCGTACAGGTCCCCATCCTCTCCTGAAGGTGCTGACTCTCACTGGGAAACAGGGTCTCCCTCCTCTCCTGAAGGTGCTGACTTTCTCTGGAGTACAGAGACAGCTCCATTCCTGAAGGTGCTGACTCTCACTGGGGTACAGGGTCCCCCTCCTCTCCTGAAGGTGCTGACTCTCAATCAGGTAAAGATTCCCCTACTGTCTTGAAGGTGCTGACTCTCACTGGGCTACAGGGACCAAATCCTCAACTGAAGGTGCTGACTCTCACTGGGGTACAGGGTCCGCCACCTCACCTGAAGGTGCTGAAACTCACTGGGGTACAGGGTCCCCCTCCTCTCCTGAAGGTGCTGACTCTCACTGGGTTACAGGGTCCCCCTCCACTCCTGAAGGTGCTGACTCTCACTGGGATACAGGTCCCCATCGTCTCCTGAAGGTGCTGACTCTCCCTCAGGAAAAGGTCCGTCTCCTGTCTAGAAGGTGCTGATTCTCACTGGGGTACAGGTCCCCTTCCTCTCTTGAAGGTGCTGACTCTCACTGGGAAACAGGGTCCCCCTCCTCTCCTGAAGGTGCTGACTCTCACTGGGGTACAGGTCCCCTCCTCTCCTGAAGCTGCTGACTCTCATTGGGGTACAGGTCCGCCTCCTCTCCTGAAGGTGCTGACTCTCACTGGGTACAGGGTCCCCCATCATCTCCTGAAGGTTCTGACTCAATTAGTTACAGGACACCCTCCTCTCCTGAAGGTGCTGACTCTCACCGGGTTACAGGTCCCTCTCCTATCCTGAAGGTGCTGACATTCACTGGGGTACAGGTCCCCCTCCTCTCCTGAATGTGCTGACTCTCACTGGGGTACAGGTCCCCCTCCTCTCCTGAAGGTGCTGACTCTCACTGGGGTACAGGGTCCCCCTCGTCTCCTGAAGGTTCTGACTCTCACTCAGGTAAAGGTCCCCCTCCTGTCTTGAAGGTGCTGACTCTCACCGGGTTACAGGTCCCTCTCCTATCCTTAAGGAGCTGACTGTCACTTGGGTACAGGGTCCCCCTCCTCTCCTGAAGGTGCTGACTCTCACTGGGGTACAGGTCCCCCTCCTGTCTTGAAGGTGCTGATTCTCACTGGGGTACAGGTCCCCCTCCTCTCCTGAAAGTGCTGACTCTCCCTCAGGAAAAGGTCCGTCTCCTGTCTGGAAGGTCCTGATTCTCACTGGGGTACAGGTCCCCTTCCTCTCTTGAAGGTGCTGACTCTCACTGGGAAACAGGGTCCCCCTCCTCTCCTGAAGGTGCTGACTCTCACTGGGGTACAGGTCCCTCTCCTATCCTGAAGGTGCTGACTTTCACTGGGGTACAGGGTCCCCCTCCTCTCCTGAAGGTGCTGACTCTCACTGGGGCATAGGTCCCCCTCCTCTCCTGAAGGTGCTGATTCTCACTGGGGTACAGGTCCCCCTCCTCTCCTGAAAGTGCTGACTCTCCCTCAGGAAAAGGTCCGTCTCCTGTCTGGAAGGTCCTGATTCTCACTGGGGTACAGGTCCCCTTCCTCTCTTGAAGGTGCTGACTCTCACTGGGAAACAGGGTCTCCCTCCTCTCCTGAAGGTGCTGACTTTCTCTGGAGTACAGAGACAGCTCCATTCCTGAAGGTGCTGACTCTCACTGGGGTACAGGGTCCCCCTCCTCTCCTGAAGGTGCTGACTCTCAATCAGGTAAAGATTCCCCTACTGTCTTGAAGGTGCTGACTCTCACTGGGCTACAGGGACCAAATCCTCAACTGAAGGTGCTGACTCTCACTGGGGTACAGGGTCCGCCACCTCACCTGAAGGTGCTGACACTCACTGGGGTACAGGGTCCCCCTCCTCTCCTGAAGGTGCTGACTCTCACTGGGTTACAGGGTCCCCCTCCACTCCTGAAGGTGCTGACTCTCACTGGGGTACAGGTCCCCCTCCTCTCCTGAAGGTGCTGACTCTCCCTCAGGAAAAGGTCCGTCTCCTGTCTAGAAGGTGCTGATTCTCACTGGGGTACAGGTCCCCTTCCTCTCTTGAAGGTGCTGACTCTCACTGGGAAACAGGGTCCCCCTCCTCTCCTGAAGGTGCTGACTCTCACTGGGGTACAGGTCCCCTCCTCTCCTGAAGCTGCTGACTCTCATTGGGGTACAGGTCCGCCTCCTCTCCTGAAGGTGCTGACTCTCACTGGGGTACAGGTCCCCCTCCTCTCCTGAAGGTGCTGACTCTCACTGGGGTACAGGTCCGCCTCCTCTCCTGAAGGTGCTGACTCTCACTGGGGTACAGGTCCCCCTCCTCTCCTGAAGGTGCTGACTCTCACTGGGGTACAGGTCCGCCTCCTCTCCTGAAGGTGCTGACTCTCACTGGGGTACAGGTCCCCCTCCTCTCCTAAAGGTGCTGACTCTCACTGGGGTACAGGTCCCCCTCCTCTCCTGAAGGTGCTGACTCTCACTGGGGTACAGGTGCCCCTCCTCTCCAGAAGGTCCTGACTCTCACTGGGTACAGGGTCCCCCATCATCTCCTGAAGGTTCTGACTCTCAATTAGTTACAGGACACCCTCCTCTCCTGAAGGTGCTGACTCTCACCGGGTTACAGGTCCCTCTCCTATCCTGAAGGTGCTGACTTTCACTGGGGTACAGGGTCCCCCTCCTCTCCTGAAGGTGCTGACTCTCACTGGGGTATAGGTCCCCCTCATCTCCTGAAGGTGCTGACTCTCAATGGGGTACAGGGTGCCCCTCCTCTCCTGAAGGTGCTGACACTCACTGGGGAACAGGTCCCCCTCCTCTCCTGAAGGTGCTGACTCTCACTGGGGTACAGGGTCCCCCTCGTCTCCTGAAGGTTCTGACTCTCACTCAGGTAAAGGTCCCCCTCCTGTCTTGAAGGTGCTGACTCTCACCGGGTTACAGGTCCCTCTCCTATCCTTAAGGTGCTGACTCTCACTGGGTTACAGGGTCCCCCTCCACTCCTGAAGGTGCTGACTCTCACTCAGGAAAAGGTCCGTCTCCTGTCTAGAAGGTGCTGATTCTCACTGGGGTACAGGCCCCCTTCCTCTCTTGAAAGTGCTGACTCTCACTGGGAAACTGGGTCCCCCTCCTCTCCTGAAGGTGCTGACTCTCACTGGGGTACAGGTCCCCTCCTCTCCTGAAGCTGCTGACTCTCATTGGGGTACAGGTCCGCCTCCTCTCCTGAAGGTGCTGACTCTCACTGGGGTACAGGTCCCCCTCCTCTCCTGAAGGTGCTGACTCTCACTGGGGTACAGGTCCGCCTCCTCTCCTGAAGGTGCTGACTCTCACTGGGGTACAGGTCCCCCTCCTCTCCTAAAGGTGCTGACTCTCACTGGGGAACAGGTCCGCCTCCTCTCCTGAAGGTGCTGACTCTCACTGGGGTACAGGTCCCCCTCCTCTCCTAAAGGTGCTGACTCTCACTGGGGTACAGGTCCCCCTCCTCTCCTGAAGGTGCTGACTCTCACTGGGGTACAGGTGCCCCTCCTCTCCAGAAGGTCCTGACTCTCACTGGGTACAGGGTCCCCCATCATCTCCTGAAGGTTCTGACTCTCAATTAGTTACAGGACACCCTCCTCTCCTGAAGGTGCTGACTCTCACCGGGTTACAGGTCCCTCTCCTATCCTGAAGGTGCTGACTTTCACTGGGGTACAGGGTCCCCCTCCTCTCCTGAAGGTGCTGACTCTCACTGGGGTATAGGTCCCCCTCATCTCCTGAAGGTGCTGACTCTCAATGGGGTACAGGGTGCCGCTCCTCTCCTGAAGGTGCTGACACTCACTGGGGTACAGGTCCCCCTCCTCTCCTGAAGGTGCTGACTCTCACTGGGGTACAGGGTCCCCCTCGTCTCCTGAAGGTTCTGACTCTCACTCAGGTAAAGGTCCCCCTCCTGTCTTGAAGGTGCTGACTCTCACCGGGTTACAGGTCCCTCTCCTATCCTTAAGGTGCTGACTCTCACTGGGTTACAGGGTCCCCCTCCACTCCTGAAGGTGCTGACTCTCACTCAGGAAAAGGTCTGTCTCCTGTCTAGAAGGTGCTGATTCTCACTGGGGTACAGGCCCCCTTCCTCTCTTGAAAGTGCTGACTGTCACTGGGAAACTGGGTCCCCCTCCTCTCCTGAAGGTGCTGACTCTCACTGGGGTACAGGTCCGCCTCCTCTCCTGAAGGTGCTGACTCTCACTGGGGTACAGGGTCCCCTCCTCTCCTGAAGGTGCTGACTCTCACTGGGGTACAGGGTCCCCTCCTCTCCTGAAGGTGCTGACTCTCACTGGGGTACAGGTGCCCCTCCTCTCCAGAAGGTCCTGACTCTCACTGGGGTACAGGGTCCCCCATCATCTCCTGAAGGTTCTGACTCTCAATTAGTTACAGGACACCCTCCTCTCCTGAAGGTGCTGACTCTCACCGGGTTACAGGTCCCCCTCCTATCCTGAAGGTGCTGACTGTCACAGGGGTACAGGGTCCCCCTCCTCTCCTGAAGGTGCTGACTCTCACTGGGGTATAGGTCCCCCTCCGCTCCTGAAGGTGCTGACTCTCACTGGGGTACAGGGTCCCCCTCCTCTCCTGTAGGTGCTGACTCTCAATGGGGTACAGGGTCCCCCTCCTCTCCTGAAGGTTCTGACTCTCACTGGGGTACAGGGTCCTCCTCCTCTCCTGAAGGTGCTGACTCTCACTGGGGTACAGGGTCCCTCTCCTCTCCTGAAGGTGCTGACTCTCACTGGGGTACAGGGTCCCCCTCCTCTCCTGATGGCGCTGACTCTCACTGGGGTACAGTTCCCCCTCCTGACTTGAAGGTGCTGATTCTCACTGGGTTACAGGTACCCTTGCTCTCCAAACAGGTGCTGAATCTCACTGGGGTACAGGTCCACTTCCTCGCCAAAAAGTTGCTGACTCTCACTGGGGTACAGGTCCCCCTCCTCTTCTGAAGGTGCTGACTCTCACTGGCGTACAGGTCCCCATCCTCTCCTGAAGGTGCTGACTCTCACTGGGAAACAGGGTCTCCCTCCTCTCCTGAAGGTGCTGACTTTCTCTGGAGTACAGAGACAGCTCCATTCCTGAAGGTGCTGACTCTCACTGGGGTACAGGGTCCCCCTCCTCTCCTGAAGGTGCTGACTCTCAATCAGGTAAAGATTCCCCTACTGTCTTGAAGGTGCTGACTCTCACTGGGCTACAGGGACCAAATCCTCAACTGAAGGTGCTGACTCTCACTGGGGTACAGGGTCCGCCACCTCACCTGAAGGTGCTGAAACTCACTGGGGTACAGGGTCCCCCTCCTCTCCTGAAGGTGCTGATTCTCACTGGGTTACAGGGTCCCCCTCCACTCCTGAAGGTGCTGACTCTCACTGGGATACAGGTCCCCATCGTCTCCTGAAGGTGCTGACTCTCCCTCAGGAAAAGGTCCGTCTCCTGTCTAGAAGGTGCTGATTCTCACTGGGGTACAGGTCCCCTTCCTCTCTTGAAGGTGCTGACTCTCACTGGGAAACAGGGTCCCCCTCCTCTCCTGAAGGTGCTGACTCTCACTGGGGTACAGGTCCCCTCCTCTCCTGAAGCTGCTGACTCTCATTGGGGTACAGGTCCGCCTCCTCTCCTGAAGGTGCTGACTCTCACTGGGGTACAGGTCCCCCTCCTCTCCTGAAGGTGCTGACTCTCACTGGGGTACAGGTCCGCCTCCTCTCCTGAAGGTGCTGACTCTCACTGGGGTACAGGTCCCCCTCCTCTCCTGAAGGTGCTGACTCTCACTGGGGTACAGGTCCGCCTCCTCTCCTGAAGGTGCTGACTCTCACTGGGGTACAGGTCCCCCTCCTCTCCTAAAGGTGCTGACTCTCACTGGGGTACAGGTCCCCCTCCTCTCCTGAAGGTGCTGACTCTCACTGGGGTACAGGTGCCCCTCCTCTCCAGAAGGTCCTGACTCTCACTGGGTACAGGGTCCCCCATCATCTCCTGAAGGTTCTGACTCAATTAGTTACAGGACACCCTCCTCTCCTGAAGGTGCTGACTCTCACCGGGTTACAGGTCCCTCTCCTATCCTGAAGGTGCTGACATTCACTGGGGTACAGGTCCCCCTCCTCTCCTGAATGTGCTGACTCTCACTGGGGTACAGGTCCCCCTCCTCTCCTGAAGGTGCTGACTCTCACTGGGGTACAGGGTCCCCCTCGTCTCCTGAAGGTTCTGACTCTCACTCAGGTAAAGGTCCCCCTCCTGTCTTGAAGGTGCTGACTCTCACCGGGTTACAGGTCCCTCTCCTATCCTTAAGGAGCTGACTGTCACTTGGGTACAGGGTCCCCCTCCTCTCCTGAAGGTGCTGACTCTCACTGGGGTACAGGTCCCCCTCCTGTCTTGAAGGTGCTGATTCTCACTGGGGTACAGGTCCCCCTCCTCTCCTGAAAGTGCTGACTCTCCCTCAGGAAAAGGTCCGTCTCCTGTCTGGAAGGTCCTGATTCTCACTGGGGTACAGGTCCCCTTCCTCTCTTGAAGGTGCTGACTCTCACTGGGAAACAGGGTCCCCCTCCTCTCCTGAAGGTGCTGACTCTCACTGGGGTACAGGTCCCTCTCCTATCCTGAAGGTGCTGACTTTCACTGGGGTACAGGGTCCCCCTCCTCTCCTGAAGGTGCTGACTCTCACTGGGGCATAGGTCCCCCTCCTCTCCTGAAGGTGCTGATTCTCACTGGGGTACAGGTCCCCCTCCTCTCCTGAAAGTGCTGACTCTCCCTCAGGAAAAGGTCCGTCTCCTGTCTGGAAGGTCCTGATTCTCACTGGGGTACAGGTCCCCTTCCTCTCTTGAAGGTGCTGACTCTCACTGGGAAACAGGGTCCCCCTCCTCTCCTGAAGGTGCTGACTCTCACTGGGGTACAGGTCCCTCTCCTATCCTGAAGGTGCTGACTTTCACTGGGGTACAGGGTCCCCCTCCTCTCCTGAAGGTGCTGACTCTCACTGGGGCATAGGTCCCCCTCCTCTCCTGAAGGTGCTGACTCTCACTGGGGTACAGGGTCCCCCTCCTCTCCTGAAGGTGCTGACACTCACTGGGGTACAGGTCCCCCTCCTCTCCTGAAGGTGCTGACTCTCACTGGGGTACAGGGTCCCGCTCCTCTCCTGAAGGTGCTGACTCTCACTGGGGTACAGGTCCCCCTCCTGTCTTGAAGGTGCTGATTCTCACTGGGTTACAGGTCCCCTTCCTCTCCAAAAAGGTGCTGACTCTCACTGGGGTACAGGTCCCCCTGCTCCCCTGAAGGTGTTGACTCTCCCGGGGGTACAGGGTCCCCCTCATCTCCTGAAGGTTCTGACTCTCAATTAGTTACAGGTCCCCCTCCTTTCCTGGAGGTGCTGACTCTCACTGGGATATAGGGTCCGCCACCTCACCTGAAGGTGCTGACACTCACTGGGGTACAGGGTCCCCCTCCTCTCCTGTAGGTGCTGACTCTCACTGCGGTACAGGGTCCCCCTCCTCTCCTGAAGGTGCTGACTCTCACTGGGTTACAGGGTCCCCCTCCACTCCTAAAGGTGCTGACTCTCACTCAGGAAAAGTCCGTCTTCCGTCTAGAAGATGCTGATTCTCACTGGGGTACAGGTCCCCCTCCTCTCTTGAAGGTGCTGAATCTCACTGGGAAACAGGGTCCCCCTCCTCTCCTGAAGGTACTGACTCTCACTGGGCTACAGGTCCGCCTCGTCTCCTGAAGGTGTGGACTCTCACTGGGGTACAGGGTCCCCTCCTCTCCTGAAGGTGCTGACTCTCACTGGGGTACAGGTGCCCCTCCTCTCCAGAAGGTCCTGACTCTCACTGGGGTACAGGGTCCCCCATCATCTCCTGAAGGTGCTGACTCTCAATTAGTTACAGGACCCCCTCCTCTCCTGAAGGTGCTGACTCTCACCGGGTTACAGGTCCCCCTCCTCTCCTGAAAGTGCTGACTGTCACAGGGGTACAGGGTCACCCTCCTCTCCTGAAGGTGCTGACTCTCACTGGGGTACAGGTCCCTCTCCTATCCTGAAGGTGCTGACGGTAACAGGGGTACAGGGTCCCCCTCCTCTCCTGAAGGTGCTGACTCTCACTGGGGTATAGGTCCCCCTCCGCTCCTGAAGGTGCTGACTCTCACTGGGGTACAGGGTCCCCCTCCTCTCCTGAAGGTGCTGACTCTCAATGGGGCACAGGGACCCCCTCCTCTCCTGAAGGTGCTGACTCTCACTGGGGTACTGGGTCCCTCTCCTCTCCTGAAGGTGCTGACTCTCACTGGGGTACAGGGTCCCCTTCCTCTGCTGAAGGTGCTGACTCTCACTGGGGTACAGGGTCCCCTTCCTCTCCTGAAGGTGCTGACTCTCACTGGGGTACAGGGTCACCCTCCTCTCCTGATGGCGCTGACTCTCAATGGGGTACAGGTCCCCCTCCTCTCCTGAAGGTGCTGACTCTCACTCAGGTAAAGGTCCCCCTCCTGTCTTGAAGGTGCTGACTCTCACCGGGTTACAGGTCCCTCTCCTCTCCTGAAGGTGCTGACTCTCACTGGGGTACAGGGTCCCCTTCCTCTCCAAACAGGTGCTGAATCTCACTGGGGTACAGGTCCCCTTCCTCTCCAAAAAGGTGCTGACTCTCACGGGGGTACAGGGTCCCCCTCATCTCCTGAAGGTTCTGACTCTCAATTAGTTACAGGTCCCTCTCCTCTCCTGAAGGTGCTGACTCTCACTGGGGTACAGGTCCCTCTCCTCTCCTGAAGTTGCTGACTCTCACTGGGGTATAGGTCCCCCTCCTCTTCTGAAGGTGCTGACCCTCACGGGGGTACAGGACCCCCTCCTCTCCTGAAGGTGCTGACTCTCACTGGGGTACAGGACCCCCTCCTCTCCTGAACGTGCTGACTCTCACTGGGAAACAGGGTCTCCCTCCTATTCTGAAGGTGCTGACTCTCACTGGGGTACAGGCTCCCCCTCCTCTCCTGAAGGTGCTGACTCTCACTGGGGTACAGGGTCCCCCTCCTCTCCTGAAGGTGCTGACTCTCACGGGGGTGCAGGTCCCCTCCTCTCCTGAAGGTGCTGACTCTCACTGGGGTACTTGTCACCCTCCTGTCCTGAAGGTGCTGACTCTCACTGGGGTACAGGGTCTCCCTCCTCTCCTGAAGGTGCTGACTCTCACTGGGGTACAGGGTCCCCCTCCTCTCCTGAAGGTGCTGACTCTCACTGGGGTACAGGACCCCCTCCTCTCCTGAAGGTGCTGACTCTCACTGGGGTACAGGGTGCCCTCTTCTCCTGAAGGTGCTGACTCTCACTGGGGTATAGGTCCCCCTCCTCTCCTGAAGGTGCTGACTCTCACTGGGGTACAGGTCACCCTCCTCTCCTGAAGGTGCTGACTCTCACTGGGGTACAGGTCCCCCTCCTCTGCTGAAGGTGCTGACTCACTGGGGTACAGGTCCCCCTCCTCTCCTGAAGGTGCTGACTCTCACTGGGGTACAGGGTCCCCTCCTCTCCTGAAGGTGCTGACTCTCACTGGGGTACAGGTCCCCCTCCTCTCCTGAAGGTGCTGACTCTCACTGGGGTACAGGTCCGCCTCCTCTCCTGAAGGTGCTGACTCTCACTGGGGTACAGGTCCCCCTCCTCTCCTAAAGGTGCTGACTCTCACTGGGGTACAGGTCCCCCTCCTCTCCTGAAGGTGCTGACTCTCACTGGGGTACAGGTGCCCCTCCTCTCCAGAAGGTCCTGACTCTCACTGGGTACAGGGTCCCCCATCATCTCCTGAAGGTTCTGACTCTCAATTAGTTACAGGACACCCTCCTCTCCTGAAGGTGCTGACTCTCACCGGGTTACAGGTCCCTCTCCCATCCTGAAGGTGCTGACTTTCACTGGGGTACAGGGTCCCCCTCCTCTCCTGAAGGTGCTGACTCTCACTGGGGTATAGGTCCCCCTCATCTCCTGAAGGTGCTGACTCTCACTGGGGTACAGGTCCCCCTCCTCTCCTGAAGGTGCTGACTCTCAATGGGGTACAGGGTCCCCCTCCTCTCCTGAAGGTGCTGACACTCACTGGGGTACAGGTCCCCCTCCTCTCCTGAAGGTGCTGACTCTCACTGGGGTACAGGTCCCCCTCCTCTCCTGAAGGTGCTGACTCTCACTGGGGTACAGGGTCCCCCTCGTCTCCTGAAGGTTCTGACTCTCACTCAGGTAAAGGTCCCCCTCCTGTCTTGAAGGTGCTGACTCTCACCGGGTTACAGGTCCCTCTCCTATCCTTAAGGTGCTGACTGTCACTTGGGTACAGGGTCCCCCTCCTCTCCTGAAGGTGCTGACTCTCACTGGGGTACAGGTCCCCCTCCTGTCTTGAAGGTGCTGATTCTCACTGGGGTACAGGTCCCCCTCCTCTCCTGAAGGTGCTGACTCTCCCTCAGGAAAAGGTCCGTCTCCTGTCTGGAAGGTCCTGATTCTCACTGGGGTACAGGTCTCCTTCCTCTCTTGAAGGTGCTGACTCTCACTGGGAAACAGGGTCCCCCTCCTCTCCTGAAGGTGCTGACTCTCACTGGGGTACAGGTCCCTCTCCTATCCTGAAGGTGCTGACTTTCACTGGGGTACAGGGTCCCCCTCCTCTCCTGAAGGTGCTGACTCTCACTGGGGCATAGCTCCCCCTCCTCTCCTGAAGGTGCTGACTCTCAATGGGGTACAGGGTCCCCCTCCTCTCCTGAAGGTGCTGACACTCACTGGGGTACAGGTCCCCCTCCTCTCCTGAAGGTGCTGACTCTCACTGGGGTACAGGGTCCCCCTCCTCTCCTGAAGGTGCTGACTCTCACTGGGGTACAGGTCCCCCTCCTGTCTTGAAGGTGCTGATTCTCACTGGGTTACAGGTCCCCTTCCTCTCCAAAAAGGTGCTGACTCTCACTGGGGTACAGGTCCCCCTGCTCCCCTGAAGGTGTTGACTCTCACGGGGGTACAGGGTCCCCCTCATCTCCTGAAGGTTCTGACTCTCAATTAGTTACAGGTCCCCCTCCTCTCCTGAAGGTGCTGACTCTCACTGGGTTACAGGGTCCCCCTCCACTCCTAAAGGTGCTGACTCTCACTCAGGAAAAGTCCGTCTTCCGTCTAGAAGATGCTGATTCTCACTGGGGTACAGGTCCCCCTCCTCTCTTGAAGGTGCTGAATCTCACTGGGAAACAGGGTCCCCCTCCTCTCCTGAAGGTACTGACTCTCACTGGGCTACAGGTCCGCCTCGTCTCCTGAAGGTGTGGACTCTCACTGGGGTACAGGGTCCCCTCCTCTCCTGAAGGTGCTGACTCTCACTGGGGTACAGGTGCCCCTCCTCTCCAGAAGGTCCTGACTCTCACTGGGGTACAGGGTCCCCCATCATCTCCTGAAGGTGCTGACTCTCAATTAGTTACAGGACCCCCTCCTCTCCTGAAGGTGCTGACTCTCACCGGGTTACAGGTCCCCCTCCTCTCCTGAAAGTGCTGACTGTCACAGGGGTACAGGGTCACCCTCCTCTCCTGAAGGTGCTGACTCTCACTGGGGTACAGGTCCCTCTCCTATCCTGAAGGTGCTGACGGTAACAGGGGTACAGGGTCCCCCTCCTCTCCTGAAGGTGCTGACTCTCACTGGGGTATAGGTCCCCCTCCGCTCCTGAAGGTGCTGACTCTCACTGGGGTACAGGGTCCCCCTCCTCTCCTGAAGGTGCTGACTCTCAATGGGGCACAGGGACCCCCTCCTCTCCTGAAGGTGCTGACTCTCACTGGGGTACTGGGTCCCTCTCCTCTCCTGAAGGTGCTGACTCTCACTGGGGTACAGGGTCCCCTTCCTCTGCTGAAGGTGCTGACTCTCACTGGGGTACAGGGTCCCCTTCCTCTCCTGAAGGTGCTGACTCTCACTGGGGTACAGGGTCACCCTCCTCTCCTGATGGCGCTGACTCTCAATGGGGTACAGGTCCCCCTCCTCTCCTGAAGGTGCTGACTCTCACTCAGGTAAAGGTCCCCCTCCTGTCTTGAAGGTGCTGACTCTCACCGGGTTACAGGTCCCTCTCCTCTCCTGAAGGTGCTGACTCTCACTGGGGTACAGGGTCCCCTTCCTCTCCAAACAGGTGCTGAATCTCACTGGGGTACAGGTCCCCTTCCTCTCCAAAAAGGTGCTGACTCTCACTGGGGTACAGGTCCCCCTCCTCCCCTGAAGGTGTTGACTCTCACGGGGGTACAGGGTCCCCCTCATCTCCTGAAGGTTCTGACTCTCAATTAGTTACAGGTCCCTCTCCTCTCCTGAAGGTGCTGACTCTCACTGGGGTACAGGTCCCTCTCCTCTCCTGAAGTTGCTGACTCTCACTGGGGTATAGGTCCCCCTCCTCTTCTGAAGGTGCTGACCCTCACGGGGGTACAGGACCCCCTCCTCTCCTGAAGGTGCTGACTCTCACTGGGGTACAGGACCCCCTCCTCTCCTGAACGTGCTGACTCTCACTGGGAAACAGGGTCTCCCTCCTATTCTGAAGGTGCTGACTCTCACTGGGGTACAGGCTCCCCCTCCTCTCCTGAAGGTGCTGACTCTCACTGGGGTACAGGGTCCCCCTCCTCTCCTGAAGGTGCTGACTCTCACGGGGGTGCAGGTCCCCTCCTCTCCTGAAGGTGCTGACTCTCACTGGGGTACTTGTCACCCTCCTGTCCTGAAGGTGCTGACTCTCACTGGGGTACAGGGTCTCCCTCCTCTCCTGAAGGTGCTGACTCTCACTGGGGTACAGGGTCCCCCTCCTCTCCTGAAGGTGCTGACTCTCACTGGGGTACAGGACCCCCTCCTCTCCTGAAGGTGCTGACTCTCACTGGGGTACAGGGTGCCCTCTTCTCCTGAAGGTGCTGACTCTCACTGGGGTATAGGTCCCCCTCCTCTCCTGAAGGTGCTGACTCTCACTGGGGTACAGGTCACCCTCCTCTCCTGAAGGTGCTGACTCTCACTGGGGTACAGGTCCCCCTCCTCTGCTGAAGGTGCTGACTCACTGGGGTACAGGTCCCCCTCCTCTCCTGAAGGTGCTGACTCTCACTGGGGTACAGGGTCCCCTCCTCTCCTGAAGGTGCTGACTCTCACTGGGGTACAGGTCCCCCTCCTCTCCTGAAGGTGCTGACTCTCACTGGGGTACAGGTCCGCCTCCTCTCCTGAAGGTGCTGACTCTCACTGGGGTACAGGTCCCCCTCCTCTCCTAAAGGTGCTGACTCTCACTGGGGTACAGGTCCCCCTCCTCTCCTGAAGGTGCTGACTCTCACTGGGGTACAGGTGCCCCTCCTCTCCAGAAGGTCCTGACTCTCACTGGGTACAGGGTCCCCCATCATCTCCTGAAGGTTCTGACTCTCAATTAGTTACAGGACACCCTCCTCTCCTGAAGGTGCTGACTCTCACCGGGTTACAGGTCCCTCTCCCATCCTGAAGGTGCTGACTTTCACTGGGGTACAGGGTCCCCCTCCTCTCCTGAAGGTGCTGACTCTCACTGGGGTATAGGTCCCCCTCATCTCCTGAAGGTGCTGACTCTCACTGGGGTACAGGTCCCCCTCCTCTCCTGAAGGTGCTGACTCTCAATGGGGTACAGGGTCCCCCTCATCTCCTGAAGGTGCTGACACTCACTGGGGTACAGGTCCCCCTCCTCTCCTGAAGGTGCTGACTCTCACTGGGGTACAGGTCCCCCTCCTCTCCTGAAGGTGCTGACTCTCACTGGGGTACAGGGTCCCCCTCGTCTCCTGAAGGTTCTGACTCTCACTCAGGTAAAGGTCCCCCTCCTGTCTTGAAGGTGCTGACTCTCACCGGGTTACAGGTCCCTCTCCTATCCTTAAGGTGCTGACTGTCACTTGGGTACAGGGTCCCCCTCCTCTCCTGAAGGTGCTGACTCTCACTGGGGTACAGGTCCCCCTCCTGTCTTGAAGGTGCTGATTCTCACTGGGGTACAGGTCCCCCTCCTCTCCTGAAGGTGCTGACTCTCCCTCAGGAAAAGGTCCGTCTCCTGTCTGGAAGGTCCTGATTCTCACTGGGGTACAGGTCTCCTTCCTCTCTTGAAGGTGCTGACTCTCACTGGGAAACAGGGTCCCCCTCCTCTCCTGAAGGTGCTGACTCTCACTGGGGTACAGGTCCCTCTCCTATCCTGAAGGTGCTGACTTTCACTGGGGTACAGGGTCCCCCTCCTCTCCTGAAGGTGCTGACTCTCACTGGGGCATAGCTCCCCCTCCTCTCCTGAAGGTGCTGACTCTCAATGGGGTACAGGGTCCCCCTCCTCTCCTGAAGGTGCTGACACTCACTGGGGTACAGGTCCCCCTCCTCTCCTGAAGGTGCTGACTCTCACTGGGGTACAGGGTCCCCCTCCTCTCCTGAAGGTGCTGACTCTCACTGGGGTACAGGTCCCCCTCCTGTCTTGAAGGTGCTGATTCTCACTGGGTTACAGGTCCCCTTCCTCTCCAAAAAGGTGCTGACTCTCACTGGGGTACAGGTCCCCCTGCTCCCCTGAAGGTGTTGACTCTCACGGGGGTACAGGGTCCCCCTCATCTCCTGAAGGTTCTGACTCTCAATTAGTTACAGGTCCCCCTCCTCTCCTGGAGGTGCTGACTCTCACTGGGATATAGGGTCCGCCACCTCACCTGAAGGTGCTGACACTCACTGGGGTACAGGGTCCCCCTCCTCTCCTGTAGGTGCTGACTCTCACTGCGGTACAGGGTCCCCCTCCTCTCCTGAAGGTGCTGACTCTCACTGGGTTACAGGGTCCCCCTCCACTCCTAAAGTGCTGACTCTCACTCAGGAAAAGTCCGTCTTCCGTCTAGAAGATGCTGATTCTCACTGGGGTACAGGGTCCCCCTCCTCTCCTGAAGGTGCTGACTCTCACTGGGGTACAGGGTCCCCCTCCTCTCCTGAAGGTGCTGACTCTCACTGGGGTACCAACAGAATTTGACCCCGAGTCACATCATGAGATGTTAGGGACATCAAGGGATGCTCAGATTTCTGAATTGGAGGAGGTTATGGAAATAGGGATGGGTGTAGTGGATGGAGGTGGTTACAGAGATAGGGAGGGATGTAGTGGATGGTGGTGGTGACAGAGATAGTGAGGGGTGTAGGTGCTGGAGCAGGTTACAGAGATAGGGAGGGATCTAGTGGATGGAGGTGGTTACAGAGATAGGGAGGGGTGTAGTTGTTGGAGGTGGTTACAGAGATAGGGAGGGGTGTTGGAGCTGGAGGAGGTTACAAGGATAGGGAGGGTTGTAGGGGCTGGAGGAGGTTACGAGATAGAGATTGTTGAAGGGGCTGGAGGAGTTTACAGAGATAGGGAGCGTTGTAGGGGCTGGAGGAGGTTACAGGGATAGGGAGGGGTGTAGGTGCTGATGGAGGTTACAGTGATCAGGATGGTTGTAAGGGCTGGAGGAGGTTACAGAGATAGGGAGGGTTGTAGGGACTGGAGGAGGTTACAGAGATAGGGAGGGGTGTTGGGGCTGGAGGAGGTTACAGAGGTAGGGAGAGGTGTAGGGGCTTCAGGAGGTTACAGAGATAGGAAGGGTTGTTGGATCTGGAGGAGGTTACAGAGATAGGGAGGGTGGTAGTGGCTGGAGGAGGTTACAGAGATAGGGAGGGGTGTAGGGGGCTGTAGGAGGTTGCCGAGTTAGGGAGGGGTGTAGGGGCTTCAGGAGGTTACAGAGATAATGAGGGCTGTAGCGGCTGGAGTACCTTGCAGAGATAGGAAGGGTTGTTGGGTCTGGAGGAGGTTACAGAGATAGGGAGGGTTGTTGGAGCTGGAGGAGGTTACAGAGGTAGGGACGGTTGTAGGGGCTGGAGGAGGTTACAGAGATAGGGAGGGGTGTAGGGGCTGGAGGAGGTTACAGAGATAGGGAGGGGTGTAGGGGCTGGAGGAGGTTACAGAGATAGGGAGGGTTGTAGGGGCTGGAGGAGGTTACAGAAATAGGAATGGTTGTAGGGGCTGGAGGAGGTTACTGAGATAGGGAGGGGTGTAGGGGCTGGAGGAGGTTACAGAGATAGGGAGGGGTGTAGGGGCTGGAGGAGGTTACAGAGATAGGGAGGAGTGTAAGGGCTGGAGGAGGTTACAGAGATAGGGAGGGTTGTAGGGGCTGGAGGAGGGTACAGAGATAGGGAGGGGTGTAGGGGCTGGAGGAGGTTACAGAGATAGGGAGGGGTGTAGGGGCTGGAAGAGGTTACAGAGATAGGGAGGGTGTAGGGGTTGGAGGAGGTTACAGAGATAGGGAGTGTTGTAGGGGCTGGAGGAGGTTACAGAGATAGGGAGGGTTGTAGGGACTGGAGGAGGTTACAGAGATAGGGAGGGGTGTAGGGACTGGAGGAGGTTACAGAGATAGGGAGGGGTGTAGGCGCTGGAGGAGGTTACAGAGATAGGGAGGGGTGTAGGGGCTGGAGGAGGTTACAGAGATAGGGAGGGGTGTAGGGGCTGGAGGAGGTTACAGAGATAGGGAGGGGTGTAGGGGCTGGAGGAGGTTACAGAGATAGGGAGGGGGTGAGGAGGGATTTGAACACGAGGATGTGAATTTTAAAATCGAGGTGTGTCTGGACCGGGAGTCAGTGTGGGTCAGTGTGAGCACAGGGGGTGATGGGTGAGGGGGACTCGGTGTGAGTTCGGACACGGGGGGGGCAGCAGAGTTTGGGATGAGCTGAGGTTTGTGGAGGGTGGAGTGTGGGAGAGTCTCCGGGGGAGGGTTGGGATAGTCGAGTGTGGAGGTAGCGGAGGCGTGGGTGAGGGCTTCAGCAGCCGATGAGCTGAGGCGGGATCAATTCGGGCGATGATATGGACAGGGCGGTACTTCCTGGTGATCACCATTTGTATGTAGATTCTCGGGTGGGGGGCAGGTGGGATGTTGACGTCGTGGAGGTGGAGATTGCAAACCTCTCTCAGCCGAATCCCTGATCCCTCCCTCAGCTGTGGGTTCGAGACTGTCAAGGGACATACCCAATTCCTGCTCCCAACTCCAGCACCCTCTTCCCCTTGACCGGGGGTAACATGGACAGGATCTCTGGTTTCTCCAACTGTGTAATGACCTCCGCACTGGAATCCAGCATCATCTCCTCGATCGATGCCTTTCTGGAATGTTCCTCCCAGAAATTTGACATCTCCTTCCGCACTCCAGCTGTGGGAAAGAGAGGCAATCCCTTTTTATACCGAGTCTCAACGCACAAACAGGCCACTCGGCCCATCTGCTGGTGTTCCTGCCCCACCCCAGCCTCCTCCATCCCCATACCCTTCTACCCCCTTTCTCCCTCTTGCTGGTGTTCTCCCTCACACACACACACACACACACACACACACACACACCCGCTCCCCTCCCTGTCAGAGGACCCTCTGGGAGTTGGGGGAGCGGGGAGGCGGAGTGGGGAAAGCGCTGCGGAACCTGTTCCGACCGGTGCCCTGGGGTGGATGAGCCGCTGCACAGCAGAGCCAGCAAGGGGAGGGGAGAGTGCGGACGTGGGCTGAGAGGGCTCGGTCACACTCAGTCTCTTACCGTTCATTTCACTCTTTCTCCGTCACGCGGGAGTCACTGAGCAAGCCCAGCCACTGTCGCCCATCCCTAAACGCCCTTGAATTGAGAGTCTCGGTCGGCCAATTCAGGGGGGGGCATTTCAGAGCCAACCGTGTGTGGCTGTGGGTCTGGAGTCACATGTAGGCCCGGACCGATTTCCCTCCCTAAAGGGGACATCAGTGACCCAGAGGGGTCTTTCCGACAATCGCTGATAGTTTCGTGGTCACCATCACTGAGACTAGTTTTCAATTCCAGGTTTATTAACTGAATTTACATTCCACCGGCTGCCCTGGTGGGATTTGAACCCCGAGTCCCCATTAACCGGGGTCTCTAGCCCAGTGACATTGTCACAATGTCACCATCTGCCCCATGCTCTCAATTTTTGAGGTTCTAGCCCCCTTGCTGTGGACCCCCCACCCCAGCCAACCAGAGGAAATCGTTTCCCTCCATCGAATCCTTTAATCATCTTAAACCCCTCGATTAGATCCCGCCCCCTCCTTTAACCTTCTACACTCGAGGGAACACAAGCCCCAGTCTGGGTGACCCACCCTCGTAATTTGACCCCTTCAGCCCCGGGGCCAGGTTGGTCAATCTGCGCTGAGCAACCCCCTCCCTGATGGTGGGTGGGTGGTGGGGGGGGGAGGGCCCAGGACTGGACACGCTGACACTGGATGGGGGGTCGGAGCAGACGTCCTGGCATCAAGCCCTTGGCAAAGGCCAGCGTTCCCCCAACCTTCAACCCGAGTTTGTGTTGTCCTCTGTCAGTCCAGCAGGTTAATGATCAGCTCGGTGCACTAACAGTGCTGGGCAAGCTCAGCTCCTGGAAAATTTTCACAAAGACTATGTGAAGGTTCATGTGCCACCAGTGACTGCAGGGGGGGTGGGGCGGGGTGGGGGTGCAGCTCTGCCCAGCTATGGGGTGTAGACAGGCACAGGATCCCAATGCACCACACTCCCCAGCTCCTGTCAGCCCCTCACACACAACGAAGGACTTTATTTTTTGAAGTGTGGTCCCTGTTGTGATGTAGGAAACTCAGCAGCCCATTTACGCACAGCAAGATCCCACAAACAGCAATGTGATAATGACCCAGATCATCTGTTTTTAGTGATGTTGGGTGAGGGATAAGCGCAGCGCTCCCTCAGCGCCGACCCTCCGACAGTGCGGCGCTCCCTCAGCGCCGACCCTCCGACAGTGCGGCGCTCCCTCAGCGCCGACCCTCCGACAGTGCGGCGCTCCCTCAGCGCCGACCCTCCGACAGTGCGGCGCTCCCTCAGCGCCGACCCTCCGACAGTGCGGCGCTCCCTCAGCGCCGACCCTCCGACAGTGCGGCGCTCCCTCAGCGCCGACCCTCCGACAGTGCGGCGCTCCCTCAGCGCCGACCCTCCGACAGTGCGGCGCTCCCTCAGCGCCGACCCTCCGACAGTGCGGCGCTCCCTCAGCACTGACCCTCTGACAGTGCAGCACTCCTTCAGTACCGACCCCCTGACAGTGCTCCGCTCCCTCAGTACTGACCCTCTGACAGTGCGGTGCTCCCTCAGTACTGACCCTCTGACAGTGCAGCACTCCCTCAGTACTGACCCTCTGACAGTGCAGCACTCCCTCAGTACTGACCCTCTGACAGTGCAGCTCTCCCTCAGCACTGACCCTCTGACAGTGCAGCACTCCCTCAGCACTGACCCTCTGACAGTGCGGCACTCCCTCAATACTGACCCTCCGACAGTGCGGCGCTCCCTCAGCACTGACCCTCCGACACTGCGACGTTCCCTCAGCACAAACCCTCCGACAGTGCGGCGCTCCCTCAGTACTGACCCTCCGACAGCACGGGGTTAGATACAGAGTAAAGCTCCCTCTACACTGTTCCCATCAAACACTCCCAGGACAGGTACAGCACAAGGTTAGATACAGAGTAAAGCTCCCTCTACACTGTCCCCATCAAACACTCCCAGGACAGGTACAGCATGGGGTTAGATACAGAGTAAAGCTCCCTCTACACCATTCCCATCAAACACTCCCAGGACAGATACAGCATGGGGTTAGATACAGAGTAAAGCTCCCTCTACACTGTCCCCATCAAACACTCCCAGGACAGGTACAGCACGGGGTTAGATACAGAGTAAAGCTCTCTCTACACTGTCCCCATCTAACACTCCCAGGACAGGTACAGCACGGGGTTAGATACAGAGTAAAGCTCCCTCTACACTGTCCCAATCAAACACTCCCGGGACAGGTACAGCACGGGGTTAGATACAGAGTAAAGCTCCCTCTACACTGTCCCAATCAAACACTCCCAGGACAGGTACAGCACGGGGTTAGATACAGAGTAAAGCTCCCTCTACACCGTCTCCATCAAACACTCCCAGGGCAGGTACAGCACGGGGTTAGATCCAGAGTAAAGCTCCCTCTACACTGTCCCCATCAAACACTCCCAGGACAGGTACAGCACGGGGTTAGATACAGAGTAAAGCTCCCTCTACACTGTCCCCATCAAACACTCCTAGGACAGGTACAGCACGGGGTTAGATACAGAGTAAAGCTCCCTCTATACTGTCCCCATCAAACACTCCCAGGACAGGTACAGCACGGGGTTAGATACAGAGTAAAGCTCCCTCTACACTGTCCCCATCAAACACTACCAGGACAGGTACAGCACGGGGTTAGATACAGAGTAAAGCTCTGTCTACACTGTCCCCATCAAACACTCCCAGGACAGGTACAGCACGGGGTTAGATACAGAGTAAAGCTCTGTCTACACTGTCCCCATCAAACACTCCCAGGACAGGTACAAGTATTGCACCATGCTAATGTGTCAGATTATGTTGTATTCACAATATGCTGGAGAAGGGCACTTGGAAACTTGCTTTAGTATTTTGTGTTTGAATAACAAATCGTTGGCTCTGAAAACTCTGCTGCTCAGCATCTTTCACACACACACGTCCAACTCCCAATGTCATGGTGTGCGTGTTAGCGCACAGGTTATGTACAGAGTGCCACATCACTATTGTGTGCAATGTAGACACAAAGGTCGTGCACTGAGCTCTCAAACAGGGCCACCTGGGGATAGGTGTAGAGGACTTTCAATGTCTCACTCTGTCACTTCAAGTGTCGTAAGAAATACGAGGAGTAGGCCATTCAGCCCCTCGAGCCGGCTCCGCCATTCTATACCATCGTGGCTGATCTGATTGTGGCCTTAACCCCACTTTCCTGTCTGTCCCCCCCATAACCCTCGACCCCCTCGTCGATCCAAAATCTGTCTAACTCGGCCTTGAATATATTCAGTGACCCAGCCTCCCCTGCTCTCTGTTGGGGGGGGGGGAGAATTCCACAGACTGACCACCCTCTGAGAGAGGAAATTCCTCCTCATCTCCGTCTTCAATAGGAGACCCCTTATTCTGAAACTGTGTCCCCCTCCTCGTTCTAGATACCCCCACGAGGGGGAAACATCCTCTCAGCCTCCACCCTGTCAAACCCCACCCCCCTCAGGATCTGATATGTTTCAATAAGATCACCCCTCATTCTTCTAAACCCCAATGGGTACAGGGCCCAACCTGCTCAACCTTTCCTCATGAGACAAACCCCCTTCATCCCGGGAATCGGCCGAGTGAACCTTCTCTGAACGGCCTCCAGTGCGAGTCTATCCCTCCTTAAATAAGCAGACCAAGAGTCACCATGAACAGTAAGATTTAAGGGGACCAATCAAGAGGAAAAAACCCACTTGTGCTCATCCTCACCAATCTGCCTGTCACAGATGAATCTGTCCATGACAGTATTGGTGGGAGTGACCACCACACAGTCACTGTGGAGACGAAGTCCTGCCTTCACATTGAGGGTACCCTCCATCATGTTGTGTGGCACTACCACCATGCTAAATGGAATAGATTTCAAACAGATCCAGCAACTCAAGGCTGGGCATCCATGAGGTGCTGTGGGCCACCAGCAGCAGCAGAACTGTACTCGAACACAATCTGTAACCTCATGGCCCAGCATATCCCCCACTCTACCATTACCATCAAGCCAGGGGGTCAACCCTTGTTCAATGAAGAGTGCAGGAGGGTATGCCAGGAGCAGCACCAGATATACCTAAAAATGAGGTGTTAACCTGGTGAAGCTATAACACAGGACTAGTTGTGTGTCAAACAGCATAAGCAGCAAGTGATAGACAGAGCTAAGCGATCCCACAACCAACAGATCAGATCTAAGCTCTGCAGTCCTGCCACATCCAGTCATGAATGGAGAACCACTCACTAGAAGAGGAGGCTCCACAAATGTCCCTATTCTCAATGATGGGGGAGCCCAGCATATCAATGCAAAAGATAAGGCTGAAGCATTCGCAACAATCTTCAGCCAGAAGTGCTGAGTGGATGATCCATCTCAGCCTCCTCCAGAGGTCCCCAGCATCACAGATACCAGTCTTCAGCCAATTCCATTCACTCCACGTGATATCAAGAAACGGCTGAAGGCACTGGATACTGCAAAGGCTCTGGGCCCTGACAATATTCCAGCAATAGTACTGAAGACTTGTGCCCCAGAACTTGCTGTGCCCCTAGCCAAGCTGTTCCAGTACAGCTACAACACTGGCATCTACCCGGCTATGTGGAAAATTGCCCAGGTATGCCCTGTACACACAAAGCAGGACAAATCCAACCCGGCCAATTACTGAGATAAAAACAAAAAAATGCGGATGCTGGAAATCCAAAACAAAAACAGAATTACCTGGAAAAACTCAGCAGGTCTGGCAGCATCGGCGGAGAAGAAAAGAGTTGACGTTTTGAGTCCTCATGACCCTTCCACAGTTCTGTCGAAGGGTCATGAGGACTCGAAACGTCAACTCTTTTCTTCTCCGCCGATGCTGCCAGACCTGCTGAGTTTTTCTGGGTAATTCTGTTTTTGTTCCAGCCAATTACTGCCCCATCAGTCTACTCTCCATCATCAGTAAAGTAATGGAAGGGGTCATCAACAGTGCTATCAAGCGGCACTTGCTTAGCAATAACCTGCTCACTGATGCCCAGTTGGGTTCCACCAGGGTCACTCAGCTCCTGACCTTATTACAGCCTTGGTTCAAACATGGACAAAAGAGCTGAACTCCCGAGGTGAGGTGAGAGTGACTGCCCTTGACATCGAGGCAGCATTTGACCAAGTGTGACATCAAGGAGCCCCAGCAAAACTGGAGTCAATGGGAATCAGGGGAAAACTCTCCGCTGGTTGGAGTCATACCCAGCACAAAGGAAGATGGTTGTGGTTGTTGGAGGTCAGTCATCTCAGCTCCAGGACATCACTGCAGGAGTTCCTCAGGGTAGTGTCCTCGGCCCAACCATCTTCAGCTGCTTCATCAATGACCTTCCTTCCATCATAAGGTCAGAAGTGGGGATGTTCGCTGATGATTGCACAATGTTCAGCACCATTCGCAACTCCTCAGATACTGAAGCAGTCCATGTCCAAATGCAGCAAGACCTGGACAATATCCAGACTTGGGCTGACAAGTGGCAAGTAACATTCACACCACACAAGTGCCAGGCAATGACCATCTCCAACAAGAGAGAATCTAACCATCTCCCCCTGACATTCAATGGCATTACCATCACTGAATCCCCCACTGTCAACATCCTGGGGAGTTACCATTGACCAGAAACTGAACTGGACCAGCCAGATAAATACTGTGGCTACAAGAGCAGGTCAGAGGCTGGGAATCCTGCAGTGAGTAACTCACCTCCTGACTCCCCAAAGCCTGTCCACCATCTACAAGGCACAAGTCAGGAGTGTGATGGAATACTCCCCACTTGCCTGGATGAGTGCAGCTCCCACAACACTCAAGAAGCTGGACACCATCCAGGACAAAGCAGCCCTCGCTTGATTAGCACCCATCCACAAACATTCACTCCCTCCACCACCGACACACAGTAGCAGCAGTGTGTGTACCATCCACAAGATGCACTGCAGGAACTCACCGAGGCTCCTTCGACAGCACCTTCCAAACCCACAACCTCTACCATCTAGAAGGACAAGGGCAGCAGACACATGGGGAACACCACCACCTGGAAGTTCCCCTCCAAGTCACTCACCATCCTGACTTGGAAATATATCACCGTTCCTTCACTGTCTCTGGGTCAAAATCCTGGAACTCCCTCCCTAACAGCACGGTGGGTGTACCTACACCACACGGACTGCAGCGGCTCAAGAAGGCAGCTCACCACCCACCTTCTCAAGGGGGCAATTAGGGACGGGCAACAAACGCTGGGCCCGGCCAGCGACTCTCACCCCTTGACTCTGGATAAAAAGATAACGGGCCAGGGTCAGGAGCGAGACAACCAACAAAATTCCTTGCCGCCGGTGAGGGTCCCCATCGAAGAACCGTGGAGAACCCGAGGGCAAACCGGACGTTCCGGCGTCACTGCCGCACCTCGCAGAAACAAATCATTATTTTTGAAGGAGAAACATCTGGTTTAAATGCACGAGGAAGCGTTGGGAAGTTAAAAAAAAACAAAAACAGCGGGGGGGGAGAAATACCAAGAGTCTCAACCAAAAGACAGAAAAAAAAAATCAGAGACCTTTGCGCAAGAGAGGCACAGGTTGGATGCAAATGGCAAATTCATAACGCACAGCAAGAAATTGGTCGCTCGGGGACTGAGATGAAGGAACAACGAGCAGAGTTGGGTGGGTGGGTGGGTGGTGAGGGGGGGGGGGGGGGGGGTCAGGGTTAAGAGGGGTGAGAGTTTAGGAGTTGAGACAGTGTTGGGGTTGAGAGTCTTACCTTCTGCCATGACTGAAACTGAGCCTGTGAAATTTCACTGAAATTAACAACACTTGGATTTCTTTTCAATGTGAAAAGCAGAGAGAGAGGTGGTGGTGGTGGTGGTGGGTTGGGTGGTTGGGTGGTTGGGTGGGGGTGGGAGGTGGTGGTTTAAATATCTCTGGAGTTACTGTCACTGAATGAATGGCC